>CM021101.1:670176227-670270330 GCA_007115665.2 Sequoiadendron giganteum
ACACAACGCTCAAAGATGTTGGTATCAGCTTCCTCTGACTCAGAGGAATCTTCAGTGTAAGAAACAGGGCTTTTAGCCTGGGTAGTCTTGCCAGCAAGGCTAATCTTAGGAGGAGGACAGTTAGGCTCAAGCTCAATCCGGATTTTACCCAATTCCCTGGAAGGGCCAGCATGCAAACTAGGGGCTTATGGACCTGGGCTAGGGTTAGGAAAATACTCCGAGCCACTGGGCTCAGTATCATCACTCTCATCATCAGGGTTGGTTTCCAAAGTAGTAGGGGCAGGCACATGCAGATGTTCAACAATAAGCCTAATTAACCTAGTATGAAGAATAGGAAATCTTTTGGGGTTTTTTTTATTGTCCTCCAAACTTTTCTTCAAAGAGCAGAAGAGATAATAGGGGATAGAGACCCTTACCTTGTGACAGAAATGGTTAAGGAGAGTGAAGTGGTAACTATAGACTTTAGTAAAATGCCCGTCCACCGTGATATACTCCATAATGGCCCGAAGAACCTTTCTCCATATAGATTTTATGGAGTCAACATCAAATTAACTGTTAGCAATTTTGACCAAGCTTTTCTTTTCCTTGTCCTTTTTGTGGAATCTGATAACAACTTCATTAGAGTAAGCCCTGTCCCTAAAAAACTTCTTCCCATTAGTGGGTAATTCCGTAACTTTGGCAATAAGATTTTCATTGAGCTCCACATTCCTACCGAACAGAGTCAAGTTACCATCATGCCAATTTTTGGCGAAGAGATTCATAGCCTCCTGATCAGAACCACCAAGCTTCTCCAGGAAAGGAATAAGACCTCCACTTTTAATCTTGTTCCAAACCTTAGCATTTTTCATATGGGTTTCATAGCTATCCGGCTTAGTTCACTTTCTGTCTCCTCCCATATCGGCTGACACAGTGAGGTAGATCCAAACACAAGCCTTTCTAAAATTGGCCCCTCCAAATCTTAGAACCCTCAAAGCGTGCGGAGTTATCCCGCAAATTACTCCACTGGGCTCGGTCCCAAACAATCTAATGATTGTGATGTGAGAGATCCAACCTATCCTCATTAAAGGGATAACACATTGCCTTACCATGTAATTTATCATAATTTAATAGGGCACAGACTTTAATATTTAGATCGCTATTATTTAGCCAGGTACACACTTCTTTGCTCTTAACTCCTTCATTAGCAAAAAAGTCCACAACAGCATTGGCTTCTCTATAGGCGTGTGATATTTTAACTTTTTCAAACTTGACTAGTTTCAATTTAGCTTCATCAATCCATGAGTTGATGGTCCACGAGGGAGGAGACTTGCCACGGAGGCAATCAATTATGTTTTTGGAGTCTCCTTCAAGCCATAAATTTTTAATGTTGATACTTTGGGCTAAATTTATGATATGGTAAGCACCAGTCGCCTCTGCCAAGTGATTAGCTTGAGAGCCAAGAGGAGAGGCAATTACACCTATGATGTTGCCATTGGAATCCCTTATAACTCCTCCACAGTCCACCACCCTCGGATTGCCTTTAGCCGCACCATCAAAGTTAGCTTTGATCCACCCGTTAGGCGGAAAAGTCCAGCAAACTCCCTCTCTGTCCTTTTTAGCCTTCAAAGTAAAGCTAGATAAAATAGGATTTATGTTCCATTCCTTAGCAACACAAAGATCATAGTTTGAAAACTCTGCATTCAAGGTCTTCCTATCCTTCTAGGCCACGACACTGAAGTTTTCCTTCAGAGATCTAACAATTTTATCAAAAACATAATCCATAGAGGCTTCTTTGTCCCTAAAAATTCTATTGTTGTGTTCTTTCGAGAGGCCCCAAGCAATATGAGGGAAGGATAAATCCCAAAAAAATCTAAGTAAAGAATTCCTTGTTTTGGTTTTCCATTGAGAAAAGAGATCTTCAATGAGCATCAGGAAAACCCAAGAAAGGTTCCATAATCTGATAAATTTTTCCCAAAGAGAAGCAGCAAAAGAGCAATGAAGGAATAAATGATTTATAGATTCAGCATCCATCTTACAAAGATAGCATCTATTAGGGATTTGAAATCCACATTTACACAGGTTATCAATTGTAAGCAACTTATTTTGGAGCAAGATCCAAAAGAAGATGTTAATTTTAGGTATCAGATTATTGCACCAAGCTTTAGACCAAAAGGGAGGATGATCCAGAGATGAGGTGAGCTTAGCAAAAGTAGAAGACAAAAAAATTACTAGAGGGATCATCAATCTAGACTGCACAGTCCTCCAGCTGCTCCGAGCTAAGTCTAACTGCCAACAACGTAGTCTGGATGGGGACCAAAGCCTGACCGACTCTGCCCAAGTCCACCCAATTACCATTCACTCTGTAATCTTTAACATAAGTTCCAAACCTAGCCTTGCAATTCTCAACCCAATCTCTTAAGGGGTTGATATTTATCAAGGCTTCCTTAAAAAGCCATCTATCTTCCCAGAATCTGGTACTATTACCATTTCTCATTTGCCAACCAATGCCTTCCTCCACAATCTTTTTTCCAATAATTAAATTGTTCCAGCATATATATCCTCTTGAAAGAAGGTGGGGGTCCTTCTTAATAATGGAAGAGCAATTGTTTTCTAAATATTTGCTAGCCAGAATATCTATCCACTCCCCGGAGGAGGAGAAGATTCTCCAAATTTGCTTAGCCAAGAGGATTTTATTAATAGTTCTAATTCTTCTTAACCCAAGTCCGCTATTCTTTTTAGGTCTATAGACCAGATTCCAGTCAATTAAGGGAATTCTTTTATTTTCCTCAACACCCGACCAAAGAAATCTTTTTTGAATTTTTTCAATTGTATCGGCATATTTGGCAGGGATCTTAAAGAGGCTCAGGGCGTAGATAGGGAGATTCTGAAGGGAGGCTTTGAGGAGCTGAAGCTTTCTAGCTTGGCTAAGCAGAGCACCTTTCCAACCCACAAGCTTCTTACTAAATCTATCCACCAACGATATCCAGAAGAAATCGAGAGGTTTCATACTTAAAGGAAGACCCAGGTAGGTGGTAGGAAGGGATTCTACCTTACAATCCAGAATTCTGGCAATTTTGGTCTGTCGATGAGCTGGAGTATTGAAAAAGAACAGCGCACTTTTTTGATTGTTGATCAACTGTCCTGAAGCTCTCCCATACTTGTCAAGCAGTTGTTTAATAGATTTAGCTTCAGACATAGAAGCTTGACCCATGAGTATAGTGTCATCAACGAATTGTTGATGAGAGCACACCAAGTTGCCCGAGGAAGGTCTAAGCCCAGAGATAACTTTAGAGTCAACCAGATTTTTCAAGTTCCTGCCTAAGCTTTCAGCCATAATAGTGAATAAAATAGGATTGATAGGATCACCCTACTTGAGTCCTCTAGTACTCTGAAAAAAGGAGGTCGGGGAACCATTGACCATAATCGATATGGAAGCTGTGGACACAAGTTGTTCCACCATTTGAACCAACCTATTATTAAAGCCAAAGGCATTCAAAATTTTAAATAAAAAATTCCAGTCAACTCTGTCATAGTCTTTTGATATGTCAAGCTTTAATAGGAAACCTTCAGTCTTCGATTTAACACTAAAGTTCTTGATAAAAGAAAAATTGTAATTACTACTTTGTGATAAGAGATAATTATGTAAATGATTTATGATTCTCTTTTTTTAGTGTATATTGAGATTAACATTATTATTAACAATATTTATAATTATTGTATTGAAATATACTATATTCTTTAGTATGGCAATTAGCTTTTTTCCAAACATTTTAGTGCAGAATATAAAAATCTACTGTTTTTCTAAAAATGGGGAAGATGTGGGCATGCATGATCTAAAATGAAGATTGCAATAGCAAGTTTGTTTATACTTTGGGGATGCCAGGTATAAAGCACCAGGCCCCTAAGAATTGTTATGTACAAAGGGGGAATGATAATGGTTTGTAAAAGTAAACCAATTACACATGCTTTGATTATTTATGAGTTTGATGAGCTTGCCTTGCAGTAGAGATCTAGATATGAAGAAATTGTATCACCCCATTATTGTCTCCTAGAGCGATTTGTGTTGAGGGGGATTACATTTTGATAATTCAGAAATAAGAGGGCCAGGTCAGCCACATAATTTCTATAGATATAAATACCGCGGAGCTGAAAGTATGGCCAGAAGTTCACCTGTTTATGTTCAATGTGGGGAACTTTCTATCAGTACCACTAAGCTTTTGCCTATGCTGTCAGATTTCATTCTTATTAACTTTTAGGGTTCCTTGATTGTATTTCCATTGTCCTTTGCCTTATTTAGTTATCTGTGGGCACCGGTGACCAATGAAATCTGTGTTGCTGCATAAATAAATGGCTGTATTAGTCCAAATATAAAAAAATATTTAAAAAACAACTAAAAATAAAACAGTGTATATGGTTGAAGATATATGGGTTTTACAAACCATTACCATTCTCCCCTTTACATAACGATTCCCAAGGCCCGGTGCATTATACCTTGCATCCCCAAAATATAATGAAACCGGCTATTGATATTTGCATTCAGATCATACGTACCCGCACCTGCTCCATCTTTAGAAAAGCAGTAGATTTTTTAATTCTGCACTAAAATGTTTGGACAAAAATTAATTGTCATACTTCCTTTCGCTCTTTGAACCAAATAAACGTCTCTAATTTCTCATCTATGTTTTGAATGAAACTTGAGGGAACAGCGACATCGTCATGATATATTTTCATGCAGAACGAAATCCTGCTTTTTTTTGGTCACCTTTGCATCTTCAAGACTATGGGATTGCATGGTCAATGGATTCATTACCTGAAGGGATCCATATCTCTTAATCGAAGCGATTGCGTGGTCAATGGATTCACTAAAGGTTTTCTTGAACCTTAACCTTCTATTGACATCAGAGAGATTGCGATCCATCACCAGCCACATTTGCATGTTACTCTGCTCCCACTCATTGTGAAAGTGATTAGACCTATAAATAAATTTGCCATGAGAATAAATGATTTGAAATTGGAAGAGAGTATGAAGGGGAAGTTTACAAAATATTACCCTCAAGATGTCCTCTGGAATATGATTTAAGCCATCCTCTCTCCATGGCTCAACTACCCTGATTACGTCGAGAGGCGTTCTACAGTGGCAGCCAAGAGTCTGTGTAAAGTTTTTGAAGGTGTATTTAAAATGACGTGCAGGTGGCAGTATTGGAAGAGGAGGAGGTAGGAAGTTTATCGTCGGTGCTGACAGCCGCTTCAAATCATCATGTGGAAGTTAATGCATCTTTGGGAGATAATCCCAGTCGGTAATGGTTGGCAGGAAACCGTTTTTTATTCTGAACAGTTTTTAATCACATACTGTGAAGAGTCACGGTGGCAGGGTAGTGGGAGAGTGGTGTCGAGTCTTTAAAAGAATTCAACATTCAATAGCAGTAGGCTCTGTGCAGGTTCTTCCCAGTGACCAATGCTATAACATGCGGGTATGTCTTCTTAGCGCCATTTTCGCTGCTCATACCCAATTCTCACACTGCTATCAAGTTTGTGGTGTTCTTTCTGGATTTGGTAATGCCTCTGCTCTTTACATTTTTCAATTTCAGGACAAGATTCTGAAATCTTGATGTGGAAAAATCACAGGTTTATGAAAAAATGATAAAGATTGGAATGTTTTTCACTTCATTCAACATAGTTTTAACCTAGAAATTAATATAAGAGAGAGGGATGATGCAGGTAATGGTGGCGTTCTTGATGGCAAGAGCATCGACAGCAGCAACAATCGCATATGTTGGTCACAAGGGCAATTCCTATACTCGATGATTACTCATCTGTAATCCTTTTCACAGATTTTGTGAAATTCGCTATTTGGCGTAAAGATTTTAATTAGAACGATTGGAGTAGTTGCTACTGCTGTTTGTCTCAATGAAATTTCAAATCAAATTGTTTTAAATTTATTATTTTCGAAGTCTCTATTGTTTGATTTTAATATGATGCAATGTTTTGAGTTATTGGTCTCTAGAATGGCTTTCAATACTTTCTCTGGATTTTTAATTATAAATATCAAGTAAGAATTTATCACTACAGTTAAAATTTAGTATAGATAAAAAATTTTTGACAGTGGATTCGATAGGGCCGTAGAAAGTACTAGTAAACTCTGTCTTTGGTATGAATAATGTTCTGAAGAGCATTTCCATCCAAATAAATTCCAAAAGTTATTCGGTGGGTACAAATGAATCGATATGCATGATAAAATCTGTCAAACAATTGATTGGACGAAGAGTAAAGATGATTGGCATTAGAAAGGTAAGTATATGCAAGTAGAAAGAGAAAAGCACATGACTACAGTGCATCATTTATTACCTCATTTTTCCATGCCTTGAGAATAAGGTTTAAGGAATGATTTTATATCTTTATAAGTAGCCTGTATTTTTGCAGTGTATCAAACATATCCTGAGGTACATGTTTTTCACAGGGAGCATGTGATGTTAGGGAATGACAAGATTAGTTTCCATTATCACATATATTTTATATGTGTTCTGTTTATTCATTTTTGTCTGTATATAGGATTCTTCCATGGTAGTGTACATTGAGTCTGTCTGTTCCTCTGGTTGTATATCTACATTTTTGTTGGTTTATATGCTGAGTTTGGCCAAACACTTCCCTGTTGTGGCATCTCCAAGGGCACACAGTATTCATAAAAATGAAACTTTAGAAATGGTTTTGTCATCTTCTCAATTTTATATTTCATATTGCTTACATGCTGAAATTTGTACTTTCAGAATGCATATCTTAATTCGTCTGTGTAGGATTGATTGAGATTCCTGTAAGATCAAAGACTATAAGAGAATAGTTTTCTACATAATATTGTAGAATAGTGATTTTCAAAGCATTTTTTATATGAGTCAAAATATATATTATAATAAAATTATTATATTTATTTTATGCTTAAATTCATTATTTTCTGATATTGTTGTAGCATGTTATTGTTTTATGGATCTAATTTTGAGGCATAAACAATTCTGTTTTTTTAATAAAAATTATTGTAAAATTATTTCAAATATACATAAAAATATTTAAAAATAAATTATGGTGTAATCCAATCTTCATTTGAAAAAAAAAAAGAAACATTAAAAAAGAGAGGCTAAACTCTAAGATTTTACATTATAATTAATAAGGTAACTATTGTAAATAAAGCTCAAATTGACATGTTGATTCTCATATCATTAAGGAAAGGTTTAAAATAATTGCTGATATTGTTGTTGCATGTAATTTTTTATCAACCTAATTTTGAAGCATAAACAATTGTATTTTTTGATATTGTTTTTGCATGTTATTTTTTATCAACCTAATTTTGAGACATAAACAATTGTATTTTTTTAGTAATTATAATAATATACATATATTAAATATTAATATATATATAAATAGACGCCTTGAAAAAATAACTTTCGACGCATTTTATATATATTAATATTTAATATATGTATGCCACGGGGTGTTGTATCAAAAAAAATTTTGCATATTAAAATAGACATCTTTGTTAAAGGTTATTGTCGTCCTCAATGCGGACAATTACGATGAAATAATGTTGGTTGCCGGCTGGCAAGGATGACAATTTACAAAGAGGTGTCACTGTTGTCACACTCATGTCCTCTCTGACATGGTGCAGTCAACTATAGCCTGGAATTACATGCAATTATAACGGCTACCATATTAACTATCGAGTAAGGAAGAGTAAATGGTTGGATTTATTTTGCTGCTACAAATGAAGAATGTGCATGCAGAATCAATATTTTGCAATTTTGTTTGTTCTATCTTTGCATATTTTGTGAACCAAGTTTGATTGACTCAAGGGATCAACAGAGTAGAAGGCGTTCAAAGTTAATATCATCCCATGAAGATATTGAGGTATGTATTGAGTTTTGGTGGATTTCATCAATTCTCTCTACGTTGAGTTGTAGACTCAGCTATATGTTAGTTTTCTACGCCTTCTCTTTGCAAGGATTTATTGTTTCCAACTTTACACTTACTATTATGTTCAATTACTTGATGATTATGAAGAAATAGTTTATACAAATCTTAGATAAAAATTACCTGCAACCCTTAAATAGATGTAGATTTGTGATTTAAATAAGTTATTACAACTGTTTATTACCTCAATGTATCTAATGAACTTATTTTTAGGGTGCGGTCGTGAATTACAGTACAGCTATTGAGAGAAGAATGTATGATCTATTGAAGGATATGGCAATAGAAATCAACAGACGGGAGATTCCCCTTCGCTTTCCCTTCCCAACCAATAAAATGCTTTCCAAATGGACCAATTTTCATTGCAACATGTGTAGAAGCATTGTCAGGTTGTGTAAAGGTGCATAATACACTACACAAAATGCCAACAATGCGAGCTACGGTGGTGACTAAAGCTCGGGCAAAAGGTGCGGTTCCAATGGTGGCACTGGGTATAGACAGTGTGCCCAATATGGCAGTTACAACACTGAGTTTGGCAATGCTAATAGCTAAGCTTTTGGTCTCAGGGAAAAGCATTATATGTTTCCAATAGCTCTTCAATATAGTGCTAGATTGTTAGTGCTTTTAATTTTCTTTCAATCATATGTTTTATTTAAAAATTTGATTTAGTTAATAGTTTTTAATTGAATAACGTATTCAATAAATCATATGAAGAAGATCAGAAATCATATTGAAACATATAAATATAACTGAATGTAGGTAACTTGGAAAGGATCTTTATGGTGGCTCAACAATAGCAGATTGCAATGCAATACCCATAAGGATTAAGATGCTAGAAATGATAGTTAGAGAATGGCCAATTGCAGGTATATGGAGCTATATGATTATCTTATAGCCGCATAGATTTTGAATTCCTTCAATGTTTCTGAAACACTATATTTTGAATTGCTTCAATGTTTCTTGAACACTATGGAATTGCATGTTTCTTTTATAAACAAACAAATGAATAGATTATAGCTTTTAATAAGATTTACAAATTAAACAAAAAAAAGATTTAAACCAAGACTTCCACCATCATAGCTAGATCTGACTTGCAATTAACCCATGAGATTGATAAATTAACCCATGAGATTGATACCATATTCACCACTCTAATCATTTCAGTCCTTAATACATCCAGTGGTCAGTTACTAAAAATGTCTTAGTAACGGACATCCATCTACATTGGATAGTTAATTAACACTTCCTCTGAGATACAGCTTTATAATCCACCCTTCATTTTGACTAAGTATTAACCCTTCTGCATTAGATTCAGAGCTATAAGGGCGGACATTATAATGAGTAATTACAAAGGAGTGTGAGGGGTTGAATATAAAGAGTAATTACATAGGAGTATGATGTAATAAATAATTGTTTTCTCTATAAGGACTGATAAAATTAACCTTAATGGTGGATTAAATTATTTGATAAATGAATTAGGTTAATCATAGAGCAATACTAGGAACCCCTTATCAGTCTGTAACCACAACACTATGCAATTGCATGTTTCTTTTATAAACAAACAAATGAATAGATTATAGCTTTTAATAAGATTTTCACCACTCTAATCATTTCAGTCCTTAATACATCGAGTGGTTAGTTACTAAAAATGTCTTAGTAATAGACATCTGCATTGGATAGTTAATTAACACTTCCTCTGAGATACAACTTTATAATCCACCCTTCATTTTGACAAAGTATTAACCCTTATGCATAAGATCAGGAGCTATAAGGGTGGACATTATAATGAGTAATTATAGAGGAGTGCGAGGGGTTGAATATAAAGAGTAATTACATAGGAGTATGATGTAATAAATAATTGTCTGCTCTATAACAACTGATAAGGTTAATTTGATGAATATAAAGAGTAATTACATAGGAGTATGATGTAATAGATAATTTTCTGCTCTATAACAACTGATAAGGTTAATTTGATGTAGTTAACCTTCATGGTGGATTAAATTATTTGATAAATGAATTAGGTTAATCATAGAGCATTACTAGGAACTTCTTATCAGTCTGTAAGCACAACGGTGACCACAAGAGTAGGAGGATCACATTATAATGGTATATCTCAGGAGTAACTCATTATGTTCTGCCCACAAGAGGATCACATTATAGTGGCCTATCTCACATAATGTGAATGTTAACATCACTTAATGGAATTAAAAATATCTGTCATATTTGGAGCAATTATTTTCTAAGTATAAGATTTCAAATTTTTTTTTTAACTAATCTATTGAAAATAGAAATAAAAAAAGGTTTTTTTTTAAGATGAGATTTCACTTTCTTATGCAGTAACATTTTTCTCAAATTGATGAGACCAACGAATTCATAAAAATAAATTTTGAAATTTCTATAAGATTGCGTCTTAATTTTGAAATTATCATGTAAGTGTTGAAAAGATATATTTAATAAAAACAAGTTATTAAAAAATTATGCATGTTTCTATTGGTTTAGATAGTTTAAGTATATTTATTTAAATGATAAAAAAATTAATTTTATTTTTTTAACTCATGATATAAATGAGAGAGAGTTTTTAATTTTACTTATTTATATTCATAATGGGTTAATTAATATTTTATTTAATGATGATATAGTTTGGAAATACACTTGAGTTTTTAATAATTTTATTGAGATAGAATATTTTTGTTGAGAAATATGTCTCAACCTTGCAAGCCTTTTCCAGGAAAATTACAGAATTTGTTTGTGGCAGTTTTCCACATGTTTATGCATTGGAAAAAGGTGTATGAGTTGTTAAAAGGTGCCTTGTCCTTAGTAGAATATAGGAGGGCCATTTTTAGAGCATAGTTAATTTGTTTTATGTCTTTTATGGGGATCTAAACTAGAGGACAAAATTATGGACGGGATTACTATTTTAACCTGGTTGTTTTTCCATCTTGGAAATGTAAATATCAAAAATGGGCAACATGTGGCATGGTGGTTATGCCCATGGTTTTGTAAAACCACAAATGGTTTCCAGGTTGTAAATCACTATATAAGGAGGACTTGGGGAGGAGTTTACATAATGGAGTTTTGTTTGCAAGGCTGGGTGCTAGAAGGATGCTAGTTGTGTCTCTCCAAGCTTGAGTTGAGGTGATGCTCTTGTAAGAACTTGCATTGCAAATGTATTGTAATCTTCTTTGATTTGATAATACATTATGCAGGTTTTAGAGGGTGGTGTTTTTCTCCCGTAAGGGTTTTCCCCACGATAATCACAGTGTTATGTGTTTTTGGTTATTTCATTTATACTCTTGAATGTGTTTCTTTGAATTGTTGTAATACTTTATATTGAAATCTGCATATTCGTTCTCTCAAGATTAGCGTAGGAAGCGTTTCCGCACACCTTTGCTTCCTTACAATTTTTATATAATTATTTAGAGTAAATAAATATATTAAGCAATAAATTTGATTTATCCTATATTTTTAAGGTATTTAGAGACATATTGAAATAAAAAATAATAATATTTTTATATTTATATGTTGAAGTAAGATAGATAGATTTGAATGTGACATATATACTAGCATACCTATATCTTTTTGGAGATGCGTCATTTATATGGTGCAAATTTAATTTAAAATAGGCACCTCAAGAAGGATATTAAGATTACAAATATGGTTATGGTTAAGGTATAAAATCACAGCTAGAGTTAGAATTCTTAAACCTTTAATTTTTTATTCAAAAATTTCTAAGGCCTATTCAACAAATCCATTTTGATCTTAACGTGCAACAATGGCTCATTGTCTTCTAGCTTGTTTCATTTCCTAGAGGCTTCAACCAAGTAGGCCTCATTTCATGTCCTTGCAATATTTCTTTTTATTTTGCTTATCACATGCATTCATTAATTTTAAGATGAATGTGTATACCCTAATATTGAATCATGATATAGCATGTAGTGATTGTCACATTTTATTGTTGATGCAGTCATTATCTTCTTTTAGTCATTATTTGGTTATTATTACTCCATGCAAATCATTTTGATGAATATTCAAAAAATCCTAATTGTTTCCAATTAATTTGATATCTATGGGATGTTCAAATAGTTACATACCTTGTCTATGCTTATGCATTTTATGATAATGTTAACCAAAAGAGTTGCAAGGGCCATGGAATTTACATTTACACCTACTAACGCATTTACTCAAAAGCTTCCAACACCCATTCAACAAATATAGATTCAATGTAACTTGCAATCAGTGTACTCCATACTGGGACAGTTGTGGAATTTAGCTTTACACCTTCCAATTGCATTTGCTAATATTATTTTAAAGTTTTACTCTATATCTATTTCAAACAGGTAGAAATGAGAAGACTATAACTATATACTTTGACTAATTATTGATGACTGTAAATCTATTTTGGCACAACTATATATTATTTATTAAGAGAATAGGCACGTTAAGATGGACATCTATAATATTTTTAATAAATATTATTAATAAATAATATATATATATATGCTAGTCATAAACCTAATTGAAACCTAACCCTAATTAAATCCTAAGACTAATTAGACTATAACCCTAACTGAATCCTAACCCTAATTGAACTCTAGCTCCAATTGTAACACCGACCCTATCCTTAACCATAATTGTAACCTTGATTAGAATTACTAATATTGTTCAAATATTATATATACTTATGTGGTTATGTTAGGATTAGAGTTAGAGTTAGAATTTGTGTTAGTTTTAGAAATAGGGTTTGGGTTAGGGTTAGGGCTAGCATTAAAGTTAGAATTAGAGTTAGTGTTAACATTAAAATATATGTGTTAATATTAGGATTAGTGTTAAGGTTAGGGTTAGGTTTAGGGTTAAGTTTAGAATTACAATTAGGGGTAGGGTTGGAAATAGTGTTAGATTTAGAGTAAGAGTTACAATTACTCTTAGTTTTAGGGTTAGGGTTATAATGAGTGTTAGTTTAAAAAAGGGTTAAGATGAGTTACTATCTGAACAATCCTGCAAGGAGCTTTCGAAGCCACATTGCTTCTCAAGTTGCCACACAAGCTTTAATATACTTTGCATCTACAGTGCTTAGTGCCACTAAAGACTGCTTCCCACGACACAAGGAAATCATAGAAGATCCCAAATTAAAGCAACAACTAGAGGCAATTTTTTGATCCGCTACATTCCTTGCCCAATCAAAATTAGAATATCCTTGTAACTGAATATCTACACTGGAAGTATATCTTAAGCCATATCCAACTATGCCACGCAAGTATATCAAGATATGCTTAGCTGCAACTAGATGTATTTTCCTTTGTTGACTCATGAATTGACTAAGTGCACTCATTTTATAGCAAATATCTATGCTAGTATTGACTAGATACATCAATGATCCAATCAACTACCTATACATAGTGGGATCCACCAAATTCAAACTAGCTGCAAACTCAATCAACTTCATCAAATTGGTTTCCATCGATGTAGACATGTATTTGCAATCCATCATACCAAATCTCTTCAAGATGTCTATACTATACTTCCCTTTACTTAGAATGATCTCATTAGGCCTCTTCTACACTTCTAATCCTAGGAAGTAATGCATGTATCTAAGATACTTCATCTCAAATTAAAAAGCTAACTCCTTCTTGCATTTGATAATGAGATGTTCTTCTGTAGTAAGAAATATATCATCAACATAAAGAAACAAGATTAATGCCTCACCATTAACTACCTTGAAGTACAGGTTTGAATCAACATCATTCTTGGAGAAACCCAAGCTCATCAGGTATTGATAAATCCTCTCATACCATGCATGAGGAGCCTACTTAAGGCCATACAAAGCCTTCTTCAATCTACAAACATGAGACTCAATCCCATGAATCTAAATACGGTGTCGATTTGAAGTGTATCAAATTATGTAATAATGTTGGCATCACTACATGCTATATCATGATTTGATATTATGAATAAGGTAGTGATTTGAAGTGTATCAAATTATGTAATAATGTTGGCATATATGCATGGTTCATTATTAGGGTATACACATTCATCTTAAAATTAACAGATGTATTATTTTTTATTTCAATGTTTCTCTAAATACCTTAAAAATATAGGATAAATCAAATTTATTGCTTAATATATTTATTTACTCTAAATATTTATATAAAAATATTCTATTTCATTAAAATTATTAAAAATTCAAGTGTATTTCAAAACTATATCATCATTAAATAAAATATTAATTAATCCATTATGAATATAAATACATAAAATTAACATGGATATTTTAAATACAAAGAGATAATCTAAAAACCCTCTCTCATTTATATCATGAGTTAAAAAAAAAAAATTAATAATTTTTATCATTTAAATAAATATACTTAAACTATCTAAACCAATAGAAACATGCATAATTTTTTAATAACTTGTTATTATTAAATATATCTTTTCAACACTTACATGATAGTTTCAAAATTAAGATGCGCCATTAAGGTTAATTGCATCGAATTAACCTTATCAGTCCTTATAGAGCAGACAATTATTTATTACATCATACTCCTATGTAATTACTCATTATAGTAATTGACCACTGGATGTATTAAGGACTGAAATGATTAGAGTGGTGAATATGGTATCAATCTCACGGGCTAGTTTGGTTTCTTTTTATTTTCTTTGTTTTTTGCTGCTGAAGTATTCACCAAAATAGACTGATTATTTCAGTGGTTAAACTTATAAAGCAATTAATTGCTAGTCAGATCTAGCTATGACGGTGGAAGTCTTGGTTTACAAAATAAAATTTGTTTAATCTGTCAATCTTATTAAAAGCTATAATCTATTCATTTTTTTGTTTATAAAAGAAACGTGCAATTGCATAGTGTTCAAGAAACATTGAAGGAATTCAAAATCTACGCGGCTTCTTATATAGCTCCACATACCTGCAATTGGCCATTCTCTAACTATCATTTCTAGCATCTTAATCCTTATGGGTATTGAATTGCAATCTGCTGTTGTTGAGCCACCATGAAGACGTACATTCAGTTATATTTATATGTTTCAATATGATTTCCAATCTTCTTCATATGATTTATTGAATACGTTATTCAATTAAAAACTATTAATGAAATTCATCAAAATAGACTCTAATTATTTTAGTAGTTAAAATTATAAAGCAATTAATTTCCAGTGAGATCTAACTATGACGGTGGAAGTCTTGGTCTACAAAAAAAATTTGTTTAATCTATAAATCTTATTAAAAGCTATAATCTATTAATTTGTTTGTTTATAAAAGAAATGTACAATCGCATAGTGTTCAAGAAACATTGAAGCAATTTGAAATATAGTGTTCAAGAAACATTGAAGGAATTCAAAATCGACACAGCAAATCGATGCAGCTATAAGATAATCATATAGCTCCATATACCTGTAATTGGCCATTCTCTAACTTTCATTTCTAGCATCTTAATCCTTATGGGTATTGCATTGCAATTTGCTGTTGTTGAGCCACCATGAAGATCCTTTCCAAGTTACCTACATTCAGTTTTATTTATATGTTTCAATATGATTTCTGATCTTCTTCATATGATTTAATGAATACGTTATTCAATTAAAAACTATTAACTAAATCGATTTATCTCATAAAACATATGATTGAAAGAAAATTAAAAGCACTAGTAGTCTAGCACTATATTGAAGAGCTGTTAAAAAGATATAAAGCTTTTCCCTGAGACCAAAAGCTTAGCTATTAGCATTGCCGAACTCAGTGTTGTAACTAACATATTGGACACACTGTCTATACCCAGTGCCACCATTGGAACCACACCTTTTTCTCGAGCTTTAGTCACAACCGTAGCTTGCATTGTTGGCACTTTGTGTAGTGTATTATGCACCTTTACACAACTTGACGATGCTTCTGCACCTATTGCAGTGAAAAATGGTCCATTTGGAGAGCATTTTATTAGTTACGAAGGCAAAGCAAAGGGGAATCTCCAGTCTGTTGATTTCTATTGCCATATCCTTAAATAGATCATACATTCTTCTCTCAACAACTTTACTGCAATTCATGCCCGGACCCTAAAAATAAGTTCATTAGATACATTACGTTAATAAACAGTTGTAATAACTTAATTAAATCACAAATCTACATATATTTAAGGGTTGCAGGTAATTTTTTCCGGTAATTTTTATCTAAGATTTGTATAAACTATTTCTTTATTTTGGAATCAAAGCACCTAGGGGCTATTTACGTAGTCTAAAGGGAAGCAATAATGAAGGATTTAATTTTACTCGCAAGTTCATAATCATCAAGTAATTGAACATAATAGTAAGTGTAAGGTTGGAAACAATAAATCCTTGCAAAGAGAACATGTAGAAAACTAACTTATAGCTGAGCTACAACTCAACTCAGTACATACCTTGATATCTTCATGGAACGATATTGACTTGGAATGCCTTCTACTCTGTTGATCCCGTGAATCGATCAAACTTAAGAGAGAACAAACAAAATTGCAAAATATTGATTATGCATGCACATTTTTCATTTGTAGTAGAAAAATCAATCCAACCATTTACTCTTCCTTACTCGGCAGTTAATATCGTAGCCATTATAATTGCATGTAATTCTAGGCTATAGTTGGCTGCACCATGTCAAAGAGGTCATGGGTGTGACAACAGTGACACCTCTTTGTAAACATTCATCCTTGCTAGTCGTAACTTCCAGCAGCCAGCATTATTTCATCGTAACTGTCAGCATGGAGGACGACAGCAACCCTTAACAAAGACGTCAATTTTAATATGCAAAATTTTTCTTGATACAACACTTGCGGCATAATTATCAGGGTAGTTGAGCCAAGGAGAGAAGATGGCTTAAATCATATTCCAGAGGACATCTTGAGTGTAATATTTTGTAAACTTCCCCTTCATACTCTCTTCCAATTTCACATCATTTATTCTCATGGAAAACTTATATATAGCTCTGAGCACTTTCACAATGAGTGGAAGTAGAGTAACATGCAAATGTGGCTGGTGATGGATTGTTACGATGATAAAAGTGGGTCTTCTAATGGGCTTGCAATCTCTTTGATGTCAATAGAAGGTTAAGGTTCAAGAAAACCTTTAGTGAAGAGTGGAAATGCAATGAGTCGGAATGATTTCTTAGACCTGAAGATGGGGCCTCTTGGTTTATAGCTGTAAGAGATATGGATCCCTTTGAGTAATGAATCCATTGACCATGCAATCCCATAGTCTTGAAGATGCAAAGGTGACCAAAAAATGTAGGATTTCATTCTCCATGAAAAGATATCATGACGATGTCATTGTTTCCTCAAATTTCATTCAAAAGAAAACACTTATTAGATAATTGTTATTATTGGATGTCTTTATCTTCTAAGAAAAAAGAATTATGTATGTTGTTTTGATTTATAGATCTGCAAAACATAGATGAGAAATTAGAGACGTTTATTTGGCTCAAAAAGTTAAAGGAAGTATGACAATTAACTTTTGTCCAAGCATTTTAGTGCAGAATTAAAAAATCTACTGCATTTCTAAAGATGGAGTAGGTGCAGGTACGTATGATCTGAATGCAAATATCAATAGCTGGTTTCATTATATTTTGAGGATGCAAGCTTTGGGAATCGTTATGTAAAGGGGAGAATGGTAATGGTTTGTAAAACCCATATATCTTCAACCATATACATGGTTTTACTTTTAGTTGTTTTTTAAATATTTTTTTATATTTGGACTAATACAGCCATTTATTGATACAGCAACACATATTTCATTGGTCACCAGTGCTCACAAATAACTAAATAAGGCAAAGGACAATGGAAATACAATCGAAGAACCCTAAAAGCTAATAAGAATGAAATTTGATAGCATAGGCAAAAGCTTAGTGGCATTGATAGAATGTTCCCCACATTGAACATAAATAGGTGAAATTTTGGCCATAATTTCAGCTACTAGTATTTATATCTATAGAAATTATATGGCTGACATGGCCCTCTTATTTCTGAATTATCAAAACATAATCCCCCTCAACACAAATGGCTTTACGAGACAATAATGGGGCAATACAATTTCTTCAGATTGAGATCTCTACTACAAGGCAAGCTCATCAAACTCATAAAAAATCAAAGCATGTGTAATTGGTTTACTTTTACAAACCATTATCATTCCCCCTTTGTACATAACAATTCTTAGGGGCCTAGTGCTTTATACCTGGCATCCCCAAAGTATAAACAAACTTGCTATTGCAATCTTCATTTCAGATCATGCATGCCCACATCTGCCCCATTTTTAGAAAAACAGTGGATTTTTTTATTCCACACTAAAAAGTTTGGAAAAAATCTAATTGTCACACTTCCTTTCACTCTTTGTGTCAAGTGAACATCTCTAATTTCTCATTTCTATTTTGCAGATCTATAAATCAAAAGAACAAGTTTCTTCTTTTAAAGATAAAGACATCCAATAATAATAATTACCTGACAAGTCTTTTCCTTTGAATCAAACTTGATACACACAACCACATCTCATGATATCTTTTCATGTAGAACAAAATCCTTCTTTTGTTGGTCACCCTTGCATCTTCAAGACTGTAATTGCATGGTCAATGGATTCATCACTCAAAGGGTTCCATATCTCTTACAGCTATAAATCAAGAGCCCCCCATCTCCAGATTTGAGAAACTAGTCCCACTCATTGCATTTCCACTCTTCATTAAACCAAAATATCAAAGATAGTAGGTATGGTTGTAAGGTAAAAATGAAAGTGATAGGTATTTTTATATAAAACCAAATTTGAATGAAGAGCCAAGATTAAATGATGAAGATCAATGGATGAGATCACTTTGAGAAGCAAGGAAATAGGGCTAGGGAAAAAATAGTGTTTAATTAAGGATGGACAGTGGAGATTAAAAGTTAGTAAAACCTTCTCAAGGGAGGAGATTAATTGAGATAAGAGATAAGATTTGGGACAAGAAAGGAGGTGCTTGGAGGGAAAGTGAATTTCCAAATTTGTAATTTGAATATGGAAGAAAAGCAAATTAATAAATAATTTAACATAATTATTTGGAGGGAAAAGTAGGAAATGATTAAATAAAATAAGATTTATTTATGAAGATAAAACTAATGAATAATTAAAAAATTAAAATCATTAATTAATTGTAGTAGAAAAATGAAAATAATTAAATAAATAGAAAATTATTTAATTATAGAGAAATGATCAATTAGTAATGTAATTAAATAAATATTAATTTATTTAATTAATTGAGATAGAATAAAAGGTGAAATGAATTAATTGAATAATTATAATTATTTAATTAATAGAAGTGTATGCTTTAGACAATAATTAAATAATTAATTGTGCTAGGAAGAATGAGACTTAAGATATTTTTTAGCGCATAGTTCCCAACATTTGTTGTTCAATGGTAAGCTATCGCTAGACAACACTAGGAAGGTGGTTTTTTAATTTCCATTGTTAAAAACAATTATTCAAGATTAAAAGTGTTGTTTTTATGGGGAAAAGGTTGGTTGAAAGTGATAGGTTACTTTTATTTTAAATATTTGTTTGCTTAAATATATAAATAGTTATAAATATTTGTTTTAACAAATTTCATTATTAAAATCTTAAGAATATAGTTTATTTTAATATAATAGCTATAAATTAGTAGTACTAGTAAATTCTTGACATAATCTCATGTATTAATTTTGGGTTGTATTCAAAAAAAAAATATCTAAACAATATAGTATATTTCAATACAATAATTATAAATATTGTTAATAATAATGTTAATCTCAATATACACTAAAAAAAATAGAATCATAAATTATTTACGTAATCATCTCACAAAGTATTGTTTACAATTTTTATTTTATCAAGAACTTTAGTGTTAAACTCTTCATGAATTAGCTTTTGACATATACTAGATAAATAACAAACAATAAAATAAATAAAATAATTGTAAAAATTATTTTAAAAGAATATAATTCACAAATATAATTATTATTTAATGAATGATGGTTTTTAAAAATGTAGTAAATGAAATTAAATTGTGATAAGGAGTGTATTGATCAAAGTCGGAAATATTAATAATATGAAAATATATTTCTCAAATTCATTAATTAAGTTAAGAGTTGAGAGGCTCCAAAACTATGAATAGAATTGGTCTGACATTGGTGCTTTGTTCAATGTGCCTAGGTGTTAGAAGTGGTGACGTGTGGGGGAGTTAGGGCCCTCCCCCATGGAGGTTTGATACCGTGGCACCATTTGTGCTTTGATTGTTTTAATTGATTTATTTTATGTGTTTTAGTTCTTATTTATTCTGCTTTTTTGTTCATTCTTTCCAGATATGATAGTAGTCCCATTGAGACTCAGCTCTGAGGGTTCCTTAGACCTCGACCCCTAGAGGGATTCTATGGAGGAGGATAAAAATATCCCCAACCCTCTTTGCTGATGATTATAGTGGCGGGAATTGTATCCCTAAATAAAATTAAATATATCTTCATAAAGGAAGGTTGGCCTTATTGATATTTCATTATATTATTACAAGTTATATGCTTATTCATTTGATTATCAAGTTCATTTCGTCATAATCACATTACTAGAAGAGGTTCGCACTTGAGCAACAAACCATCATCTTGAGCAACAAATTATCATATTGTTACAGTAGATTGATTTCAAGGAGAAACATATATTCATTTTGCATCTTCGCATATGGGAGAGGTGTTATTATTAATTGTATCAAATTTGAGATTGTGTTGGGCTTGAGTTTTAAGAAGATTTCTTCTCTTATTCCTTGGATATATAAGCAATATATTTGATGGGTTTTTCTCCCTCGAGTATGAGAGTTTTCCCAAGGTATCTTGTTGTGTTCATTGTCTTATGTGTTGCATTCTCTGATTGTCTAAGAAAATATCATGATCAAACTTTTATAAGCAACATTATCCTTCTCCATTATTCTCATCTATGTATGTCTATCTTAAACTCTATGAAAATGGTTAACTGTCTCAAGGTCGAAGATAGAATTGAAGGTGCCTCTAACATCATGTCTTGGAATTTTAGAGTTTTGATTGCATTGGAAGAAAATGAAATTTTGGAGTTCATGGAGGGCAAAGTACTCAAGCCTTCCAATGAGAATTAGAAGACACAACGGAGGAAGAATGGAACAAAGGCCAAGAATATATTGATTGATTATGTGAAGGATCACCTTGTGTCTATTATCTCCAAGTTTCGGACAACAAGTGATATATTCAAAAATTTGGAGGGATTGTATGAGATTAATACCAACCAAGCTCTTGCATTGAGGCAACAACTACATCAAATCAAGAATGAAAAAGGAGATTCAATAATGTCTTTCTTCATGAAGATCACTTAATTGAGAGATCAAATTTGTTTAATTGGTAATATAGTTGATGATAAAGATTTAGTCATGTTGGCTCTTAATGGTCTCCCTCAACCTTGGGATCCATTTATCCAAATTATTAGTGGAATATTGAAGCTACCAAAGTTTGATCATCTTAGGGCAGATTATATTAAAGAGGAATCAAGATTGGCAGCAAGAGGTAATGGTCAAGGTTCTAATAATTAATACAACCATGTTATTTCTACTCAAACATCGAAGAAGAAAGGAAGAGAAAGAAAGAATATAAATTTCAAGAGAAATAGGGATATAAGATCAAATGGTGGTCCGAAATCTAACAAGAAGAAAGGTCTCTCTCATTTACAATGCTTCAGATGCGACAAATTTGGTCACTGAGCAAGAGATTGTGCAACAAGACCAAAACAAGATGCTATTACCATGGATGTGGATGAGGTCTCTCCTTAGAAGGATTCGAGAGACAATTCAAGTGGATTTGTATTTATCTTGGCCCTATCAAGCAATGTTCCAACCGAGAACAATACATGGTTGACTGATAGTGGTGCCTCTCATCACGTCACTGGATTTAGAGAAAATATTTCAGATTTGGTGGAGAGAGATACCAACATTCAAGTCATTATTGGAGATGATGCATGATATTCCCTAAAAGGTGTTCGAGCCTCCTCTCTTCACCTAGTTTCCAACATCTCTCTTCATTAGAGTGATGTGTTGTTTGTACCAGGTATCAAAACGAACCATGTATCAATTTTAGCCTTCGAGGAAAATGGATATCAAGTTGCATTTTTTGAAGGAAAAGTTCTTGCGTGGGTGAATAACTCTAGCATCAAGACAACCCATGTGATCGGTGTTTGGCATGAGAGTATTTATAGGCTTTACATTCACCCAATGCAAGAATTATTGCATGACTCCACCAATCCAAGTGAGCTTTGGCATATAAAAATTTCTCATCTCCATTTTAGAGCTCTTCCATCCATGCAAAAGATGGTCAAATACATTTTTATACTAACATAATCCCCTTTAGCTAAATAAATAAACATATTTATTTAACTATGTCTAAATATTTATACTAAGATGGTCAAATGCATTGAGCCAAGTGGCCATTACTCCATTTGACTCTCCCTCCACCTTGTCATTTCAACAATTTCAAAATTTAAATTTATGCATTTATGGGCACATTTATCAAAACTTGCACATCCATGGCCCATTGACAGGGTGACAAGTGTCTTCTTCCTATTGGTTGGGTTCTTATCCCACATTCCCATTTTCTTCTTCTCTCATCAAAAAATTCTATAAATGGAGAGGCTATCCTTCATTTCAATCATCCACAACATCATGCAAAGTTACTCTCTTCACATTGAGAGCTAATTTTTCCCATTGTCATAGCAATGTATGTCTATCATTGGCTTGTCAAGGGTTGGGAAAGAGCTACTTTCCACACAAAGAGTAGCACCAATCCACTATGGGATAGTTATATATTGTGCTTCTTTAATGCTTTCAATTAGTTTATTTTGTTATGTTGTTTATGAGGTATAATGTGTTATTTCATAGGAGCATTAGCTTATTTTCTTAGTTATGAACTTACCATGATAACTAGTGTTGGATTTTATAGCTATTTTCAGATTTAGGGTGCCCACATGTAGCAAAGGAGGATCAACACAAGATAGAATTCACGTGTTCATGGGGGACCTATTGATGGAACATGATGCCTTGCAGGTTAAATAATGTAGGTACAACATACCAAAGAGCCATGGTACTGATCTTTCACGATATGATTCATAAGACAGTGGAAGACTACGTAGATGAAATATTGGCTAAATCTATAAAAAGACAAGAGCACATAGCAGTCTTGATCTCTATTTTTGATAGATTGGAAAAATATAAGGTTCATCTCAACCCAAAGAAATATGTCTTTGTGGTGCAATCATGAAAGCTCTTGGGGTATATAAAATCAATGAGAGGAATCAAGGTGGATCCTACCAAAGTCATGGTGATCCTCCACATGGAAGCACCCAAGACACTAAAGAAACTAAGAGGTCTACAAGGAAGGCTCCAGTCCATCCGCAGATTTGTAGTGCAACTAGCAGATAAACAAATCCCATACTCTCATGTACTCCACAAGGGGGTAGCAAACAAGTGGGATGACAAATGTGATTAGTAATTTAACAGAATTAAAGTATACTTACTCATGCCACTAGTTTTGATGTCACCAAGGCTAGGAAAACCACTGATCCTATACATTTTAGCAACAATAGTAGCTCTTGGTGCTCTATTAGCTCAACACGGTGAAAATGAAAGAGAGAGAGAAATATACTATATCAAAAGAACCATGGTGGGACATGAGCTAAAATATACTCCTATTGAAAAGGTTTTTTTGGAAGTTGTGTTCACAACACATAAATTAAGATGCTCTATGCTGGCTTATCAAATCAAGTTGATCACGAAGATAGATCCTCTCAAGTACTTACGCTGTAAAGCTACTCTCATAGAATGAACAACGAAGTGGGTCATGATACTAACAGAACACGACACTGAATATCTAGAACGCAAGGCCTTTAAGGGACAACCAATTGTAGATCAACTAGCAAAGGCTCCTATTGATGCAAAAAACCCACTCATTTAAGAATTCCCTGATGAATCAATTTTCAATGAAACTATTGCAAACCATTCGAAGATGTATTTTGATTGATCTTACACACAACACACATCAGGATCAGGTATTTTCTTCATAACACTACACTCAGACTGTATTCCCAAATCTTACTAGTTTTCATTCCCATTCACGAATAACATAGCAAAGTATGAGGCTCTCATCATAGGCTTAAGGATTGCAGTACAATGGCGGATCATGACTCTAAAGGTATATGGGGATTCTCAGCTCAATATGAATAGGTAAAAAATGAATATCAGACAAAGGATGACAAACTGACACCATACAAGAAGTTGGTCGAGAGCCTCAAAGATTCGTTCATTGATATCACAGCTCAAAAACTGACTAGAGAAAACAACAGAGCAACATATGTAATGGCTACAATTGGATCACTATTGGAAATCCCGTGTAATATCCCAAAGCCAAAATTTTTGGTAGAGAAACTTATCATACCATCATTCATAGTACCAGAGTTTGAATTTGTGTGTGAACTCATTGGTCCTAGTGATCCATGGTATCATGAAATAAAAAAATACTTAAGAATAGGAGTCTTGCCCACTGAAATTATCCCAGACCTTAAACAAGCCTTCATCAAACAATCAACCTCCTTTTTCATCCTATGGGAAACCCTTTATTGTAGGAGCATTGAAGCAGCCTTCTTGCATTTCCTAAACACTAACGAAGCCCTAACTACTTTGAGCGAGGTACACAATGGTATTTATTTCTAATAGTATAAATGGAGAGATTAGCCTTCAATTCAATCATCCACAACATCATCCAAAAGTATTCCCTTCACACTGAGAGCTAATTTTTTCCATTTTCATAGAATTGTATCATCATCATTGGCTTGTCAAGGGTCTTGAAATTGCTACTTTCCACACCAAGAGTAGCACCAATCCCCTATGGGATAGGTATACATTCTACTTCTTTTATGCTTTCAATTAGTTTATTTTTTTTATTTTGTTTATGAGGTATGATGTATTATTTCATAGGAGCATTTGTTTATTTGCTTAGTTTTGAACTCACCATGATAAAGAGTGTTGGAGTTTATAGCTATTTTAAAATTTAGGGTGCTGACAATGTTTTAGGCTATGTTTCATTAATGAGTCATATCATAGGATCTAAGCATTCTAGTGTTGAGGAAGAATCAAGTCAGCAAGTATGAAAGGATGTCATGGCCGAAGAAAATCAATCTATAATTAGGAATGATGTTTGAGATATCGTACCTAGACCAAAAGGAAAATTTGTTGTATCTTCTAAATGGATTTTCAAGATTAAGCATGTGGCTAATGGAAGCATTGAGAAGCACAAAGCTAGATTTTTGGCCAAAGGATTCTCTCAGAAAGAGGGAATAGACTATGAAGAAACCTTTTCTCCAGTTTCTCATTATACATCCATCAAAACCATTATTGATATTTTAGCAGCTAAGGGATGGAAGCTACATTAGATGGATGTGAGGACAACATTCCTTAAATGGTGTGATTGAATAAATGTTATACATTGAGCAACCTGATGGCTTCGAGATTAATGGGAAGGAGTCTCATGTTTGTAGATTGAAGGAGGCTTTGTATGGCCTTAAGTAGGCTCCTCATGCTTGGTATGAGAGGATTGATCAATACTTGAGAGCTTGGGTTTCTCCAAGAATGATGTTGATTCAAACCTGTACTTCAAGGTAGTTAATGGTGAGGCATTAATCTTGGTTCTTTATGTTGACGATATATTTCTTACTAGAGAAGAATGTCTCATTATCAAACGCAAGGAGTTAGCTTGTGAATTTGAGATGGAGGATCTTAGATAGATGCATTACTTCCTAGGATTAGAAGTGTGGAAGAGGCCTAATGAGATCATTCTAAGTAAAGGGACGTATAGTATAGACATCTTGAAGAGATTTGGTATGATGGATTGAAAATCCATGTCTACATCGATGGAAACCAATTTGAAGAAGTTGATTGAGTTTGCAGCTAATTTTCTTTTGGTGGATCCCACTATGTATAGGCAGTTGATTGGATCATTGATGTATCTAGTCAATACTAGACCAAATATTTTCTTTAAAATGAGTGCACTTAGTCAATTCATGAGTGAACGAAGGAAAATACATCTAGTTGCAGCTAAGCATATCTTGAGATACTTACGTGGTACAGTTGGATATGGCTTAAGATATACTTCCTATGTAGATATTCAATTACAAGGATACTCTAATTTTGATTGGGTAGGGAGTGTAGCAGATGAGAAAATTACCTCTAGTTGTTGTTTTAATTTGGGATATGCTATGATTTCCTAGTGTAGCAGGAAGCAGTGTTTAGTGGCACTAAGCACTGCAGAGGCAGAGTATATTACAGCTTGTGTGGCAACTCGAGAAGTAGTGTGGCTTTAGAAGCTCCTTAGAGGATTCTTTGGACAGTAACTCATCTTAACCCTTTCTTAAACTAGCAATAATTATAACCATAACCCTAAAACTAATAGTAATTGTAACTCTTATTCTAAATGTAACACTATTTCTAACCCTACCCCTAATTTTAATTCTAAATTTAAACCTAACAGTAACCCTAACCTTAACACTAATCCTTATATTAACACATATATTCTAATGCTAACACTAACTCTAATTCTAACTTTAATGCTAGCCATAACCCTAACCCTAACCGTATCTCTAAAACAAACACAAATTAAATTAATTGTATCTGTAATCCTAATCATAAAACTAACACTAATTCTAACTCTAACTCTAACCCTAACATAACCACATAAGTATATATAATATTTTGACAATATTATTAATTCTAATCAATGTTACAATTATGGTTAAGGATAGCATTGGTGTTTAAATTGGAGCTAGAGTTCAATTAGGTTTATAGTCTAATTAGTCTTAAGATTTAACTAGGGTTAGGTTTCATTTAGGATTATGACTAGCACATATATATATTATTTATTAATAATATTTATTAAAAATATTAGAGATGTCCATCTTAAGGTGCCTATTCACTTAATAAATAATATATAGTTATGCCAACATAGATTTGCAGTCATCAATACTTAGTCAAAGTATATAGTTATAGTCTTCTCATTTCTAGCTATTGTGTTTATGTCTTATGTGACATTAGATAAACCTACCTAGTGAATAGAAGTGAAACCACATTCAATGAATCTAAATTCCATAGTTGTTCATAAACCTATAATTTTTTTTGTGGAAGGTAGTTTCATTGGTCTTATAATAGCATTTTTCCTAATGGTAACCAATTTTTGATGGATTTTTATCATTTTGTAATAGTTGTTGATAAGGTGGGGACAAAATCAGTTTTTATTTATAATTTAAGATGTGTGGACATCAAAATATGCAAATGGTTAGCACAAGTCCAATATAATCTTAGAATAATACAACATTCTTCAAAATAAATGACAAAATTAATCCAAGCATGCAAAGAAGACATGAAGTATATCTATTCTATGGTGGATTGGTTATATTTTTTGTGTAGAAGATAGCCCTTTCCCAACCCTTCATAATCCAATGAGATGATAGACAATGAGATTCTAAATGAGCTTAAGTTGCCTATAATGAGGATGCTCAAATTGTAGATGAAAAATGAGATAAAATGCATTAAAATTATAGGAGAAGTTGAGAGAGGAGAGGCCAAGATTGAGAAATGTAGGACTAAAAACCAACAAATAAGAGAGAGCCACTTGTCTCAATGTGATTGGCCCATGGTTGAGCAAGTTTTAGCCAATACAGCCATTTGAAATTTGAAAATGGCAATAAATGAATATGGTTGAGGGTTTTGGGGGGAATTGTGTTTGGACAAAAAAGTCGAATAAGGGAGTTAATGAGGGCATATTCCTTGGGAATATGCCATGTGAGGAAAATAGGTGTTTTAATAAATCAAATTAAATGATTTATTGTGCAAGTGGATGGGACATTGGTTAGTCTTCGCATTAAATAGGGATTTTGACTAATTAAGCTAGTGATTAGGTGGTGTGACGTTTGATTTGAATTTTTTGATTTGTTTTAAATCAAATGAGAGGAAAATGAATATTAGTATTTTAATTAAATACCTTTGATTTAATTAAGTTAAGAGACTTTAGGTGATTAATTAATTAATTTGATTTAATTAATTCAGAATAAAATGATCAACTATGATGTTTAATCAATAATGTTGATTTTGCATGTCTACATTTTCCCCCTGTTTGAAGAAATTTACTCATTGCATTGGTTGAAAGAATGATGCTGCTGACATCGAAGTTAAAAAAATTTCTGATTTTTTTGGATGCCCCAACGAAAAGAAGTATGTTAGTACATTTCCCGCTCGAGAGATTGAGTGAAAAGATTCGATTTGAGGTTGATCTCATGACAAAGAGGTTCAAAATAGATATATGGATGGCTAAACTATAGATCTATATGATATAATGATGATGTAAATGAGATGTTTGGAAGATGCTTAGAATAAAAAATTTACATTATCCTAAACAACTTAAATGATTATGCAATGCATGTGAGATAGATGATATGGATGGTTGTCCTATGATGATATGACGTGATTATGCAAGATGCAATATGGATGTAGGATGGATGCATTGTTAGCGCAAAAGAGGATAGAAGAATGAGAGGGATCAAGCCTTGAATCCAAGAAGATGTAGAAGTTCAACAAGACAACTTTGTTAGAAATGATGATGAATGATAATGATGTATTGCTTATCCAGGGATGGGAGAGATAGATAGAATAACCTTCTTTATGTTTGATAAAAAACATAGGTACGATGCATCAAGGTACTAAGAACTAGGATGGTGTTCTTCCTAGTGTGATGGACCTTTACTCATCAAACATATAGGAGTACTCTTGTTCACACTTGACAAACAAAACATTATTCAGAATGCAGTTCAAATATTCTAAACATCTCAGGTCGAAACATAAAAAGGAAATCCTTCTTATGTGGTCAACAAGACACCTAAAACATCCTTCCTACAAACAAAACAAAGTACGCATGATGAAGTTATTTTACAAGAATATGTAATAAGCACAACAGATAAAAAGATAAGTCTTAACAAGACCAAGATAAAGTAAACAAACAAGCTAATGTTCTTCGTACCACTAGCCAAGGCTAAACTACTGTGAGATACCTGATGTTTATGTCCATCGTGGGAAGGATACATCCTAGAACATGTAGTCATCAGGGTTTTGATGAGATTGATTTGGGTGATAAGGTATTGATACTCCAAGTTGACCAACTTGCTTGCTTATTGACTTAGGCTTAAGACTCTAATGATTAGGTGTTAACTTTGGAACCTGCTAAACTTGCTTCTGATTGACTCACCAAAGGGTGAAGGCGACGATTGAATTTATTATGAGTGATGACAAATCATGGGTGAAAGCAAGATGAAATGGGTGCACCATTTTGGATTTTTCAGATATTTGGATGTTTTTGATATATTTTGAAATGTTGTGAAATGTTTTGAGGCTGTTTTAATTTTTGTTTTTTCTAATATTTTTGGGTTTTGTGTCTTGGGGGCCGATCAAGGATGAACTTCTCTACATTTAATCTCAAAGACGACATAGTTTAAATGAAAACTAACTTGACTGATGATGAGATAGACAGGTAAACAGATTGTCATTGCAACAGAAGCCTGAAGGACTAACCTAAAATGTAAATAGATGGGAAAATGGATTGCCAATGTGATGGGCACCTAAAGGACTGACCTAAATGTAAATAGATGGGCAAATGGATTCCCAATGCAACTGATGCCTAAAGGATTGACCTAAATGTAAACTGGATGGGCAAACAAATTGCCAATGTGATGGATGCCTAAAGGACTGACCTAAGATGTCTCGGGGGATGATCAAAGATCAACCTTGCCTACGTTCAAGCTCAGAGACAACGTAGTTTGGCAAGATGAAAGACTGAAAATACTTAATGATGGTTTTTTTGAATATTTTTTGAGATTTTAACATGTTTTTTGATTTTTGAATCATTTGGATTTTTTTGAATTTTTTATTTTCTAAATGTTTTTGAATTTTGATTTTCCTTTTTTTTGAATTTTTGATGAATTTTTTGAATGTTTTTGGATTTTTCGCATGATTTTGATGATTTGGATATGGATATGATATCAGTGCTCTGTTTTGAGATTTTGTTGAAAACCAAGCTTAATGTTGATTGATCAGATTGATGGATTGATAGTTTGAATAAGTGTGTTAAGTCAAACAAAAGAGATAATGCACTCGTAAACTTTAGGAAGTTGTGTTATCCCAAAGTAAACTCATACAAGAGGTTAGTTTGACTAAGAGGTTTAAGTCAAACAAGGTGGTTTTGGATTTGATAATTTGGCTAAGTGTGTTAAGCCAAACAATGATGATAATGAATTTGTAAACCCAAGGAAGTTGTGTTATCCTAGAGTAAATCCGTGCACAAGATGATAGTTTGACTAAGTGTGTTAAGTCAAACAAGGTGATAATTGATTGGATTCGATTGATCAAGATTGATGAAGCTTGATTTGGAACAAAATCGATTTGATGATTTGAAGTGACGTTGACATGTGCATTAAATGCAACTGATATGAATTGTTTGGATTGATGTTCGATGAAAGATACAACTTGATAAGGAACATCGTCTTGTCAAAATATGCCATGGGCTAGTGATTTGGATTCGTGATCACAAATGCTTTGACTAGTTTGATTTCATGTTTTCCAATGCTCAGATCACCACATAAGCTAGAGGATATAGATCAAGATTTATTCCTGAAGTAAGATGTGAATATCTTCCCCCAATGTCTAGCAATGTATGGATTCTTGGATCAGTATAGGCAGATAGATACTGTAAGCTTGCAAAAGGATGCAAATCAATTATCTTGTGAGAAGATAAGGTGTTCGAACAAAGGATGCTCATTTGGATAATGCTTCAAGTCTTAAACAACGTTGGCTAGGATGGCATTAGTGATAATGACCCATGTCAAGATGTTTACCATAAACACGTGTGAAGTCTGTACCAAAATTTATCACGATCAATATAAGGTAGATAGATGGTAATGGGTTGGAATGTTGGCTTTATTATGGATGTGATAAGATTTTTTCTCCTGAGCTAGCGCACGTAGATGCTCTATTCTACACATGACGCCTATTTTCCAAGTTTTCATCATGGTACCTATCCAAAGTGCCATCATAGTGGTTTTCACTAGAAGATGATTTTTTTCTTTACTGTTTTGAAATCCTTTTTCTGATTTTTTGGATGTTTTTATTTTTTCATTTTTTTGTATTTTTTGAGAGATTTTAAGGTGATGTTGAATCACCTAGTCCTGATGACATTAATGCTTTTTTCATTATGTTCCATCGATATCCTTCTTGAAGAAGCTGCTTTGCCAAGATACGTGCACTTGAAAGCCAATTTTGAAAAATCTGTTTTGCTTTGCTGATACCAAGGTTAACACTGTCATTATGCGCACATAATGATAGAGTGCCTTCTGAATCCTTATGATGAAGGTTCATTGCCAATACATGGTCAATGTAGGAATTGAATATCATGTGTGGTAGCATGGATGGAGTGTGTTTAGGAATAAAATATGGATTGGTTGACATTTTGGAACTTTTGACTCTCCAAACTTGGGAAGATGAGCAATGATGGGTGGATATGGAAGTGTGTGTGGAATTAAAACTAACAACTTGATACACTTTGTATGTCACTTGAGAAGCCTTATTTTTCTTTTATGGACATATTTGATGGACACTTTTTCCTTGTTTATTTTTGTAGACATGAAAATCTGCAAATGGTTAGTAGAATGACAAAACAACATTAACATAAATTTATGTCCCTATGAAATAATACTCCATGATTCAAATGCAACCAAATAAAAAAGATAAGAAAAGCATTTAAAACATGAAATATATCTATCCCATATTGGATTGGTGCTCTTTGAATATGTGAAAGAGCCTTTTCCCAATCCTTGATTAAGCTTAGTGAGATAGACAATGAGTTGCTATGAGCTCAAGTTGCCTATAGTGTAGATGCTTTCAAATGTGTGTGTAGATTGTAGATTGTAGATGATGAAGAGCAAGATTGATTCTCAAATGAAGAGAGTAACCTTGCATCAAGATGTGTTGTTTTCAAATTGTGTGTTGTGATGAGCAAGATTGATTCTCCAATGAAGAGAGTAACCTTGCAAATGAGAATGTGTTCTTTTGAATGAGAGAAGAGAGGCCAAGATTAGGCAATGTGGGACTAAATCTCATCCAATAGGATATAGACACTTGTCATAATGGGATTGGCCAAAGCTTGTGCAAGTTTTGGTCAATGTGCCCATTCAAATTTGAAAAATATCAATAAATGCATGTTGTTGATGGTTTTGGGGGGAATTATCTGTCCAAAAAAGTCAAAGATAAGAGTTATTGAGGGAAAATGAGTCCTTTTAATAAATCAAATAAATTGATTTATTGGTGCAAGTGGATGAATCTAGAAGATTCATGTAGTTAGGATTAAACTAATCAGGATTTGATTAATCTAATAGGAATTGGGTGATTTTGACTTTTGACTTATATTTTAGGATTAAAATAAATCAAAGTGAGAAGAAAATGATTTTAGATTTAATTAAATAAAGGTTTGTTTTATTTAATCAAGGATGATGATGTTAAATGTTAAATCAAATAAAGGTGAATTTATTTAATTTAAGTCGATGACTTTAGGAGATTTATGATTTAATTAAATAAAATTTGATTTATTTAATCAAAAGATGAATATTGGCGATGATGTCAAATCTGCATGTCTACAATTTTTCCCCGTAGTTTCTTGGACTAATGGAGTTTGATAGGGATAATTTTTCTTTGTACTCTTTGGTATCCATATGTATTTGATTTTTCCTTCATGCTCCAATACTTATTTTTCTTTGACGATGTTCTTCATGATTTGATTTGAATCATTCTTTTGTTGCTCGTCCCAATTCATGGATGGGGTGATGGGTGGATGAAGATTCATGACGTGGCTAGGTATAGTATTGGCATCAGTTTCATCATAAGGATCCTTCATGCTCCCTATGTTGACGTTTTCTTGAGATGAAGTTGCCCCTATTTTTATGGAATTATCACTAATATGTTTATATTCCTTGGTTACCAAATAGGCAAGGCCTTTATTCTTAGTATTGCCAACAATCTGCACTAGTTCCAGCATACCCTATTCATGTAGGCCTAATCGTCTGCCTTGATAATTCATCTATTGAAACATTTTGTTTGCAATAAGATATGATTTACCTTGGAAAAAAGGTTCTAATCCTTCTCTACATTGTCGTGGACCTTCAAAAGTGTCAGCTTCTTTATTGATAAAACAACTTGCCCTAAAAAAAGTCAGTGATCCAACTTTATAAGGGGTAGGATCCTCCATATGTGGGATGACTTCTTGATTCATATCTTTGGCTTGATCTTGTGAGATATCAGATTTTAATGCTTCATTAAGAGGTGTTGGTGATTTACTATCCACATACAAGTCTTCCTCTTGACTCCTTTCACATAACGTTTTTGATTCACGACTTATGTAGGAGTCCTCTTCATGACCTATTTTTTCTATGTCTCCACAGGATATGTCTAATTTGTAACTTTTATAGAAGCCTTCTAATATGCCTTTACATGATGTCTCTGATTTGCAACTTCTGTAGAAGCCTTCTTCATGATTCACTTTTGGTATGTCTCTAGATTTTTCTATACTTTGATCATGCGTACAAATGTTAAGAGTAGGAGACTCTTGTACCTTAGTAATGATGTTAAGAGAATGAGGCACACTTTTTGAACAAAGATCATCTACATGTCCATCCAAAGAAAGCATCTTATGGGTAGATGGAGGAATGTGTACTATATGGATACAATCATCATTTGCGACATCTTTTATAGATAAAATATTTCCCATTAGATCATTGTAGTATCTTGGAGATACAAATTCTTGATCCTGACTAATTCTAGAATTTCTTTCGACATGCTTTAGATCAAGTTCTTGACATGGGTCGATATCAAAGGATGGATTGTCTACAAGGGGTTCTTGGATATTGTCATTAGGCATGGGAAGTGGCTTAATATCCTCTTGATATTTGAATGGATTTGGATCGAGTGTAGAGATAGGGATTCCTTCAATATTTGTAACCATGAGGTTGAAGGATGCCAATATGCTTTGGGAGGGACCATTGTTAGACCTTGGTGATAGATGCTGATCATGCTTCAGAATAAGTTCTTGTGATATGTCCTCTAACTTATAAGGTGATGTAGAGACATTTTAAATATGATCTTTGGTAAATAGATATTGGATTATGTCAATAGGATCAAATAATTTCAACACATCTTGAAATAGATCACTAAAAAGTGGCTCTCGATGAATGTTGATTTGATCAATGGATGGGGTAGACATATCTTCATAGTGATCATTGATGGATTGATTTTGATAATTGTCTTCAGTAGTTATGGTAGAGATATTGTCAATGTTTTCAATCATAGGATCAAATGATGTTAACGTTTCTTGAATTGGATCATTGTTATGCATCGTTGGTGAGTTTGGATCATGATTGAAAAGTGGCTCTTGGTGTGTGTTCATTTTAGCATTGGATGAGATGGAAACATCTTCAAGGTGCTCATTGATGGGTTGATCTTGATCATTGTTTTCAACAATTTTGGTGGGAATTTGTTGCAAGTTCTGTTGCATGAGTAAGGCTTGTGTTTGTTGCTGAACCAACAATGCTTGTTTTTGGTCATGTTGTTGTTGTTGTTCCAACAAAGATTTTTGTTGGGCTCATTGTTGTGCTACTTGTTGATGGATTTCTTGCAATAGTGCCCAGAATTGTGCTTGTGTCTATCGAGTTTGGTGATGGGCTTGACTTGATCCTATGCTTGTCGGGCTACTTGAGTCACTTGCACAACTTGTGCGGCTTGTTGGGCTTGGAGTGCCTTTTGGTGGGCAGCTTGTTGAGTGGCTTGCAACATGATGAATAATGAGTTTGCCATGTTGTGTTTTGGTGGCGATGGTGGTGGTGGTGGAATGGGAATGGTTTTGACCATTGGGATTACATGGATGGTTGCCATCTATTGGTGCGATATCGAAGGAAAATGAGAGGATTTGATATGATGCTTTGCTTTTATGATTAGAGTATTGCTTAGATTTAGTTGATTGATGATTAGTAAAGGGGGAAGGCTCATACCTTGATTGTTTGGTTGATAGATTTGTAAGTTTTGACTTTGATTTAAATCTACCAAGGGGAAAGGTATTCCAAAATTTAGATTGGGAAAACTCACATTTGTTCTACCATTGATGTTTGTCAGAGATAATCATCCCATGTATGGATTGTACAAATGTAAGTTTTGAAAATCAATTGGAATTGTAAGGCTTGGATATTTTGGTTGAATCAGATTACTCATGGTGAATGAATCAAGTTTATATTCCATGTTTTTCTTATGTTTTGACCTTGTTGACCTTTGAGGGGTTTAGGACCAATGATGAGATGAAGGATGAAAGGGGTGAATGATGTGGGTGTTTAAACATTTAGGAACTTTGGATCAATGCTAGACTTTAGGACTTGGTTTGGTTCGATTTTGAGGATAGTTTGACTAGGTGTGTTAAGCCAAACAAGATGATGGTGAACTTGTAAACCCTAGGAAGTTGTGTTATCCTAAGGAAAACTCACATAAGAGAATGATTGGTTAAGTGTGTTGAGCCAAACAAAGTGATCATGAACTAGTAGACCTTAAGAAGGTGTGTTATCCTCGAGGTAAATTTACTCAACAAGATTGATAATTTGACTTAGAGGTGTGTTAAGTCAAACAAGGTGATGTTGATTTTCCAAAAGTCTAGCATAAGTGATGTTTTCAAAGTTCCAAAAGTTATTAGTGAAATGGAAATTTGATAAATATTTGGATGGATGAAGTGTATGAATTGATTCTAGACAAACCTAAGAAGATTTGTTGACTAGACCAAGATATTGAAGAACATCCTTTTCCCGAGGAGCGATTCAAACCAAAAGACCAATGTTTGCATGAAAAGCCATAAGACAAAAGATTGCAAGCACATGTGTGGGGTTCAATTGATCTTTTATCTTGCTTAGATTCGGTTCCTTTAACCACAAAACACTTTCTTGATTATGTTTTAAACTGAATGTCTAATGTCCCACTTTCTTTTCGTCCCACAAGGTCCATTATGTAGAAATCAAGGAAATTAGGGAAAAAGTTTCCTCGATTTAACCTTAGTGAAAACAAATGATGATAAAACCCAAGCAATTAGAAACATCTAAGGATATGATCCTTAGGGAAAGCAAGAGTGCTTAAATTTTTTAAGGATATTTGTTTCCTCCAAGGGGTTTGAAATTTGGATCTCTTTGTGAATGTTTGTTTTTCAATTGTTTTGAGGACCAAGCAATGTATTTTCCATTTCCAAGCACATGTACAACCCTAGGATGAAGAGACAATATTTTGTTGGGTTCCCACTTGGACAAATCTAGTTGCGCATATTCTATGCGGATGACTAGATGCTTGACCATACTAGCTCCCCTCCACGACACACACTTCTCGGGTCAGCCAAGCATCAGTACCCATGAATCTCCCATGGCACACTTTTCATCTCTACAACATAACTGCATGTATAATGTGGGGTGGCTTAAAAGGACATGATCTTTTGCACCAACAAAATAGATAAGGATTTGTCCTTCTAAACAAGGGTTTTAATTCAGACTTTCCCTTCGTCGAGGCTGACCCATGCGGCAACAGACCATTGCTGCCCTTCTCATTGGAGTAAACCATGTAATATTGGCTTTTGTTCTAGTACCCACTTTTATATCTCGACTGGAAATACACTTGGCTTTATTATGTTACCGGTTGGATCATTTCCTTGGGTGAGTACTTTTTCTCACAAGGCAGGCCCTCTAAGATAAACAAAAGTGAGAAAACATATTCGTAGTTCGATAAACCTTTGTTTAGAAACAAAGGGAGAACACTCGCAATAATTTTACCCACACTCGCAAGATGTTTTGTTCAATTTTAGATTCCCAAATCAAAGTGTGAAGGCAATAATTTTGACAACATAATATCACAAAAAGACTTTTGATTCTCAAAATCGCCGTGAAGCGCGAGAGAAGTGCATATGCCTTTTAAATGATATTAATTTGTGAAAAAAAGTGCAAAACATGAAAAACACTTGTTCATTTTAGACCATAAAAGCAGTGATGAGTTTGTTTTAAAGCGCCAAAATGAGATGTGAAAGTTTCCTTGTTTAATTTTTAGAACCCAAATTGAAATTTAGTGAGTTTCTAAGTTCAATTTTAACCAAAAATATCAAGTCAAATGGTTAATTTTAAACTCAAAAATAAATGTGAGTTGGTTCAAAATAGAAAACTAAAGTAGTAATTGGAGCCGTAAGCATTAAAAAATGCTTTATGAATTTCAAATTTTCATCCTCAAGTTTTTCAACTTTGCTTAGTTTGTCTTTGTTTAATTTTGATGCTTGATTTTGACGTGCTCCTTGATTTCAACCTTGATGTCAACCTTGATGTCAACCTTCTTTATGCATGCTGATGTAAACCTATAAAAAGATTCAAAGTTAAAACTTAGGAATGAAATTCATCTCAACAAATGATAGTTTATCATAATGAATACACTTTCCAACAAAACAAATGCACTCAATGATAACTTTTAATGCAGGAGTTCCCCTTTGTGAAAATTTATAAGATATGTCCAAATCATGCATTGATAATATTTTTAAATGAATATGAGTTCATAATAAAGCTTGATTAATAATATCTTAATAACATCAAAGTAAACAAAGGGAATGATAATAAAATAATGATTAGGACAATAAAAAAGAACATGGTGAAGAATAGATTAATAAAAATTCATCCTCACATCGTGAGAAGATTATACACACTACTACATCAAATTATTCATTCAAGGCAACACCACTCCTGCCATCCAAATGTTAGAAATTGACCAACTATTTAAGCAAAGACCGATCAAGTGTTAGAAGTTGACTAGGGGTGGCTGGAAATGATTTTGTCAATATATGGTGGTGATGTTTTAATAGAGAAAACAAGAGATAACCCTAAGGTCAGCTTGATTCTTCTTACGGAAACTCAATGCGGTTCAGTTTTGGATCTTCTGATCTACATAGCGTTGCATACTATTTCAATAAAACAATCTATCTCACCAGGTATCTTCCTCAACTTTATTCACAGGCTGAAATAGTGTTGTAATGACTCGTGTCATATCAAATGCCAAGTGACCATCATTAATGGATTTACACTTTTGCAGAGATGATCGGTGAAAGTGAAGGTGATTTCATATCACATGAATGACGTACGAAAATTTGGAAGGACCAAATAATTTCCAAACGTTTTAGACATGACAACCCTTGAGAGATAGGTGCATACCAGTGAAGAATCCTTAATTCCTGCAGAGCGATCATAGTCTATATGTAATTTTGATGGTTAATAAAAAGAAGAACGGCTGGTTTGTTCACTTGTTGGAATTTTTCCCTTGAAGAAATGATATAGGAATATCATGTTTTAGATATGCCATCAAATAGTTAACATAAATTCCGATCATATCAACAAAAATTTACGATGACAACAGTAAAGAAGACTTATATCTTTTCAATAAAGACTCCAATGAAAAATGAACACCTAACAATTTATTGTTGAATAGACTAGAGTGGCCATATTCACGTGATACGACTTGTATGATGCGAAGGTAGCATTATGTAGTGAATTTAAGTATCTGAAACAAAATATCAGTTGTTGGACATCTTAAATGCATAGACACTGCAAATGGAACAATTGACTTGCACTTTGTAATTATCATTTAAGAAACCCTTTTTAGTGCACAAAAAAATGGGAAGGAACAACTATGATATGGCGTTATTTAGTCTTTGAGAATAAAAAAATAGAATAAGACCAACCAATAAAGATCCTATCATCAAAGAATCGCTGCAAGTTGCACATCGATCGAAAAGAGTATATGTGACACCTTGAACACATGGAGGGTAGTGAGAGAAGAGGATATGATTTCTACAAGGCGTGCCTTATCTAGCTCAGAGCGGGCCTCTTCATCTCCAAATCTGCAAAGGACTAAGCGTTCCAAAGCCTAGATGTATCTAGAGAAGAGGCGCGTTCCTCTTGCATACTAAAAGAACCTGTTGTTGTCCATTACAGAGGGAAAAATAAAAGGAATGACCGATATTCTATGTGGGGACCATTCGTAGTAAAGTCATCATTTTAAATATTATTATTGAGATTCCCAGATTTCACCAGCTTAACCTCCAACTCGCTTTAAATTAAATTCATCTATAAAAACAGATTACATGGAGTACCTACGATTGGATACCACTACCACCAGATACAGAATCATGGAGACCCTATCATTCGTTATACTGACCATCAACTCATATAGAAATTCTACAAATCCATTACCTAAAATGTTTGGCTCCTCGTGGGGACCCTAAAATACCTCATCAAGCCAGATATTATGAAAAATTTGTCTACTATCCTTAATTAGAGGGCTTTCTAATCTTAGCAAGGGGAAACCAGACAAGATGTAGAGGAAAAGCAGTGAGGATAATGCGCAAAAGATTTAAAAAGGAGTTTTCGCAGTAAGGAAAACAGATGCAGATGGTCAAGAGAGGACGACCAAGAAAAAGATGGGGTCGGTCGAAATGAAAGTGTGCACAATTTTTCTTCTAGTGATGGCAACGATCAATGGAGAATTATTATAAATGACTGTAGATTCATTATAAGATCTCATTTATTTCAAACATGTAACATATTTATCTCTTGTTCGCCTCCTCGTTATACCAACCGTGCCTTCATTAGAATGCTAATGCTTACAAAAGATAGTTAAAGGCTATCTTGCGCCCACATTAATGCAATATGATTAAAAAAATCCCAGCCATTCTATTAAGTTTGCATGACATTTTCATCAAGTTCTGAAACCAGTTGCGTCTGCAGGTCTCTGTCAACTACTGGATAACATTAAGATATGATTAGTGATAAATTAATTGCTTTACAAAAAATGATTTCATATCCTATGTGTAGTGATTGTACTGTGACAAGACTAATCAGAAAAATGTTCCATTAATTCAAGGAATGTGTTCAACAAAGCTCTCAAAGGACAACAATAATGGTAGAATACGTTAAAAAAAAGGCCTGTTAAAAACTTTAGAAAATTTTCAAAATTTTCAAGCTAATGTAGTTGGGAGGTGCAAGACTGAATTCTCAACCCTTACTAGCGTGCCCTCCTTCTAGCACCATTTTGTGGACATCAAAATCTGCAAATGGTTAGCACAACTCCAATATCTTCATAGAATAATATAACATTCTTCAAAATAAATGAAAAAACTAATCCAAGCATGCAAAGAAGACATGAAGTATATCTATTCTATGGTGGATTGGTGCTATCTTTTGTGTAGACGTTAGCCCTTTCCCAACCCTTGATAAGCCAATGAGATGCTAAATGAACTCAAGTTGCCTATAATGAGGATGTTCAAATTGTATATGAAAAATGAGATAAAATGCATTGAACTTATAGGAGAAGTTGAGAGAGGAGAGGCCAAAATTGAGAAATGTGGAACTAAAACCCAAAAAATAAGAGAGAGCCACTTGTCTCAATGTGATTGGCCCATGCTTGTGCAATTTTTGGCCAATGTGGCCATTTTAAATTTAAAAATGGCAATAAATGAATATGGTTGAGGGTTTTGGGGGGAATTGTGTTTAGACAAAAAAGTCCAATAGGGGAGTTAATGAGGGAATATTCCTTAGGAATATGTTTTGTGACGAAAATAGGTATTTTAATAAATCAAATTAAATGATTTATTGTGCAAGTGGATGGGACATGGGTTAGTCTTTGCATTAATTAGAGATTTTGACTAATTAAGCTACTGATTAGGTGGTGTGACATTTGATTTGAATTTTTGCATTTATTTTAAATCAAATGAGAGGAAAATGAATATTAGTATTTTAATTAAATACCTTTGATTTAATTAAGTTAAGAGACTTTAGAAGATTAATTAATTAATTTGATTTAATTAATTGAGAAGAAAATGATCAACTATGATGTTTAATGAATAATGTTGATTTTGCATGTCTACAAGATGCCAATGCTTACTTAAGAATTCTTTTTAACTCTTGGACATTTTTGAAATAGATCTAGAGTAAAACTTTAAAATAATATTAGCAAATGCAATTGGAAGGTGTAAAGTTAAACTCAACAACCTTCGCTAGTAGGGAAGCTTTTCAGTAAATACATTAGTAGGTGTAAATGTAAATTACATGGCCCTTGCAAGTCTTTTGGTAACATTATCATAAAATTCATAAGCATAGATAAGGTATGTAACTATTTGAACACCCCAAAGAGATCAAATTAATTGGAAACAATTATGATTTTTTGAATATTCGTCAAGATGATTTGCATAGACTAATAATAACAAAATAATGATTGCATCAACAATAAAATGTGACAATCACTACATGCTAAATCATGATTTGATATTATGAATACAATGTCAATTTCAAGTGTATCAAATTATGTATAATGTTGTTATCATTACATGCTATACCATGATTCGATATTATGAATAAGGTGGTGATTTTAAGTGCATCAAATTATGTAATAATGTTTGCATATATCATGGTTCATTATCAGGGAAAATCAGGGTATACACATTCATCTTAAAATTAATGAATGCATGAGATAAGCGAAAGTGCGAAAGTTGAGACAAGACACTTGACTCATTAGGAAAGATGCCTCAAGAAATGTGGTCACACTGGGAAGGATACACAAATGCATGAAGAATGGTTTCAAATTTGGATTGCAATTGAAAAGAAAAAAAAAGAAAGGTAAGAACTTTGGAATAGGTTATAGTCACTTAAAAAAGTAAAAAAATAAATAAATGCAGACATATATGAGTTACTATTCATATTCAGGAGAAACGAAAGGCATGCGCAAGGATTTCCATATTAGACATGACAACAATAAATAAAAAGAAATATTGCAAGGACATGAAATGAGGGGTACTTGGTTGAAGCCTCTAGGAAATGAAACAAGCTAGAAGACAACAAGCCATTGTTGCAAGTTAAGAAAAAAATGGATTTGTTGAATAGGCCTTAGAAATTTTTGAATACAAACTTAAAGGTTTGAGCTCATCCATCGTCATAATGGAAAATGATTTTTAGTTGGATATTACAGTTGGAAACAAAGATAACACATTAATTATTCCACAAATGTGCCCAAAAAATGGTCCCATTAATGTGTAGCACCAAATTCTAGACAAGAATCCTGAGAGATATGTGGTCTCATGAAATAAAATGATACTTGCACTTGCAATTTTGTAAGGATAGCTACATATTAGATTGGATTAATTTTTTCTATGGGTATTTTTGCCATTTAAGGGAAAGTAAACAAATAAATTATAAATTATTAAATTCTAGTAAATTAAATAATATTTATATAAAATTTTAAATTTTAAATAATGATAAAAAATATTTATAATTATGTTTTTTAGTAGTTTCTTACAACTTTATTATTTTCAATTTAATAATTATTAATTTTAACTCTAATCTTAAGAATTCTAACCCTAGCTATGATTTTATACCTTAACCATAACCATATTTGTAATCTTAATATCCTTCTCGAGGTCCCTATTTTAAATTAAATTTGCACCATATAAATGATGTGTCTCCAAAAAGATATAGGTATGCTAATATATTTGTCACATTCAAATCTATCTATCTTTCTTCAACATATAAATATAAAAATAAAAATAAAAATTATTTCAATGTTTCTCCAAATACCTTAAAAATAAAGGATAAATCAAATTTATTGCTTAATATATTTATTTACTCTAAATATTTATATAAAAATATTCTATTTCATTGAAATTATTAAAAACTCAAGTGTATTTCAAAACTATATCATCATTAAATAAAATATTAATTAATCCATTATGAATATAAATAACTAAAATTAACATGGATATTTTAAATAGAAAGAGATAATCTAAAAACCCTCTCTCATTTATATCATGAGTTAAACATTAAAATTAATATTTTTTATCATTTAAATAAATATACTTAAACTATCTAAACCAATAGAAACATGCATAATTTTTTAATTACTTGTTATTATTAAATATATCTTTTCAACACTTACATGATGATTTCAAAATTAAGAAGCAACCTTATAGAAATTTCAAATTTTATTTTTATGAATTGAGAGATCTCATAAATTTGAGAAAAATGTTACTACATAAGAAAGTGAAATCTTATCTTAAGAAAATACCTTTTCTTTAGTTCTATTTCAAATAGATTGAGTTAAAAAAAAATTGAAATCTTATACTTCAAAAATAATTGCTCCAAATATGGTAGATATTTTTAATTCCATTAAGTGATATTAACATGCACATTATGTGAAATAGCCACTATAATGTGATCCTCTTAAGGACAGAACATACTCCTGAAATATGTTATTATAATGTGATCCTCCTACTCTTGTGGTTACCCTTGTGCTTACAAACTGATAAGGGTTTCCTAGTAATTCTCTATGATTAACCTAATTCATTTATCAAATAATTTAGTCCACCATTAAGATTAATTGCATAAAATTAACCTTATCGGTCCTTATAGAGCAGACAATTATTTATTACATCATACTCCTATGTAATTACTCATTATATTCAACCCATCATACTCCTTTGTAATTACTCATTATAATGTCCAACCTTATAGCTCCAGATCTAATGCAAAGGGTTAATACGTAGTCAAAATGAAGGGTAGATTATAAAGTTGTATCTCAGAGGAAGTGTAACTAATTAACTATCCAATGCAGATGGATGTCAATTACTAAGAAATTTTTAGTAACTGACCATTGGATGTATTAAGGACTGAAATGATTAGAGTGATGAATATGGTATCAATTTTATGGGTTAGTTTGGTTTTTTTTTTTTTGTTGAATCTTCACCAAAATAGACTCTGATTATTTTAGTGGTTAAAATTATAAAAAAAATAATTGCTAGTTTGATTTAGCTATAAAGGTGGAAGTCTTGGTTTACAAAACAAAAATTGTTTAATCTGTAAATCTTATTAAAAGCTATAATATATTCAATTGTTTGTTTATAAAAGAAACGTGCAATTGCATAGTGTTCAAGAAACATTGAAGGAATTGAAAATCTACGCGGGTATAAGATAATCATATAGCTCTATATACTTGCAATTAGACATTCTCTAACTATCATTTATGTTGGGAATTCACCCATCTCCCGCCCGAGTCTTTCTTGCTCCTATCGCGCCCCCACACCCTCAATCTCACCAACTCACGGTTCAGCGATGTCAACCGAGCTACCGTTGGCCTTCTCTCTCCTCTTCCCAGTTTCACGGTCATCTTTCCCTCAGTCTACCGCATCACCACGGTCTTGACATTCACTATCAGTGGTTTCTTGGTGGCAGTCATCTTTTGTTACCTCACTACCGCGCGTTAACCGCATGTTGCCTGTGGCAATGCGGTTAACCGCCAGATCTCAATGTCCGCCTTCTTGTGGTCATCAGTCTAATCGCATGCGGTATCACGGTGTTCATCGTTGCTCTGAGCTTGACTGTCTTTTAATCGTCGGATCATGGTTACCACTTTACTGCGGTCCCTGCACTAACTGTCTACAGTGTTGGAGATTGTAATCTCAACTACCACAGCTGAACTTGTCACCTCCATATGCTCTGTAGATGCACTCAACCTCAGCACTAAAGTCTAACTTTGGGACAGTTTTTTGAAGGATTCAAATTGATTTTTATTTACTCCTCGAGCTTGTCCTCTATCACATCACCTGCTGTCTTCACATGTTTTATGGGTGGTCTGAAATATATTATTTTATTGCATATAGTCTATCCTACGTAGCTAGTTAATCTTCTATATATTGTTGAGTTTGTTTTGCTTTGTTCTCACTCTCTATAGAGTCCAGCTCTGCAGAGCTACAAGGTGTTACAAGTTGATGTTTGTCATGGAGTAGCATCTCCAAGGGTTGGAAGAGTCAATGGTTGAATGAGCAGAGTCTCAGAAGAATTTGTAATGGTTGAATGGAGGAATATAATGGTGTCTGAATGAATGAGCAACAACTCAAATGTTTATGTAATGACTTATTTGGTTAATATAAATTTTAGTGTCTTCTTTCTGTTTGTTTTTGTTGTATCCTTCCCCTCTTCAAATTCTACATTTGGTATCAGAGCCGTAGGGTGTTTAGGAATCTTAAGTCTTACGATAGGGTGTTCAGGAATCCTTAAGTCTCAAAGTCAAGCGTGTAATAGCTATGTTTGCGGGTCCAAGAAATTTATCTGGGTTTGGAAAATTGCAGAACCAAGTGTTTCTAGATGGCTATTGAAAAGAGACCAGTCGAAAACATGTGTCATATGTTGTTAAGATTAAAAGTCACTGGGGGCCGCTGAAAGTGCTCAAGCTGAGAAAGCCAGTCAAAGAGATTAGAATAGACCATCGAGAGCGCTTTGGCAGCAGATGGAAGAAGATGATAAAGGAAGGTGGTCAAGTTCATGAGGTTGGAGAGCCAGTCAGAGCCAACATTCATTAAACTAAAAAGAGTCGCTAGGTTTGTTGCAAGTTGTCTAAAGTTGACACCGCTTGAGAAGAAGTCAAGGTTGAGCCGGAAGTTGTCAAGGAAATCGTGGAAATTTTTGAAGGAGTTAGAAGATTGCTGAAGGGAAGTGTCTGACGTCACTTGAGAGCTAGTCATATTGTTGGTTGAAATCATGGAAAGCAAAGAATAGAGGTGATTATCACCCTGAAGAGGTGAAAGAAGATTGAAAGGAACTAAGAAAGTGAGTCCAATAAATTGGGAGGCAGCAGCCGTTGCTGAAGACAGAAAGTGTCAAAATACTCGAGAAAGAGTGAAAGGGACATCGTAATTGGTCAAAGGAAAAGAATAATCGGTTAAGATAGAGCCCAAAAAGAAGTGTTTTCAAGTAGTATTTTGAAAGGAATAGAAGATTTTAAGAGAGTGCAGACCGCTGTCCTAAGGAGTCAAAGCGCCCACCTAAGGAAGGAGATCTGAAGATAAAAGTTTGCGGAAGCCAGGACTAAGCCGCAGATTTTGGAAGGAGCCGCTATCAATTAGTGGAGTTACCTAGGCAAAATGTCTATGTAAGGAGACAAAAGATATTATGAGAAGGGCGCAAAAGGAAATACTGCCTAGCATGTCTGTCAGCCGCAGATGTAAAAGGGAGATCAATGTTTTGTGGATTATTTGTGCATGAAAGACGTCACTAGAGGAGACACGAAAAGCTGCCGAATCGTGAAGAGATAGATCTGGTTTGAAGAGAGGTTGTCGCATGAATGATTGAATTTGGTAGTTGATATTAAGGGGGTGTGATTGAGATTGTAATCTCAACTACCACAGCTGAACCTGTCACCTCCGTATGCTCTGCAGATGCACTCAACCTCAGCATTAAAGTCTAACTTTGGGACAGTTTTTTTGAAGGATTCGAATTGATTTTTATTTACTCCTCCAACTTTTCCTCTATCACATCACATGCTGTCTTCACACATTTTATGGGTGGTCTGAAATATATTATTTTATTGCATATAGTCTATCCTACGTAGCTGGTTAATCTTCTATATATTGTTGAGTTTGTTTTGCTTTGTTCTCACTCTCTATAGAGTCCAGCTCTGTAGAGCTGCAAGGTGTTATAAGTTGATGTTTGTCATGGAGTAGCATCTCCAAGGGTTGGAAGAATCAATAGTTATTAAGCTCAGAAGAAGTTGTAATGGTTAAATGGAGGAATATAATGGTGTCTGAATGAATGAGCAGCAGCTCAAATGTTTATGTAATGAATTATTTGGTTAATATAAATTTTAGTGTCTTCCTTCTGTTTGTTTTTGTTGTATCCTTCCCCTCTTCAAATTCTATATGCGGTTATGCGGTGGACCGTCTTCTAACTGCTAGTGCGCCAACCGCCACACTGCGATAGTCTTCCTCACTCACTGCGGTAACACGAGATTTTTGTTTGATGTTTGTGGTTGACTGTCACCACTGCACATTTGTACCCATCGCGGTAGAGACCGCCATTGCTTTCTCTTTCATCTGTGGTAGCACAAGTTGGCATCCTTTTGGCAGCAGTTGTTTGTGGCGTATGTGCTGGCGGATTTTTATTGTTAAAGGACTGCATTTAATATGGTTTTGGACATATTTTTAATATCTGGTCTATGTAATTATTTCAAATAGATGTGATTTTGATGGCTTATTCATTAGCCTTTAATATAGTAATGAATTCATTCTTTTCGTGACTTTCATATAAGGTGATGGGGTTGTATATTGGTGTGTCAGGGTGCAGACGTTTAATATAGTGAAAAGAAGGCTCTCAAGAGCAGAAAAAAAGAAGAGAGCCAAAGCTCTGTATGCAAAGAAAATATTGTGAAGAAGAGTGAATATAATTTGCAGAAGCATGAATGTAAAAGTGATGAGCAGCAACTCTATGATGAAAATTATTTTTTTGAAAATCAATATAATATAATGCTTTTCTGGGTTGGGCTGTGTGTTTCAAATTCCTGATTTTATTTGTGTTTTCATTTTCTACTCTCTTCAATTTCAACATTTTCTAGCATCTTAATCCTTATGGATATTGCATTGTAATCTGCTGTTGTTGAGCCACCATGAAGATCCTTTCCAAGTTACCCACATTCAGTTATATTTATATGTTTCAATATGATTTTCGATCTTCTTCATATGATTTATTGAATATGTTATTCAATTAAAAAATATTAACTAAATCAATTTTTTAAATAAAACATATGATTGAAAGAAAATTAAAAGCACTGACAGTCTAACATTATATTAAAGAGTTGTTAGAAACATATAAAGCTTTTCCTTGAGACCAAAATCTTAGCTATTAGCAATTCCAAACTCAGTGTTGTAACTGCCATATTGGGCACACTGTCTATACCCAACGCCACCATTGGAACTGCACCTTTTGCCCGAACTTTAGTCACCACCGTAGCTCGCATTGTTAGCATTTTGTGTAGTGTATTATGCACCTTTACACAACTTGACGAAGCTTTTGCACCTAATGAAGTGAAAAATGGTCCATTTGGAGAGCATTTTATTGGTTGGGAAGGAAAAGCGAAGGGGAATCTTTAGTTTGTTGATTTCTTTTGCCATATCCTTCAATAGATCATACATTCTTCTCTCAACAGCTATACTACAATTCACACCCGCACCCTAAAAATAAGTTCATTAGATACATTACGGTAATAAATAGTTGTAATAACTTATTTAAATCACAATAAAGATCTACACCTATTTAAGAGTTTTAGGTAGTTTTTACTGGTAATTTTTATCTAAGATTTGTATAAACTATTTCTGTATTTTGGGATCAAAGCACCTAGGGGCTATTTATGTAGTCTAAAGGGAAGAAATCATGAACAATCTAATTTTACTCACAAGTTCATAATCATCAAGTAATTGAACATAACAGTAAGTGTCAAGTTGGAAACAATAAATCCTTGCAAAGAGAACAAGTAGAAAAATAACTTATAGTTGAGTCTACAACTCAAGGCAGGGAGAATTGATGAAATCCACCAAAACTCAATACATACCTCGATATCTTCATGGGACGATATTGACTTGGAATGCCTTCTGCTCTGTTGATCCCCTTAGTCGATCAAACTTGCTTCACAAAATGTGCAAAGAGAGAACAAACAAAATTGCAAAATATTGATTTTGCATGCACATTCTTCATTTGTAGCAGAAAAATCAATCCAACCATTTACTCTTCCTTACTCAGCTATTAATATGGTAGCCGTTATAATTGCATGTAATTCTAGGCTATAGTTGGCTAGACCATGTCAGAGAGGTCATGGGTGTGACAACAACGACACCTCTTTGTAAATGTTCAACCTTGCCAATCATAACTACCGACAGCCAGCATTATTTCATCGTAACAATCAACATGGAGGATGACAACAACCTTTAACAAAGACGTCAATTTTAATATGCAGAATTTTTCTTGATACAACACCTCATGGCTTAATTATCTGGGTAGTTGAGCCGCGAAGAGAGGATGGCTTAAATCATATTCTAGAGGACATCTTGAGCATAATATTTTGTAAACTTCCCCTTCATACTCTCTTCCAATTTCAAATCATTTATTCTCATGGAAAACTTATTTATAGCTCTGATCACTTTCACAATGAGTGGGAGCAGAGGAACATGCAAATGTGGCTGGTGATGGATCGCTACGATGAAACATTTGGGTCTTCTAATGGGCTCACAATCTCTCTGATGTCAATAGAAGGTTAAGGTTCAAGAAAACCTTTAGTGAAGAGTGGAAATGCAATGAGTCGAAATGGTTTCTTAGATCTGGAGATGGGGCCTCTTGGTTTATAGCTATAAGAGATATGGAACCCTTCAAGTGATGAATTCATTGACCATGCAAGTCTTCAATATGCAAAGGTGACCAATAAAAATAGGATTTCATTCTACATGAAAAGATATCATGACGATGTGGTTGTTCCCTCAAGTTTCATTCAAAAGAAAACTCTTATCAGATAATTGTTATTATCGGATGTCTTTATCTTCTAAGAAAAAATAATTATGTTGTTTGTATTTATAGATCTGCAAAACATAGATGAGAAATTAGAGACATTTATTTGGCTCAAAGAGAAAAAGGAAGTATAAAAATTAACTTTTGTCCAAGCATTTTAGTGCAAAATTAAAAAATCTACTGCTTTTCTAAAGATGGAGCAGGGGCGGGTACGTCTGATCTAAATGTAGATATCAATAGCCGGTTTCATTATATTTTGGGGATGCAAGGTATAATGCACTAGGCCTTGGGAATCGTTATGTAAAGGGGAGAATGATAATGGTTTGTAAAACCCATATATCTTCAACCATATACATGGTTTTATTTTTAGTTGTTTTTTAAATTTTTTTTAATATTTGGACTAATAGAGCCATTTATTGATGCAGCAACACATATTTCATTGGTCACCGGTGCCAAAAGATAACTAAATTAGGAAAAGGACAATGGAAATACAATTGAGGAACCCTAAAAGCTAATAAGAATGAAATTTGACAACATAGGCAAAAGCTTAGTGGCATTGATAGAAAGTTCCCCACATTGAACATAAATAGGTGGACTTCTGGCCATACTTTCAGCTCCTCGGTATTTATATCTATAGAAATTATATGGCTGACATGGCCCTCTTATTTCCGAATTATCAAAATATAAACCCCTTGAACACAAATCGCTCTAGGAGACAATAATGGGGTGATACAATTTCTTCATATTTAGATCTCTACTACAAAGTAAGGCTCATCAAACTCATAAAAAATCAAAGCTTGTGTAATTGGTTTACTTTTACAAACCATTATCAGTCTCTCTTTGTACATAATAATTCTTAGGGGCCTTGTGCTTTATACCAAGCATCTCTAAAGTATAAACAAACTTTCTATTGCAATCTTCATTTAAGATCATGCATGCCCACATCTGCCCCATTTTTAGAAAAATAGTAGATTTTTTTATTCAGCACTAAAATGTTTGGAAAAAGGCTAATTTTCATACTTCCTTTCACTCTTTGAACCATGTGAATGTCTCTAATTTCTCATTTCTGTTTTCTATATCTATAAATCAAAAGAACAAATTTATTTTCCTTTGAATCAAACTTGATGGACACAACCACATCTCATGATATCTTTTCATGTAGAACAAAATACTTATTTTGTTGGCACCCTTGCTTCTTCAAGACTATAATTGCATGGTCAATGGATTCATCACTCAAAGGGTTCCATATCTCTTATAGCTATAAACCAAGAGGCCCCCATCTCCAGATTGGAGAAACCAGTCCCACTCATTGCATTTCCACTCTTCATTAAACCAAAATATCAAAGATAGTAGGTATGGTTGTAGGTCAAAATGAAAGTGATAGGTCTTTTTATTTAAAACCAAATTTGAATGAAGGGCCAAGATTAAATGATGAAGATCAATGGATGAGATCACTTCGAGAAGCAAGGAAATAGGGTTAGGGCAAAAATAGGGCTTAATTAAGGATAGACAGTGGAGATTAAAAGTTAGTAAAACCTTAGCAAGGGAGGAGATTAATTGAGATAAGAGATAATATTTGGCACAAAAAAAGAGGTGCTTGGAGGGAAAGTGAATTTCCAATTATTTAATTAAAAAATGGAAGAAAAGGAAAATTAATAAATAATTTAAAATAATTATTTAGAGGGAAAAGTAGGAAATGATTAAATAAAATGAGATTTATTTAATGAAGAAAAAACTAATGAATAATTAAAAAATTAAAATCATTATTTAATTGTAGTAGAAAAATAAAATAATTAATTGAATAATTATAATTATTTAATTAATAGAAGTGTATGACTTTAGACAATAATTAAATAATTAATTGTGCTAGGAAGAATGAGAATTAAGATATTTTTTAGTGCATAGTTCCCAACATTTGTTGTCCAATGGTAAGCTATCTCTACACAACACTAGGAAGTTAACTTTTTAAATTTCCGTTGTTAAAACGAATTATTCAAGATTAAAAGTGGTTTTTTTATGGGAAAAGGTTGGGTTGAAGTGATAGAGTTCTTTAATTTTAAATATTTGTTGCAATAAATTTGATTAATATAATAGTTATAAATTTTTTTAATAGTAATGTAAATCATAAATAATTTATGCAGTCATCTCTTATCACAAAGTATTTTTTACAATTCTTGTTTTATCAATAACTTGAATGTTAAACTCATCATGAATTAGCTTTTGAGGTGTAGACATGCAAAATATACACATGCATCTAATCATACTTCATTCAGCATTATTCCATCTATTAATTAAATAAACCAATTTAGTTAATTCACTTCTTTCAAAATTAAATAAATCTAATTATTTAATTATCTCCTATAGTTCCTAATTAAATCACTCATATTCATTTTCCTCTTATTTGATTTAAAATAAATACAAAAATTGAAATCAAATTTCATATCACCTAAACTCCTTTAGATTAATCAAAATCATGATTAGTTTAATCCTAATCACCTAAATCCTCTAGATTCATCCACTTGCACAATAAATCATTTAAATTGATTTATTAAAACACCTTTTTTCCCTCACAAGGGTATATTCCCAAGGAATATGCCCTCATTAACTCTCATGTTTGACTTTTTTGGACAAACACAATTCCCCCCAAAAACCCTCAACCATATTCATTTATTGGCATTTTCAAATTTGAATGGGGACATTGGCCAAAAAATGCACAAGCATGGGCCAGTGCTATTGTGAAAAGTGGCTCTTTCTTATTGGATGGGATTTAGTCCCACATTGCCTAATCTTGGCTTCTCCTCTCTCAAGTTCTCCTATAAATGTAATGCATTTTCTCTCATTTCATCATCTACAATTCAAGCACAATCATTATAGGCAACTTGAGTTCATTAGCATCTCATTGTCCATCATCTAATTTAGCTTATCAAGGATTGGGAAAGGGCTCTTTCACATATTCAAAGAGCACCAATCCAATATGGGATAGATATATTTCATGTTTTACATGCTTTGTTCATCTTTGTCATTTATTTGCATTTTTTAAGCATGATGTATTATCTCATATGGATGTTGAATATTTTTTTTGTTTGAAATACTAATCATGCTACTAATGGTGTGTGTTAGGATCAACCATTTGCAGATTTTAGCCTTCACATGGGGTATACTCAAATAAAAAATAATCAACAAAATAAATACAAAATTACTAAAAAAAATCTAAACAATATAAGATACGTGATAAGTAGTACTAGTGAATATGATGAACTTCAATAGATAAGTAGTACTAGTAAATTCTCGACATAATCTCATGTATTAACTTTGGGTTGTATTCAAAAAATAAAATCTAAACAATATAGTATATTTCAATACAATAATTATAGATATTGTTAATAATAATGTTAATCTCAATATACACTAAAAAAAATAGAATCGTAAATAATTTATATAATCATCTCTTATCACAAAGTATTGTTTACAATACTTTATTTTATAAAGAACTTTAGTGTTAAACTCTTCATGAATTAGCTTTTGATGTATACTAAATAAATAACAAAAAATTAAATAGATTAAATAATAGTAAAAATTATTTTAAAAGAATAGTATTCACAAATAAAATTATTAATTAATGAATGATGATTTTTAAAAACATAGTAAATAAAATTAAATTGTGATCATGAGTGTATTGATCAAAGTGGGAAATGTGAATAATATGAAAATATATCTCTCAAATTCATTAATTAGGTGAAGAGTTGAGAGGCTCCAAAACTATGCTTAGAATTGGCCTGCAACTACTGCTTCATTCAACGTGTCTAGGTGTTGCAAGTGGTGACATGTGGGGGAGCCAGGGCCCTCCCCCATGGAGGTTTTGTACCATGGCACCATTTCTTCTTTGATTGTTTTAATTGATTTCTTTTCTGTGTTTTAGTTCTTTTTTATTTTGCTTTTCGGTTCATTCTTTTTAGATATGATACTAGTCCCATTGAGGCTCAACTTTGAGGGTGACCTAGACCTCAACCCCTAGAGGGCTTCTATAGAGGAGGATACAACTATCCCCAGCCCCCCTTGTTGATGATTATAGCGGTGGAAAATATTTTACCTAAATAAAATTAAATATATCTTCATAAAGGAAGGTCAGCCTTATTGATATTTCATAATATTATTACAAGGTATATGCTTCTCCATTTGATCATCAAGTTCATTTCATCATAATCACATTACTAGAAGAAGTTTAGAGTTGAGCAACAGAGCATCATCTTGAGCAACAAATTATCATATTGTTACAGTAGATTGATTTCAAGGAGAAACATATTCATTTTGTATCTTTGCATCTGGGAGAGGTATTATTATTCATTGTATCAAATTCGACATTGTGTTGGGCCTGAGTTGTAAGAAAATTTCTTCTCTTATTCCTTGAATATATAAGTGATATATTTGACTGGTTTTTCTCCCTCGAGTAGGAGGGTTTTCCCAAGGTATCCAGTTGTGTTCATTGTCTTATGTGTTGAATTCTCTGATTACTTTCATTTATGATCCTAAAACTAACATGGTATCAGAGAGGTTCTAAGAAAATATCATGATCATACTTTTATAAGCAACATTATCCTTCTCCATTATTCCAATCTCTATGTGTCTATCTTAAACTCTACGAAAATGGTGAACTATCTCAAGGTCAAAGATAGAATCGAAGGTGCCTCTAACTTCATCTCTTGGAAGTTTAGAGTTCTGATTACATTGGAAAAAAATAAAATTTTTGAGTTCATGGAGGGCAAAGTACCCAAGCCTTCTGATGAGAATGAGAAGACATAATGGAAGAAGAATGGCACAAAGTCCAAGAAGATATTGATTGATTATGTGAAGGATCACCTTGTGCCTATTATGTCCAAGTTGCAGACAACAAGTGAGATATTCAAAACTTTAGAGGGATTGTATGAGGTTAATAATACCAACTGAGATCTTGCATTGAGGCAACAACTACATCAAATCAAGATTGAAAAAGGAGATTCAATCATGTCTTTATTCATGAAGATCACTTTATTGAGAGATCAACTTTGTTCCATTCGTAATATGGTTGATGATAAAGATTTATTCATGTTGGCTCTTAATGGTCTCCCTCAATCTTGGGAGCCATTTATCTAAAGTACCAATGGAAGATTGAAGCTATCAAATTTTGATCATCTTAGGGTAGATTATATTCAAGAGGAATCAAGATTGGTAGAAAAAGGTAATATTAAAGGTTCTGATAATGAATACAACCATGTTATTTCTACTCAAACATCGAAGAGGAAAGGAAGAGAAAGAAAAATAATAATTTCAAGAGGAACGGGGATATAAGATCAAATGGTGGTCTTGAATCTAAGAAGAAGAAATATCTCTCTCATTTACAATGCTTCAGATGTGACAAGTTTGGACACTGTGCAAGAGATTGTGCAACAAGACCAAAACAAGATGCTACTACCATGGATGTGGATGAGGTCTCTCCTCAGAATGATTCAAGAGATAATTCAAGTGGATTTCTATTTATCTCAGCCCTATCAAGCAATGTTCCAACCAACAACATCACATGGTTGATTGATAGTGGTGCCTCTCATCACATCACTAGATTTAGAGAATATCTGTTAGATGTGGTGGAGAGAGATACCAACATTCAAGTCATTATTGGAGATGATGCATTCTATTCAATGAAAGGTGTTGGAGCCTCGTCTCTTCACCTAGATTCCAACATCTCTCTTCATTCGAGTGATGTGTTGTTCATACCAGGTATCAAGAGGAACCTTGTATCAATTTCAACCTTGTAGGAAAATGGATATCAAGTTGCATTTTTTGAAGGAAAATTTCTTGCATGTTAAAGAACTCTATCATCAAGATAACCCAAGTGATTGGTGTTTGGCATGAGAGTCTTTATAGGCTTTCCATTCATCCAATGCAAGCATTATTGCATGACTCCACCAATCCAAGTGAGCTTTGGCATAGAAGACTTGCTCACCTCCATTTTAGAGCTCTTTGATCCATGCAAAAGATGGTCAAATACATTTTAAATACTAACATCATCCCCTTTAGCTAAATAAATCAAAATATTTATTTAACTATGTCTAAATCATTTTCCATTTCCTTTTTTATTTATTTTAATGAATAAATCTAAATCAAATAGGTCAAATCATGTAAACCCTCATTAAATTAATCCAATCCTATTTAATTTAATCTAAACTCATGTCATATTCTCTAGCTTTTCTCACTTGTACAAAAAAATCATTTAATTGATTTATTAAATCTTTTAATTTCCCTCAAATCTGAATTCAAATCCAAGTCGACTTAGTCCTTCCAACAAGGAATTTATTTCAAGATTTTGAAAATTCAAGTTTATGCATTTAGGGGCACATTTATCATAACTTGCACATCCTTGGCCCATTCACATGGTGACAAGTGTCTTCTTCCTATTAGTTGGGTTTTTATCCCACATTCATCCCATTTGCTTCTTCTCTCATTAAAATATTCTATAAATGGAGAGGATATCCTTCATTTCAGTCATCCACAACATCATGCAAAGTTACTCTCCTCACATTGAGTTCTAATTTTGTCCATTTTCATAGCATTGTATCATCATGATTGGCTTGTCAAGGGTTGGGAAAGGGCTACTTTGCACACAAAGAGTAGTGACAATCCACTATGGGAAGGTATACATTGTGCTTCTTTTATGCTTTCAATTAGTTTATTTTGTTATTTTGTTTATGAGGTATAATGTGTTATTTCATAGGAGCATTAGCTTATTTGCTTAGTTTTGAACTCACCATGATAACAAGTGTTGGAGTTTATAGCTATTTGCAGATTTAGGGTGCCCACATGTAGCAAAGGAGGATCAACACAAGATAGCATTCACATGTTCATGGGGGACCTATAGTCGCAAGATGATGCCTTTCAGGTTAAACAATGTATGTGCAATATACCAAAGAGCCATGATATTGATATTTCACGTCATGATTTCTAATATACTGGAAAACTGCATAGATGACATATAAGCTAAATAAATAAAAAAACAGGACCACATAGTAGTCTTGAGCTCTATTCTTGATAGATTGGAAAAATATAAGGTTCATCTCAACCCAAATAAATACATCTTCAAGGTGCAATCGAGAAAGCTCTTGGGGTCTATAGTATGAATGAGAGGAATTGAGGTGGATCCTGCCAAAGTCAGGGTGATCCTCAACATGGAAGCACCCAATACACTAAAGCAATTGAGAGATCTCCAAGGTAGGCTCAAGTCCACCCATAGATTCATAGCACAACTATTAGATAAACAGATTCCATACACTCATGTCCTCCACAAGTGGGGAGCATACAAGTGGGATGGCAAATGCGATCAGTAATTTACCAAAATCAAAGAATACTTACTCATGCCACTAGTTTTGATGTCAACAATCCCAGTAAAACCACTGATTCTATACGTTTCAGCAACAATAGTAGCTCTTGGTGCTCTATTAGCTCAACAAGGTGAAAACAAAATAGAGAGAGCAATATACTATATAAAAAGAACCTTGTTGGGACATGAGCTAAAATATACTCCTATTGAAAAGGTTTTTTTGGCAGTTGTGCTCACAAAACATAAATTCAGATGCCATATGTTTGCTCATCAAATCAAGTTGATCATGAAGATAGATCCTCTCAAGTACTTCCTTTCTAAAGCTACTCTCACAAAATGAACAAGCAAGTGAGTCATGATATTAATAGAACATGACATTGAATATGTGGAGCACAAGGCCATCAAGGGACAACCAATTGAAGATCAACTAGCAAAGGCTCCTATATGTAGAAAACCCACTCATTTTAGAATTCCTTGATGAATCAATTTCAACCAAAGTGTTGCAAACCATTGGAAGATGTATTTTGATGGATCTTACACACAACAAAGGTCAAAAGCAAGGATTTTATTCATAACTCCCCAAGGCGACTATATTCCCAAATATTAAAAGTTTTCATTCCGATGCATGAATAACATAGCAGAGTATGAGGCTCTCATCACAGGCTTAAGGATTGCAGTTTAATGGCAGATCATGGCTATAAAGGTATATGGGGATTCTCAGCTCATTATGAATCAGGTAAACAATGAATATCAGACAAAGGATGACAAACTGACTCCATACAAGAAGTTGGTCGAGAGCCTGAAAGATTCGTTCATTGATATCAGATTTCAACAACTAACTAGAGCAAACAACAGAGCAGCAAACATAATGGCTACAATTGAAACACTCTTGGAAATCCCATGCAATATCCCAAAGTCATAATTCTTGGTACAGTAACTTCTCATACAAGCATTCACAAAAGCAGAGTCTGAATTTGTGTGTGAACTTGTTGGTCCTGGTGATCCCTGGTATCATGACATTAACACATACTTAAGAATAGGAGTCTTGCCCACCAAAATTACCCCAAATCTTAAGCGAGCCTTCATCAAATAATCAACTTGCTTTTCATCCTATGGGAAACCCTTTATCGTAGGAGCATTGAAGGAACCCTGTTGCGTTGCCTAAACACTGACGAAGCCCTAATTACTTTAACCGAGATATACAATGGTATTTATTTCTAATAGTATAAATTGAGAGGTTATCCTTCATTTAAATCATCCACAACATCATGCAAATTTACTCTCTTCACATTTAGAGCTAATTTTTTCCATTGTCATAGCATTGTATCATCATCATTGGCTTGTCAAGGGTCTGGAAAGGGCTACTTTCCACACAAAGAGTAGCACCAATCCACTATGGGATAGGTATACATTCTACTTCTTTTATGCTTTCAATTAGTTTATTTTGTTATTTTGTTTATGAGGTATGATGTATTATTTCATAGGAGCATTAGTTTATTTCCTTAGTTTTGAAGTCACCATGATAACGAGTGTTGGAGTTTATAGCTATTTGCAAATTTAGGGTGCTCACAAGTTTCTAGGCTATGTTTCATTAATGAGTTGTATCATAGAATCTGAGGCTTCTAGTGTTGAGGAAGCATCAAGTCAACAAGTATGGAAGAATGTCATGGCTGAAGAAAATCAATCTATCATCAGGAATGATGTTTGGGATATTGTACCTAGACCAAAAGGGAAATTTGTTGTATCTTCTAAATGGATTTTCAAGATTAGGCATGTGGCTAATGGAAGCATTGAGAAGCAAAAAGCTATATTTTTGGCCAAAGGATTCTCTCAGAAAGAGGGAATAGACTGTGAAGAAACCTTTACTCCAATTTCTCATTATACATCCATCATAACCAATATTGACATTTCAGAAGCTAAGGGATGGAAGCTACATCAAATGGACATGAAGACAACACTTCTTAAATGGTGTGATTGAAGAAATGGCATACATTGAGCAACCTGGTGGTTTTCAGATTCATGGGAAGGAGTCTCATGTTTGTAGATTGAAGAAGGATTTGTATGGCCTTAAGTAGGCTCCTCATTCTTGGTATGAGAGGATTAATCAATACCTGGTGAGCTTGGGTTTCTCCAAGAATTATTTTAATTCAAACATGTACTTCAAGGTGGTTAATGGTGAGGCATTAATATGGTTCTTTATGTTGATGATATATTTCTTACTAGAGAAGAACATCTCATTATCAAATGCAAGAAGGAGTTAGCTTCTAAATTTGAGATGAAGGATCTTAGATATATGCATTACTTCCTACGATTAGAAGTGTGGAAGAGGCCTAATCAGATCATTCTAAGTCAAGGTAAGTGTAATATAGAAATCTTGAAGATTTTTTGTATGATGGATTGCAAATCCATGTCTACATCGATGGAAACCAATTTGAAGAAGTTGATTGAGTTTGCAACTAGTTTGAATTTGGTGGATCCCACTATGTATAGGCAATTGATTGGATCACTGATGTATCTAGTTAATACTAGACCAGATATTTGCTATAAAATGAGTACACTTAGTTAGCTCATGAGTGAACCAAGGAAAATCCATCCAGTTGCAGCTAAGCATATCTTGATATACTTACATGCCATAGTTGGATATGGCTTAAGATAACTTCTAGTGTAGATATTTAGTTACAAGTATATTCTAATTTTTATTGGGCAAGGAGTGTAGCGGATCAGAAAATTACCTCTAGTTGTTGCTTTAATTTGGGATCTGCTATGATTTCCTAGTGTAGCAGGAAGTAGTCTTCAGTGGCACTAAGTGCTATAGAGGCAGAGTATATTATAGTTTGTGTGGCAACTCGAGAAGTAGTTTGGCTTCAAAAGCTCCTTGGAGGATTGTTTGGACAATAACTCATCTTAGCCCTTTTTTAAACTAACACTCATTAAACCCTAACCCTAAAACTAAGAGTAATTGTAACTTATACTCTAAATCTAACACTATTTCTAACCCTACCCCTAATTGTAATTCTAAATTTAACCCTAACCCTAACCCTTACCTTAACACTAATCCTAATATTAACACATATATTCTAATGCTAACACTAACTCTAAATCTAACTTTAATGCTAGCCCTAACCCTAACCCTAACCCTATTTCTAAAACTAACAAAAATTAAATTAACTATATCTATAATCCTAATCGTAAAACTAACACTAATTCTATTTCTAACTCTAACCCTAACATAACCACATAGGTATATATAATATTTTAACAATATTAGTAATTCTAATCAAGGTTACAATTATGGTTAAGGATAGGGTTAGTGTTACAATTGGAGTTAGAGTTCAATTAGGGTTAGGGTTCAGTTAGGGTTACCGTCTAATTAGTCTTATGATTTAATTAGGGTTAGGTTTCAATTAGGATTATGAATATCATATATATATATATTATTTATTAAAAATATTATAGATGTCCATTTTAAGATGCCTATTCACTTAATAAACAATATATAGTTATGCCAAAATAGATTTGCAGTCATCAATACTTAGTGAGAGTATATAGTTATAGTCTTGTAATTTCTAGCTATTATGTTTATGTTTTATATGACATCAGATAAACCTACTTAGTTAATAGAAGTGAAACCACATTCAATGAATCTAAATTCCATAGTTGTTCAGAAACATACAATTTTTTTTGTGGAAGTTAGTTTCATTGGTCTTATAATAGCATTTTTCCTAATGGTAACCAATTGTTGATGGAGGTTTGTCATTTTGTAATAGTTGTTGATAAGGTGGGGACAAAATCAATTTTTATTTATAATTTAAGATGCCAATGATTACTTAAGAATTTATTTTAACTCTTGGATATTTTTTAAATAGATCTAGAGTAAAACTTTAAAATAATATTAGCAAATGCAATTGGAAGGTGTAAAGTTAAATTCCACAACCTTTTCCAGTATGGAGTACACTGATTGCAAGTTACATTGAATTTGGGTCTGTTGAATGGGTGATGGAAGCTTTTGAGTAAATGCATTAGTAGGTGTAAATGTAAATTCCATGGCTGTTGCAACTCTTTTGGTTAATAGTATCATAAAATGCATCAGCATAGACAAGGTATGTAACTATTTGAACACACCGAAGAGATCAAATTAATTGGAAACAATTAGGATTTTTTGAATATTCATCAAGATGATTTGCATGGACTAATAATAACCAAATAATGACTAAAATAAGATAATGAATGCATCAACAATAAAATGTGACAATCACTACATGCTATATCATGATTCGTTATTATGAATAGGGTGTTGATTTGAAGTTTATCAAATTATGTTTAATAATGTTGGCACCACTACATGCTATATCATGATTTGATATTATGAATAAGGTGGTGATTTGAAGTGTATCAAATTATGTAATAATGTTGGCATATATGCGTGGTTCATTATCAGGGTATACACATTCATCTTAAAATTAATGGATGCATTTGATAAGTGAAAGTGTGAAAGTTGAGACAAGACACTTGACTTGTTAGGCAAGATGTTTCAAGAAATGTGGTCACACTGGGAAGGATACACGAATGCATGAAGGATGGTTTCAAAAAAATTCTTTCAAATTTGGATTGCAATTGAAAAGAAAAAAAAAGAAAAAGGTAAGAACTTTGGAATAGGTTATAGTCACTTGACAAAGTACAAAAAATTATAAATGCATACATCTATGAGTTAATATTCATATTCAAGCAAAACGAAAGGCATGTGCAAGGAATGAATACATATATAAGTTAATATTCATATTCCACAAATGCCCCCCAAAAATGGTCCCATTAATGTGTAGCACCAAATTCTAGACAAGAATCCTTAGAGATATGTGGTCTCATGAAATAAAATGATAGTTGCACTTGCAATCTTGTAAAGATAGCTACATGTTGGATTGGATTAATTTTTTCTATGGGTATTTTTTCCATTTCATGGAAAGTAAACACATAAATTATAAATTATTAAATTATAGTAAATTAAATAATATTTATATAAAATTTTTAATTTTAAATAATGATAAAAAATATTTATACTTATGTTTCTTAGTAGTTTCTTAAACAACTTTATTATTTTCAATTTAATAATTATTAATTTTAACTCTAATCTTAGGAATTCTAACCCTAGCTGTGATTTTATAACTTAACCATAACCATATTTGTAATTTTAATATCCTTCTCAAGGTGCCTATTTTAAATTAAATTTGCACCATATAAATGACACGTCTCCAAAAATATATAGGTATGCTAGTATATATGTCACATTCAAATCTATCTATCTTTCTTCAACATATAAATATAAATAAAATTACTATTTTTTATTTCAATGTTTTTTGTAAATACCTTAAAACTATAGGATAAATAAAATTTATCTAAATATTTATATAAAATTATTCTATTTCATTAAAATTATTAAAAAATCAGGTGTATTTCAAAACTATATCATCATTCAATAAAATATTAATTAATCCATTATGAATATAAATAAATAAAATTAATAGAGATATTTTAAATACAAAGAGATAATCTAAAAACCCTCTCTCATTTATATCATGAGTTAAGCATTAAAATTAATATTTTTCATCATTTAAATAAATATACTTAAACTATCTAAACCAATAGAAACATGCATAATTTTTTAATTAGTTGTTATTATTAAATATAACTTTTCAAAACTTACATGATGATTTCAAAATTAAGAAGCAACCTTATAGAAATTTCAAATTTTATTCTTATGAATTCGGAGGTCTCATAAATTTGAGAAAAATATTACTGCATAAGAAAGTGAAATCTCATCTTTAAAAAATACCTTTTTTTTAGTTCTATTTCCAATAGATTGAGTTTAAAAAAAATTGAAATCTTATTCTCAAAAAATAATTGCTCCAAATATAGCAGATATTTTTAATTCCATTAAGTGATATTAACATGCACATTATGTGAGATATGCCACTATAATGTGATCCTCCTGTGGGCAGAACATACTCCTGAGATATGCCATTATAATGTGATCCTCCTACTCCTGTGGTCATCATTGTGGTTACAGACTGATAAGCGGTTCCTAGTAATGCTCTATGATTAACCTAATTCATTTATCAAATAATTTAATCCACCATTAAGATTAATTGCATCAAATTAACCTTATCAGTCCCTATAGAGAAGAAAATTATTTATTACATCATAATCCTATGTTTTTACTCATTATATTCAACCTCTCCTACTCCTTTGTAATTAATCATTATAATGTCCACCATTATAGCTTTGGATCTAATGCAGAAGGGTTAATTCTTAGTCAAAACGAAGGGTGGATTATAAAGTTATATCTCAGAGGAAGTGTTAATTAACTATCCAATGCAGATGGATGTCCGTTACTAATACATTTCTAGTAACTTACCACTAGATGTATTAAGGACTGAAATGATTAGAGTGGTGAGGGTATGTGCAGGATCATGATGGGCCAAAAAGTGGCGATATGTAAGTGATATGATGGCCCATGTGGCTGACAAATTTTTTTTACCCAAAATTGATGAAATGAAAAGGGTTTTTAAATGAGATTCTTAGCTTTCCACCAATATAAATTATGCTTTACTTTGAATTTAATAAATAATTATTATTCATTTTCTATTTGAATTATGACTAAAGTCCTGATTGATAGGCTAATTGAAAAAAATCTATAGCTTTCAAAGGGTATCACATTTTTTGATTCTTAAACATGCATCACATTCTATGCTTCACATACTATATGATTTAAAAAAAAAGAATTTTATTTCATGAAATTTTGACCAAGTTAAGGTGGTCAGACGTACGAGTTTTTATATTTTCTAAAAGTTGTAATAAAAAATCATAATTAATTATTTACTTGGAAACAAAATACAAAAAAATATGCATCACATCAGGACATGAGTCTCCTAATTATATCTAAAATATTATAAAAAAATATTATCATTTTATTGTGGTTAGGGTGGTCAGACAGACACCTACTTCTTATTTTTTCCCTGAAATTTAAGTACTACTGCATTGAAAGTTCAAATTTTCACCAAATAGATTTTTTTAAAATAAAAATAAACCTGGTAGTTTAGAAACTACATTCAATTTGCAAAAAAATATATTCTTACATATTTTTGAAATAATATAGTTAAATTATTCAAATTTTTACGTCAAGTTGCCTAACTCTGATTTTTTTGAATTTTATTGCCACTCAAGGGCCTATTTTTTCCATGATGATCCTACACATGCTCGTGAATATGGTATCAATCTCATGGGCTAGTTTGGTTTCTTTTTGTTTGTTTTTTTTTTTCTACTGAAGTCTTCACCAAAATAGACTTCGATTATTTCAATAGTTTGAATTATAAAGCAATTAATTTCTAGTCAGATCTAGCTATGACGATGGAAGTCTTGGTTTACAAAAAAAAAACTATTTAATTTGTAAATCTTATTAAAAGCTATAATCTATTCATTTGTTTGTTTATAAAAGAAACGTTTGTTTGAAATTTCTACCAACTGTCACATGTGATTTAGACCTTCACCACGCAACCGTGCCATTTGTCACTCCTGCTCATGGTTCAGCGACATCTACCGGGCTACCGCGACCCTTCTCTTTCTTATCCACTATTTGGCAGTCGTTGTTCTCGCTGTCTACCTCGTTACCATGGACTAACCACATGATGCTTGTGGAAATGCGGTTAACAACTAGGAAGTTGTTACCGCCATCCCGCTATTACCCTCTTGACCACGTGCGGTGGTGCGGTGACCATTGTCGCTCCATGCTCAGTCTATTTCCTAACCGACTAGAAGTTGGTACCGCTGTCCCACGGTCTCTTTGCTAACTACTCGCGCTGGCGAGGTAACCACCACCACACCATGACCGTTTGTCTTCTTGACCGCGATGACACATGCTAGCTATTTGTTGTCTGAGTTTGACTGCCACCACTGCCCCGCAATCTTCCTTCTTACCCATCATGGTGGAGCGGTTTTCACCACATTATCACCAGTGCTTACTCATTCATCTGTGGTAGCATGGGTTGGTGTCTTTCAGTCGGTGGCTATTAGTGGATTATGTGTTGGCGTTTCTAAAGGACGTATATTTATATCAAAGTACATTATTTTTAATTTTGTTTCGGACATGTTATACTAGCATACGTTATTGCCTTTAATTTTGTATTTAATTTTTGGTGGCCAAAAAACTTTTATATGCTGGCATGTTTGTAATTTTTCTTGACAGAAGATGAATTTGAAAATTGCTCTGAAGTAGCAAATATTTTCTACTATTTTGTGTTAATTTTTATGTATAATAAATCAATTTTATTTTTCTGCTCTTTGCCTATTCCTTCATGTGGTATGAGATCCTAAGGTCATTTGTAGAGACTCTATAAATCATGGCAGCAATCACAAGCTTGAGTAATCCCCAAATTCCATTGATAAATCGGAAAAATTATGACTACTGGTCTATAACACTGAGGGAATTGTTATGTTCACAAGACTTATGGGAGTTTGTAGAGAATGGGTTTCCAGAGCTTGTAGATGTAGTAGCATATAATGCTCTAACTCAAGTAGAGAAAGATTTACTGAAAGATAATAAGAAGAAGGATTCAAAGGCACTTTTTTTCATTCTGCAAGGAGTACATGAAAGCATTTTCCCTAGAATTTCAGCCACAACCAAGTCCAAGCAAGCATGGGACATTTTACAAATTTCTTATATCAAGGAATGGATAAAGTTAATGCTGCAAAGTTGCAAATACTGAGAAGAGAGTTTGAGACTCTGTATATGAAAGATAATGAGTTTGTAGATTCATAGTTTACTCAAATAATGGGACTGGTAAACTAGATGAGAGCACATGGAAAAACACTAGAATATGTCAAAGTTGTCAAAAATATTTTAAGAAGTTTACACACAAGATTTGAATCAATTTCAATCACTATAGAGGAGACAAAGGACCTCACACAATATTTAGTTGATGATATTTATGCGTCAATTATTTCTCATGAGCACAGACTCAACAGAACAACAAATATGTCATTGGAGCATGCATTCAAGTCACAAGATTCAATTAACCAAGGAAGAGGTAGAGGTAGATCAAATTTCAAAGCAAGAGGAAGAGGCTTCAATAGAGGTGGAAGAAATAACTAGTCAAGTTCAATTGGCAGAAGTAGTAGCCAAAACCCATCTCAAAACTTTCCTGAAGGTCAAAGGTATGATAAATCTCAGGTCCAATGCCATTATTGTAAAAATTTTGGACATTACATGAATGAGTGTAGGAAGAAGTACTATGATATGGGTGGACAAAATTCAAACTTTACTAAAGAGAGTCAAGACCATAGACCAGATAAAAGCAGAATGTTTTTAGCTTGTAATATAGCAAAAACTAGTGAGAAAGAAGTTTGGTTTTTAGACTTAGGTTTTAGTAATCATATGACAGGGAATTTAGAGCTGTTTACAAGTCTAGATGAGAATAATAAACTAGGGGGAGAAAAATATATCTCATATGTTTATTTTGTGCTAGGTCTGAAACACAATTTGATGAGTGTAGGACAGTTAGTTCAAAAAGGTTATAGAGTGACTTTTAAAAATGGGTTGTGCACTATTTTACATAAATACCCAAGTAGCCAGTTGATAGCTAAAGTCAATATGACAAATAATAGAATATTTCCTTTGAGAATTCAACTAGCTTTGAGCACAAACCTTGCAAAAGCACAAGAGTTGTCAACTATGATACAGACTGTCTTTCAGGCAGAAGTGAAGCATGAAAACTAGCTATGGCACTTAAGATTTGGTCATTTAAATTTTGGTGGTCTGAATTTTCTTCATAGGAAGAGCATGGTAAAATGAATTCCATTAATTGAAAAACCTAAGAGAATTTGTGAAGGTTACATTCTAGGAAAGTAGCATAGAGAGTCTTTCCTAGCAGGGAAATCTACAAGAGAAAAAACCCCATTAGAAATTGTTCATTCAGACTTATGTGGCCCAATGCAGACACCTTCAATAGGTGGTAGTTATTATTTTCTGACTTTCATAGCTGATTATTCAAGGAAGACATGGGTCTATTTCTTAAAACAAAAAAGTGAAGTGTTTAAATTTCTTTTTTTAGATTAAATCTCTTGCTAAGAAACAAAGTGGTAATTTTATCAAAGTGTTGAGAATAGATAGAGGAGGTGAATACATATCAAGAGAATTTTTAAATTTCTACAAAGAGCATGGAATACACAAACAGTTCACAACAAGATACATGCCTCAACATAATGGGGTAGCTAAGAGAATAAACAAAACCATAATGGAGATGGCCAGAAGTATGCTGAAAGCCAAGCATTTAACAAATAAGTTTTGGGTTGAAGCTTTTTTATGTGCTCCATATATCATGAATAGATGCCCAAGAAAAAGTGTGATGAATATTATTCCTAATGAAGCATGGACTGGTAAAAAGCATAGTGTGTCTCACATGAGAGTTTTTGGATGTGTTTCTTATGCACATGTACCTGATGAATTAAGAAGAAAACTTGACAACAAAGGAGAGAAATGCATTTTTATTGGATATAGTGATGAATCCAAAGCATATAAATTGTTCAATCCAACAACTAAGAAGGTTATAATCATCAGGGATGTTCAATTTGTTGAAGATGAAGCATGGAATGGAAGTAGAGAGCACTTTTAATGTTACAGTCAATATCTCTCAAGAAGAAAATGAAATTTTAGTTCCAGCTAATGTACATGTTGTTCTAGTTCAACCTCAGACAAGTGGTCAACAACTGACACCGACAAGCAATATAAGAGCAGCAACAAGAGGATTGCATATGCCAACCACAACAAGAACCTCTGGAGCTAGACCTTCAAGTCCACATTCTGCAAATTCAATTGATCTTTCAAATCCAACTTTAGCAAGCATGAGAAGACAAAAAATCAGAAGTATGAGTGATATTTATAATCATAATGAAGGTGAGAATGATTCAAAATTCTTTACACTTTTTACATTTTATTGTCAAGCTAAAGATCCAATTCATTATGAAGATGCAATCAAAGAGGAAAAGTGGATAACAAAAATGGATGATGAGATAGATTCAATTGAAAAAAATCAGACATGGGAGCTGTAGAGTCTTCCAAAAGATTAAGATGTCATAGCTGTTAAATGGATTTATAAGAAAAAAATCAATGCAAATGGAGAAGTGCAGAAGCACAAAGAAAGATTGGTTGTAAAAGGTTATGCACAACAAACTGAAATAGATTATAATGAAACTTTTGCACCTGTAGCATGCCTTGACATAGTCAGAATGTTATTGGCTTTAGCAGCACAAAATAGTTGGTTAGTTCACCAAATGGATGTGAAGTCATCTTTTCTCAATGGCTATCTTGAAGAGGAAGTATACATTGAATAACCACTGGATATGAAATATTGGGACAAGAAGATAAAGTTTACAAACTGAAGAAAGCTTTGTATTGTTTGAAACAAGCCCCAAGAGCTTGGTATAGTAGAATAGAAATTTATTTCACAAATAATGGTTGTACCAGATGCAATAGTGAACCAACATTGTACACTAAAGTCAATGAAGATGGTAAAATTTTAGTTATTTGTTTGTATGTAGATGATTTAATCTTAACTAGAAATCTGTCAATTGAATTTTTCAAAGTAGCAATGATGAAAGAGTTTGAAATGATAGACTTAGGTCCGATGAAGTATTTTCTAGGCATTGAGGTAACACAAAATGAAAATGGAATTTTTATTTCTTAGGAAAAGTATGCCAAAGATGTTTTGAAGAGATTTAATATGGTGAATTTTAAGTCAGCACCCACTCCAATGGTCACTGGTCTAAACCTTATTAAAGAAGACAAAGGCTGAGATGTGAATTCAACTTTGTATAAGCAGCTAGTAGGGAGTTTGATGTATCTAATAGCCACAAGGCCTAATATAATGTTGTTAGTCAGTTTAATCTCCACATTCATGGAAGCACCAAAAGAGTCACATTGGATGGCTAGAAAGAGAATTTTGAGATACATCAATGGAACAAAACATTTTGGCATTTAGTACTCCAAATCAAAAGAATTTAAATTAGTTGGCTATATAGATAGTGATTGTGCTAGAAGTGTTGATGATAGAAAAAACACATCTTGAGCTATGTCTTTCATTTTGGTAGTGGAGTAGTTGCATGGGCTTCTAAAAAACAACCAATTGTTACTCTATCTTCAGCTAGAGCTGAATATGTTGTAGCTACGAGTGCTTCATGCCAAACTATGTGGATGAGAAGAGTGCTGAAGGAACTTCAGATTGAACGGGTTGAGCCTACAAAAATATTTTGTGATAATAACTCTACAATTTCCCTCTCAAAGAATCTTGTGCTTCACAAGTGGAGTAAGCACATTGATACACGATTTCATTACATCTGAGAGCTGATCAATAATGGAGAAATCACTTTGGAGTTTTGTAGTTCAAATGAGCAACAAGCAAACATACTTACCAAAGCACTGGGCAAAGATGAATTCATATATCGGAGAAACCGGTCGGGCATTAAATACTGCGGGAGTTGTGATAAAGAGGGAGTTTTGGAATTTATCCCAACTCCCACACGTGATTCTAACATTCACCACACAACCGCGCCATCTACCACTCTTGCTCATGGTTTAGCAACATCTACTGGGCTACCGCGACCCTTCTCTCTCTTGTCTGTGGTCTGGCAGTTGCCGTTCTCGCTGTCTACCTCGTTACCGCAGAATAACCACATGATGTCTACGACAATGTGGTTAATCGTCATCCTGCGATTACCCTCTTGACCGCGTGCGGTGGCACGATGACCGTTTTTGCTCCATGCTCAATTTGTTTCCTAACCACCTCAAAGCTAGTACCGCTATCCCGCGGTATCTTTGCTAACTCCTGATAGTAGCGAGGTAACCACTGCGACACCACGATTGTCTTTCTTCTTGACTGTGGTAACGTAGGCTACCTGTTTGCTGTTTGAGTTTGACTACCATCACCACCCTGTGGTCTTCCTTCTTACCCATCACGATGGAGTGGTGTTCACCGTGTTACTGCCAATGCTTACTCATTCATCCGTGGCAGTGGGGGTTGGTGTCTTTCAGTCGACGGTTATTAGTGGATTATGTGTTGGAATTTCTGAAGGACGTATATTTATGTCAAGGACATATGTTTAATTTTGTTTTGTACGTGTCTTGCTAGCATATGTTATTTCCTTTAATTTTGTATTTAAAATTTTTCGTGGCCAAAAAACTTTTTTATGCTGGCATGTTTGTAATTTTTGTTGACACAAGATGAATATGAAAATTTCTCTAAAGTAGCAAATATTTTTTGTTGTTCTGTGTTAATGTTTATGAGTATAATATATCAATTTTATTTTTCTGCACTCTGCCTATTCCTTCAATGTGCAATTGCATAGTGTTCAAGAAACATTGAAGGAATTCAAAATCTATGCGGCTATAAGATAATCATATAGCTCCATATACCTCTAATTTTCCATTCTCTAACTATCATTTCTAGCATCTTAATCCTTATGGGTATTGCATTGCAATATGCTATTGTTGAGCCACCAGGAAGATCCTTTTCAAGTTACCTACATTCAGTTGTATTTATAAGTTTCAATATGATTTCCGATCTTCTTCATATGATTTATTGAATATGTTATTCAATTAAAAACTATTAACTAAATCAATTTTTTAAATGAAACATATGATTGAAAGAAAATTAAAAGCTCTAACAGTCTAAGACTATATTGAAGAGCTATTAGAAACATATAAAGCTTTGCTCTGAGACCAAAAGCTTAGCTATTAGTACTGTCAAACTAGGTGTTGTAACTTTCATATTGGGCACACTGTCTATACCCAATGCCACCATTGGAACCGCACCTTTTGCTCGAGCTTTAGTCATCATTGTAGCTTGCATTGTTGGCATTTTGTGTAGTGTATTATGCACCTTTACACAACTTAAAGATACTTCTACACCTGTTGCAGTGAAAAATGGTCCATTTGGAGAGCATTTTATTGGTTGGGAAGGCAAAGTGAAGGGGAATCTCTAGTTTGTTGATTTCTATTGCCATATCCTTCAATAGGTCATACATTCTTCTCTCAACAACTGTACTGCAATTCACGCCCACACCCTAAAAATAATTTTATTAGATACATTATGATAATAAACAGTTGTAATAACTTATTTAAATCACAATAAAGATCTACATTTATTTAAGGGTTGCAGGCTAAATGGAATCAATCATGAACAATCTAATTTTACTTGCAAGTTCATAATCATCAAGTAATTGAACATAATAGTAAGTGTAAAGTTGGAAACAATAAATCCTTGCAAAGAGAATGCATAGAAAATTAACTTATAGTTGAGTCTACAACTCAACGCTGAGAGAATTGATGAAATCCACCAAAACTCAATACATACCTTGATATTTTCATGGGATGATATTGACTTGGAACACCTTCTACTCTGTTGATCCCCTGAGTCGATCAAACTTGCTTCAAAAAATGTGCAAAGAGAGAACAAACAAAATTGCAAAATATTGATTTTGCATGCACATTCTTCATTTGTAGCAGCAAAATCAATCCAACCATTTACTTTTCCTTACTCAGTATTTAATATTGTAGCCGTTATAATTGCATGTAATTAAAGGCTATAGTTGGCTGCACCATGTGAAATGTAATACCCCTCATTTTTCCTTCTGATTGGATAGTGTGTCCTTGTGTGGGTATGTTGCTTTGATATGTTTCTGGTTATTCAGATGTTATCTTTATTCCACGTTTTGGATTAGCATTATGGATATTCGAATTAACGTTGTTATGTTTTGGATTATATCAACATGTTAAAATTTTCAGTTAGCTGCATAGTATTGGTGAAGGGGATGGTATCGCATCACTCGCTTGAGAGCACCCTATGATCTCGTGATTTCCTCTCCACAGTGTGTATTTTATGCTGGTTATACTATATGTTGTTGTTTACTTGATTTGCAGGTTGACAGGTACAGGACATCGACTCGACCTAGTTTCACAGGTTGGAGCGTGTTCAATACCCAATGGTATTCGATTGGGAAATAGTAGCTAGGTTTCTGTGCCAAGTCCTCACCCTAGTCCTTGTATGTTGTTAGTTGTTTGTCAGGTTGTGTTGCTTTGAATATTGTGCCCTCTCTTCGTTATTTAATTACAAGTTAGAAAAGGGGTAATTAAATGGCTTAAGGTATTTAAGTTGTTGAGTAATGTAATATGGAATAATGTTGAAATATAATTTATTTATTATTAATTTAATTTAATTTATAAATAATTTAATCATTGATTAAATCTATTTATTAATTATTTAAATTTTTGATGTTGAAAGAAGTGAATTTATTTATGTTGAATTTGAAAATAAAGAAAATGCATAAAAGTCAATTTGTGAAATTTGGAATTGAAAAATTGAAAAATGATTTAAAAGTCAAATTTGAAAGTTTGAATTCAAAAAATTGGGGAAATTGAGATATTTTCTAATTTTCTATTTTGAATAATTTATGAGGGTGGTTGTTGAAATTTTAGGGTTTTATCCTTATGTTTGGATTTTGCATCACAATTTTGGATTATGAAATTTTTGGGAAATTAAAAATGGAGGAGAGGAAGAACTGTTGCATTTCTTTGTGGGTTTTGGGATTTAAGCTATAGAAAGTTGTGGAACTAGATTGGGAAGCAAGGTTGGGAGCTAAGCATCATCGAGACCTCCTCAAATTTACATTATCAGGTTCTTTGTTATTAAATATAGTTGTCCTATTATATATGCTTGTTGTTGGAAATATTCAAACCTAGACTTGGTTTACAAATTAAACCCATCTTGTTCTTGCTTCAAAATTTAAAAAGAAAGAAAACCTCTGTTTGAAATTATTGTTCTTCAAAGAAAAATTTCAATATGGTTATAGTTGTACATTTCTGGAAATTATTTGCTCTCCTAAAGTTATAATTTGAGTTAAAATTGAATATATATATATGTATAAATACATACATATATATATATATATATATATATATATATATATATATATATATATATATATATATATATATATATATATATATATATATATATATATATATATATATATATATATATATATATATATATATATATAAATTATATTTATATTTATGCTTTTTCATAGTTGGGCCCTATAAAATTTTCATATTTTAAAATCTCTAATAAAAATAAAAAACAAAAAAAAACAAAGAAAGATCCTTTCAGATTTTTTTGAAATCCGTAGTGGAAGGGTTTCTGATTTTTTTTTTGGTTTAAAAGAAAAATATATTAAATTTTAATGTGGGTTGTGGGGGCTGGGGGCTCAACCCATAGTCTCCCATGGGAGGCATTGTGGGGAGCCGTGCTCAGCGTGCCCCGCACACTCCCCACCTCCTCTGCCGCTTTGCCCGCCACTACATCCTTCCACCCGCGGCTGTTGTTAACACAACCGCCGTTGCCACCAATAGTGGTGGCCGGATGGTTAACTACCGATGCCCGGTGAGCAACCTACGATCGGTGCCCTAAAAACCACCATTGCCTCTCCATTTCACCACCCCTAAAAAAAAAGAAACCACGACCAAGGTATAACGTGTGGCCCTAACTCACACACGCAGCCCGAGGTAGCTGCCCCATCACTTTGGTATGGCGCGTGGCCCGAGGGAAATATTATAAAATAATAGAAAATAAAATAAGTTAATATATATAAATATTAATATTTTATAGATTATTATTATAATATTAAAATATTATTTAATAATATTCTATATTATAATCTATAATATTAAAATATTATATTTATATATATTATTTTTAAATAATATTTGTATATTAGATTGGTAGATTTAAAATTAAAAATGTATAAAGAATTATTGTTTTTTGTTAATAGCATGAATTAAGTTTAAATTGAAAAAATGAAGTATAGTAATGTTGGTTATTTTGGAATATTATATTTGGTGGAGAGATAGATTTGATTCAATCTATTATGTTTTTTTTTCTTTTAAGGAAAATTAAATTATTATTTTTATATGGCTATATGGAAATGAGGAAACAACATTTATTTTAAATCAACGTATTTTGATATATGTGAATAAATGGTTATTTTATTATTTAAATGCCAGTAAGGAAGTAAAGATTGAGTTTGTAATTTCTCCCTTGTCTGAAAAAGATGTATTTTAATTCAGTATATTTAATGCAATAAATTATTGAATGATTATGTGGAAAATGGATTTAGAATATCTAAAGGTAGTTTATTCCATGTGCCTTCAGTGAATATTCCCTTCATGCTCTTGTTTGGGAAATGGATTAAAGAGTGTTTTATTCGTAAATCTTCCAAATTGGATTTTCAGTTCTATGGGTTGTCATTTGTGATGTCAACTTGTTGTGATTTCTCTTGGATAGTGCATGAGGTTGTGTCTATGTTAGTACCCAATTTTCATGAATGGGGACATTTGTACCTCCTTGGTTTAGGAGTGGATTGTGGGATCCATGTCTCCTTGTATGGAGTGACCTAGTTATGTGTTTGGTTACCTCCAATGTTGGAGTGAGTCCCTTATAGGTTTCCTCCTAGAGTTGGAGTGGATGTAATACCTTGGTTGTTGCACTCTGTTACCTTGTTACCTCCAATGTATGGAGAGGGTTTGAACTTATGATGCCTCCTAAAAAGGAGAGGTCATGGTATCTTGTTTATTAAACCTTTGTATCCTTGGATGTTTGGATGTTATGTGTGTTGTCAAGTAGAAGAGTGGCTTTTGTAGGGGCCAAAGCCCGAAAGAGGTAAACTGGGTAGCTTACAGAAGTAGTTTAATCAAGTGATAACTAAAACAATACTTAGAAGATTAGGACTAACTTCTCATTAATCAAGATAATTATGCCTCACTCATAGACACAAGGGCTCGATTCGACTTGGGATGAGTGTGAAGGCCTGGAATGGAAAGATCATTATCTTATCTTTATGAAAGATAATTGATTCTGCATTGGTTTACATGAGGGGCCGAAAGTCATTAGAGGTTACCAGGGTAACCCGAGATGGGGACCGAGACCCAGGAAGACTCACCAGGGTAACCCATGTAACATTGTGATGACACTTTGTCTAGGACAATAGTTGGCTTTTGATTTTGCAATAGTAAGTATGAGGGTGAAGGATCGGTTGAGGCCACCATCTTGACGATCCACAGTGGGTAACTCATGATGTGCTGTGAGATGGCACTTTGCGTGACCATAGTTGGTACTTTTTTATTGTGGGTATGGTTTTTGTAACATACTTGATGTGACCATGGTTGGTATTCGATTATTAGGTGTATGGTTCTCATAACATACTTGATCTGCTTTATTTCTGGAAGCACTGTGACCATGTAGAGTTATACTTCTGTTGTACTTGCATGGTATTTGAGTTGTACTTATGTTGTACTTGCATGGTATTTGAGTTGTAATTGTGATGTACCTTGGGATGTTCTTGTGTGGCATGTGATTGGTTGTGTCAGTTTGGTTCAGTTTATGTTAGCCTGTGTCTAGAGGTAGATGGTCTTGACTAGGATTCCTAGTTACTATCTCCTAGCATGAGAGGTGTGCCTTTGGGTTCCACTTGGTTGGGTGGCATGCACCTAAATCCATTGGGTTCTTTCTTCATGTTCATGTGGATGAGACTTCCAGTTGGAGAGCTCGCGGGTTTCTGTATCAGTTCTTGCTTTATTTCATTTTAGTTGATCTTATATTATTTTACCCGTCTGTTGTTATCGAGGTGGAAATTTGTAATTGTAATCCTATTGATTGGACTTACCTCATTCGGGGAATGAGTGTTGTAATCTTATTATTTAATTTGGATAAATTGAATTGAAATTTATCTCTTGTGATGATGCAATTATCTTTTGGAATGTATGTGCTTAATTCTTGATTAAATAATTGTCTTGGTTTAATTCATGTTTATTGTTGAGGTTCTATATAACCTCTGTCTTGTAACCTTAGCGGATGTTGGCATTAGTTAGTGAACTTGCTTATTAATTATACTTAAAAAAAAAAAATTAGCCTATTTAAATAGTTGTTTGCAACTTCCTCTAGAATTGTGTGGTGGGGCGTTACATGAGAGAGGTCATGGGTGTGACAACAGTGACACCTCTTTGTATATTTTCATCCTTGCTAGTCGTAAGTACCGGCAGCTAGCATAATTTCATCATAACAGTCAGCATGGAGGACGACAACAACCTTTAATGAAGACCTCAATTTTAATATGCATAATTTTTCTTGATCCAACACCATACGACGCAATTATGAGGGTAGTTGAGCCATGGAGAGAGGATGGCTTAAATCATATTCCAGAGGACATCTTGAATGCAATATTTTTTAAACTTCCCCTTCATACTCTCTTCCAATTTCAAATCATTTATTCTCATGGAAAACTTATTTATAGCTCTGATCACTTTCACAATGTGTGGGAGAAGAGTAATATGCAAATGTGGCTGGTGATGGATCATTACGATGAAAGAAGTGGGTCTTCTAATGGTCTTGCAATATCTGATGTCAATAGAAGGTTAAGGTTCAAGAAAAACTTTCTCAGATATGGAGATGGGGACCTCTTGGTTTATAGTTGTAAGAGATATGGAACCCTTCAAGTGATGAATCCATTGACCATGCAATCCTATAGTCTTGAAGATGTAAGAGTGATCAACAAAACTAGGATTTCATTCTACATGAAAAGATATCATGATGATGTGGTTGTTTCCTCAAATTTGATTCAAAAGAAAACACTGATCAGATAATTGTTATTTTTGGATGTAAGAAAAAGGAATTAGGTTGTTTTGATTTATTGATCTGTAAAACATAGATGATAAATTAGAGATGTTTATTTGGCTCAAAGAGTGAAAGGAATTATGGCAATTAACTTTTGTCCAAGCATTTTAGTGTAGAATTAAAAAATCTATTGCTTTTCTAAAGATGGAGCAGGTGTGGGTACGCATGATATGAATGTAGATATCAATAGTCGATTTCATTATATTTTGAGGATGCAAGGTATAATGAACTGGGCCTTGGGAATCGTTATGTAAAGAGGTGAATGGTAGTGGTTTGTAAAACCCATATATCTTCAACCATATACATGGTTTTTTTTAGTTTTTTTTTAAATATTTTTTTATATTTGGACTAATACAACCATTTATTGATGAAGTAATAGAGATTTCGTTGGTTATCGGTGCCCACAGATAACAAAATAAGGAAAAGGACAATGGAAATACAATCGAGGAACCCTAGAAGCTAATAAGAATGAAATCTAAAAGTATAGGCAAAAGCTTAGTGGCATTGATAGAAAGTTCCCCACATTTCATAAACAGGTGAACTTTTGGCCATACTTTCAGCTCCTCAGTATTTATATCTATAAAAATTATATGTCTAACATGGCCCTCTTATTTCTGAATCATCAAAATAATCTCCCTCTACACAAATCGCTCTAGGTGACAATAATGGGGCAATACAATTTCTTCATATTTGGATCTCTACTAAAAGGAAAGCTCATCAAACTCATAAAAAATTAAAGCATGTGTAATTGGTTTACTTTTACAAACCATTATCATTATCCCTTTCTAGATAACAATTCTTATGGGCTTGGTGCTTTATACTCGGGATCCCCAAATTATAAAAAAACTTTCTATTGCAATCTTCATTTCAGATCATGCATGCCCACATCTGCCCCTTTTTTAGAAAAATAGTAGATTTTTTTATTCTGCACTAAAATGTTTGGAAAAAAGCTAATTTGTCATACTTCCTTTCACTCTTTGAACCAAGTGAACGTCTCTAATTTCCCTTTTCTTTTTTGTAGATCTATAAATCAAAAGAACAAATTTATTTTTCTAAAGATAAAGACATATAATAATAACAATTACCTGACAATTCGTTTCCTTTGAATCAAACTTGATGCACACAACCACATCTCATGATATCCTTTCACGTAGAACAAAATCCTTCTTTTGTTCGTCACTGTAGACATGCAAAAATAACATTATACATTCCGCTTTAACTAACATCATGCATTCAATTCTTCTGCTAATCAATTAAGACAATTTATTGATTTAATCCTAAGGTTCATCAAGCTTAATTAAATAAATCAAATTATTTAATTAAGTTCCTAAGGCTCTTCTTATTTGATTTAATAAATCAAACAAATCAAATATCAAATCCCTAAAATCCCCTAAGTTAATTAATCTAAATTAATTAACTTCTAAATCACAATTACCATTCTCTAGCTTTTGACTCAACTAGAGTCAAATCTAAACTCCTAACTAACCCACCCACTTGCATCAATAAATCAATTTAATTGATTTATTAAAAAGCCTATTTTCTCTCAATAACTCTCATCTTTGACTTTTTTGAACAAAGATTATTCCCCCCAAAACCCTCAACAACATGCATTTATTGACATTTTTCAAATTTGAATGGGCACATTGGCCAAAACTTGCACAAGCTTTGACCAATCCCATCATGCCAAGTGGCTCTATTCTATTGGAGGGGATTTAGTCCCACATTGGCTAAACTTGGCCTCTCTTCTCTCAACTTCTTCTATAAAAGCAATGCATCTTCTCTCATTTCTACAACACAATTGGAAGGTATCTAAACTATAGGCAACTTGAGCTCATAGCAACTCATTGTCTATCTCATTTGGCTTAGAAAGGGATTGGGAAAGGGCTCTCTCACATCTTCATGGAGGGCACCAATCCATCATAGAATAGAATAGGGGAAGCGTTGGATTTGATTGTCGAAATTGAACAAAGGTTAAGGTGACATCAAGGTGTTGACAACAAGGTTCAAACATCAAGGTTGAAACATCAAGGTTGTAATCAAGGTGTTGACATCAAAGTTGAAAGCAAGGTGTTAAAGGTTGACATTGGAGATTAAAGTTGAAGGTTGACATCAAACGAAAATAAAGGCAAAGTGGAGTTAGAGATTATTTTTTTTTTTTAAACCAAAAATTAAAAAAAGCATTTTTTAATGCTTGTTTCAACAATCTTGGAGCTTTCACTTACTACCTTTTTTTTCTATTTTTAGCTAACTCACCTTTCAATTTGGGCTTAAAATCAATCAATGACTTGATCTTTTCAAAGTTGGTTAAAATTGAATCTTAGATACTTACTAGATTTCAATTTGGGATTAAAATTGAACAAGGCAACTTCACATTTCAATTGGTGCATTTAAAACGAACTCATCATTGCTTTGAGGAATTTAAAATTGAACATGTGTACTTTGTGTTTTGTAAATTTTTTTGCAAAGTAGTGTCATTTAAAAGGGCGTATGCGCTTCTCTCGCGCTTCACGGCGATCTTGAGAATCAAAAGTCTTTTTGATGACCCTAAGTTGCATAAAAGATTGCCTCCACACTTCAATTTGGGATCTAAAAATTGAACAAATCATGCGAGTGTGAGCACGATATATTGCGGAGGTTCTCCCCTTTGTTTTTCAACGAAGGTTGTGTGAACGACGGAATATGTTAGCTCGCTTTTGTTTATCTTAGAGGGCCTGCCTTGTGGGAAAAAGTAATCACCCAAGGGAACGACCCAACCGGGAACACGCTAAAGCCAAGCGACTTCCAACCGGTATATAAGTGTGGATTCTTGAGGAAAGTTCAAGAATCACGAGGATTATTCCGACGAGATGGACAGCAATGGACTCTCGCCGATGTTGGATAATCCCCCACGAACGGAATGCCCGAATTAGAACCCCTTGTTTAGAAATTGGCCAAAACCTTGTCTATCTTGTTGGTGCAAAAGGTTATGTCCTTTGAAGCCGCCCCACGTAACATGCGGTCTTGTTGTGGAAATGGAAAGTATGCCATGGGAGATTCATGGGTACTAATGCTTGGCTGACCCGAATAAGTGAGTGTCGTGGAGGGGAGCCAGTGTGGTCAAGCATTTAGCCATTCGCACAAGATATGCGCAGCTGGATTTATCCAAGTGGGAACCCAACAAGGTATTGTCTCATCAACCTAGGAGTGTGAAAGTGCTTGGAAAAAACACATTGCTTGATCTTGAAAACATTTGGAAAACAAACATACACAAAAACCTTGAAATTTCAAACACCTTGTGGGGAACAAATACCTATTGACGAACTTGCCCACTCTTGCTTTCCCTAGGAATCACATTCCTAGAGGTTTCTAAGTGTGCAAATTCTATCATCATTTGTTTCCAATAAGGATAAACATAAGGAACTTTTGCCCTATTTTCCTCGATTTCCACACAAAGGACATTGTGGGATGAGAAAGAGAATGGGACATTAGACATATAGTTTGAAAACCTAAGCAAGCAAGTGTCTTGGATAAAAAGAATCTCATTTAACCAAGATAAAAAGACAAATTGGATTACACATGTGTTTTCTAACATGATTTCCCGCAAGATCAAAATCCCAAAACCAAAGTTCAAGAAGCTTAGTCTAAAAGCTCGTGAGGAGCGTCTTGAGAGACTTTTCGAATTCAGGGAAAGATTGGTTTATAACTTTTACAGAAAAGCCTCAAGGAACAATCCAGCATTATATGCATTTTATTGTCAACAAAATCCCGAATTGTTTCAAAGATTTGCATTTCTCCCATAGGAAGTCAAGCGTGTTCTTCAACACCGAGGTTTTGTAGAAAGAGAGTCACATCTAGGTTAAGGTTCAAGATCAAAGTTGTCATTCCCCTTCATTCATCCATCAAATCAAAGTCTCATTTCATCATCAAACCTTTTTTTTTGAGAACTCTAGAATCAAACATCACACTAAACTTAGAGGGCTAAATCAACATTATCATATCTTGGCTTAACACACTTAGCCAACATAGTCTCAAATCATTGAACAAATTTTCTTTGAGATAACACAACTTCTTAAAGTCTATTAGTTCTCCAAAACATTGGCATAACACACTTTGTCAATTCATCCATTTTTGTGCAAGTTCCCTTAGGATAACACAACTTCCTAGGGAAAACAACTTCACAACCAATCTTGTTTGACTTAACGCATCTAGTCAAATTATCACATTCAAATCAAATCAAAAGCCCTTTCAAAGTTTAGCACATACATTCAAAAAGTTTTCCAAAGGTTTCATTCACTCATCTCATCCATTTTAATCACCATCATCACCATCTTTGATCTTTTATCTACCCTAGTTCTTCTCTTTTTGGACTTAAAGGATTAGGATCGAACAAATCCCTATTTTTATGGTCCAAACAAGATCTCAACACAAGAAGGACATGGAGAATATCAGAGACATATCAACTTCTATGGACATGAGTCATCTAAATATCGAAGTGAACCTAGCAGGATCAAGCAATCCCCCAAGCAACTCTCCCTTATCATCACAAAATCCTCAAGAGGAGAGTCATCAAGAGGACGACATAAATGAAGACATAGGGATGACACCAGAGGAAATCATGGAAATGATTCAAAATCCTAAGAACCATAAAATTGTTAGTGCTATGTTCAAATGCATAAATTCAATAGAAAGAGGAGGGGACATGCCCCCTCCCAACCTTAACACAAGCACTAGTGCAGTTGCATCCCCATTGTCAAACATCAATCAAGAAGTACCTGGCATCACCTCAATCATCACACCAACCTCCCCGATTGTGAACAAGGGGAGTGCCATGTTCCAAAAATTGCAAGAACACCGCCTTGTGGCTAATGAAGAAGCAATCATCACCCCTGCATTTATTCCAGAAAACTCATTTCACCCTTACATCCCACTCACATTTCATAATCCCGCTAGTTCATCCTCATTTCATGCCACACCAGCTTATCAATTGAACATACCAACTCCCCCACCGCATGAGGAAGTTGGTTTGCTCGGAACGACAGAAGCTATCAATCCCTTCTCTTTCCAAAGTGGTGCGTCATCCTTTCCCCCACTTCCTTTCACATCTGCATCGCCTCCTGGAATAGGTCTTCCACCTTTAACCATCAAAAATTTTGCTAATCCAAGCCATCTGACCACCACTTTGAACCCGCTTCTTTTGCCCATATCCTCACAAAAAATCGCAACCATTCCTGTCACCACGGTTAATGCATCCATTGGTCCTCAAGTCTCCCAAAGCATGCCTCATCAAGGACCAATTATCTCAAACACCCCGCCCACAACCCAAATCATAGTCACAACCGCAATCCCTCCACCCGCCACGACAGTTGGCATGATTCCTGCTCCACCACCAATCCCACCGCCAAAGCACAACACGACCAATTCATTCTCCATCATGTTGCAAAATGCACAACAAGCTGCCCGCCAAAAGGCACTCCAAAAACAACAAGCCACACAAGCAGCAAGCACAAGCACAAGCGCAAGCACAAGCTCAAGCTCAAGCACAAGCCGCACAAGCGCGACAAGCACAAGCTCAAGCTCAAGCACAAGCCGCACAAGCACAAGCACAAGCGCAAGCTCAAGCCCAAGCTCAAGCTCAAGCCCAACAAAAGACACAAGCTCAATACCAAGCGCAATTGCAAGCAATCCACCTGCAAGCCTACCACCAAGCCCTGCAAGACTTTCAGGCACAACACCAAGCTAAACAACAAGCTTTATTGGCACAACAGCAGCTCGACCAACAACAAGCATTGTTGGCAAAACAGCAGCTAGACCAACAACAAGCGTTACTAGCTCAGCAACAACTTGACCAACAGCAGGCTTCATGGGAACAACAGCAGATGGACCAACAGCAAGCGCTATTGGAACAGCAACAGCAAGATCAACAACAAGCATTGTTGGCACAAATGCAAGCTTACCAACAAGCCCTAAATGCACAACCAAGCTCACAGCAAACAGACCAGTACGCTCCCCACCCATCAAACACCTCCAACACCTCACCACTCATTCATCCCGCCCCCCGACCCAAGCAAGGATGTCGCAACACAGATCAAATTGCTTTCGCAGCAGGTGTTGGACTTGCAAGCAGGAAAAACCACAAGGACACCAGGAAACTTGTGCCCTTATCCATTCGATAGGAGTCTCACCATGGTACCATTTCCAAAGGGATTCGAGATCCCCAAATTTGATAAGTACAATGGAACGGGCAACCCTGAAAACCACGTCAGGGAATTTCAGGTGCACTGCATGGAAGTCGCATATGATGACACGTATCTAATGCGGCTCTTTCCCCGAAGCCTGACTGGTCCAGCTATGGAATGGTTTTCTTGCCTACCTACGGGCATTAAAACATTCGAGGAAATTGTGGAGGCTTTCCTTAAAAATTACTCTTTTAATATGGGTGCGGATTTCAGTTTAGAAGAACTATCTGCACTCAAACAAAGAAGAGGAGAGTTATTTGCATCCTTCTTGCAAAGATGGCGATCCAAGGCCAATCAGAGCAAGTGGGCCATGCCAGAGGAACAACAAGTTTGCACCATCATAGCCAACTTAGATGAAAACCTGGTGTTCTACCTAAAAATGCAGTGCATCACATCTTACGATCAACTAATTCCAAAGGCGCTCAACATCGAAAGAGCCCTTACTGCGCGAGGAGGCGCACCTACATTCACTCCACCACAGGATAACCGCCCGTCCAACAACTACAATGATAAACCTCGAACATGGTCGAGGAACAAAAATATCACGAACGACGGCGTGGTTGATGCTAAGGTAGTCATCAGTGCTCCTAAGCAAAATACCCAAAATCATCATCCGCAAACTCATAATCACAACAATATGCAGGCTAATGCGGTAGTAGCACAGTCACAACCACCTTCCACCAGCCAAGTCAACAATGTGGGTAATCAAGGAGGCCCACCTCCCCGTAACAAGTTTCCCCCCAAGAGGAAGTTCACAGCCCTTGGCGAATCGATTGAGTCTGTCATGAAGAAATTGGTCAAAGAAAACCTAATCAAAATTTCTAACTCCGAACAATACACAGAGCCCATGACCAAACCGCCGTGGTATAACGAGAATCTCCTGTGTGACTTCCACAAAGTTAAAGGACACACCACCGCCAACTGCATGAGACTCAAGAACATCATTCAAGACCTCATTGAGGATAAGGTCATCAACATCGAGCAGCCGGCCGGAAACCAAGACCTAAAAATCTACACGAATCCGATGCCGAATCATAATCAGGGAAATAACCAAGGGAATAATAAGGGTAAACAAAAGTATGCTAGTGCCAATCTAGTATACGAGGAGATAGTCGGATGTGTCGACGAGTTGGTCACTGTCATAAATATCAAGGGAACCAACAATGACTGTGGAGTCACCACACGAGGCGGAAAAGTCACCATCGCCGGGGCACCTGCTAAGACCCCCATGACCAACACAAAGGCTATCCCCTATGATTACAATGTAATTGACCAACTGAAGAGAACACCCGCACAAATATCCATCATGGAATTACTAAAAATCTCCGTCGCTCATCGACAAATCCTGGATGAAGCACTAGTTGCCTCTACCGTCGCTGCTACCCTTGAGACAGAGCAATTTCAGGCTATGGTAGGTAACATCGTTACCCCGAATCTCATCACATTTTCGGACCAAGATTTCCCCCCGCAGCCATCTCATAACCGGGCACTTCACCTCCAGATCCTAGTTCATAAAAAGAAAGTCAAGCGAGTCCTGGTAGATGGTGGTGCAGGTCTTAATATTTGTTCTCTGAAACTTATAAAGAAATTGGGATTCGCCGAAGATTCCATCAATAAAAACAAAAGTATCACCATAAGAGCATATGATGACCAAGAAAGAGTGTCTCAGGGCACTATCAAGATCCCCATCCAAGTGGGGCCAGCAACCATGGAAACAACTTGTCAAGTTCTTGACCTTGATTTGCCATACAACATCCTCCTGGGACGCCCATGGATACACGGAATGAAGGCAGTGGCCTAAACCTATCATCAATGCATTAAGTTCTCATATCAAAACGAGGAGGTTACCATATATGGGGATCCCGAACCCTTCGCCTATTGCAAAAACTTGGAAGCCAGGTTTTACAAGATCCCTCAAGTACCTAAAAATGATGAAGGACCATCCACTTCATACATAGACCCAGCTAATCTCGCCTCCACTTCTGCGACAGAGACACCCGCCATCCCCGACATATCCGAGATCAAGAACATGATACAGGACAATGGATGCGGTGATTATAGAATGAAGAGAAATGCTTTTGTTGTAGGAGAGTTACCACAATCTCCTAGATCACATGGGCAACCACAATTGACTCAAACACCTGTCCGCACTAGAACAAAACCCTCTGGATTCCACAGTTGGGGGGATCTCAGTCAAGAAAATATGGACGAGGAGGACATCACAAACACTCTGTACCAAGATGAAAGACCCACTCCCACCCTACCCATGGAGGAAACAAACAGAGGGTTACAAATGATGTTCGGCATGGGCTATAACAGGAATGAAAGCCTAGGAAGAAATAGTGATGGACGGTTGAAGCCCATCATTGTAGAAAGAAGAACGCAGAACCTTGGCCTCGGCTATACCCCTCCGAGTATAACTGTGCGTGGCAGAAGTGTTCCTAATAGGGTAGTCAGGTCCTCTCCTCGGGTCTCGACAACTAATCTTAGATTACCCGTGTCCACAGGCCTACCTCTCGATAACTTCACATTTGACATAACTGACGTTTGTAGCAGCAGTGATGACGATGACACCATAGGTGGCCTACCTAGGCTCTTTGAAGATTCCACCTTATTGATGATTAGTGTCTCACCCGCTGAGCCAATCCAACAAACCCACCAAATCCACTTAGTATACCCCCAACTCATCGATCACGACCAACGGGGACCGCCGATTCTAAGACTCATTCGAAAACGATGAGGCTCTCTCTGAATTCATGGGACTAAGGGATACTGTTCCATGTGGAGATCACAAGGCAGGATTTGATATTACTCTGGACACACAAGCATACTATGGGGAGACGATTGAGTCTTTCAGTCACAAAAGAAAAAGATCGAGAATAAGCTCAGAGTTATTGAGTGAAAACCACACTGTGACACTCTCTAACCATAAAATAGTAAAAATAAAAGACGCATCCAATGGCGAAAACCTCTCTGAGGCACCAGAGGATGAAGGATTCAATCTCCCCCCTACTGCTCTACACCAGGAGAAGTCAGCAGTATTGGCAGAACAGTGCAACCCGGTCAACTTAGGAACAGAATCAGAACCACAAATTACCTTCTATGCAGAATCCCTCCTAGAAGAAGAACAAAAACTACTAGCAGCTTTCCTAAAGGAGAGAAAGGTAAATTTTGCATGGACCTATGCAGACATGCCAGGCCTGGATCCCGAAGTAGTAGTGCATCATTTGGCCGTTCACCCCGGAGCAAAACCAGTCAGACAGAAGCTAAGGAAGATGCACCCACAAATAGCCTTGCTTGTAAAGATTGAGCTACAGAAACTTTTGGATGTTGGCTTCATACGCCCGATTGACTATCCAGAATGGGTATCTAACCTCGTACCAGTCTCAAAACCGAAAGGGGGCATCCGCATCTGCACCGATTTTAGAGACCTAAACAAAGCATGTCCCAAGGATGACTTTCCACTACCCAACATTGACATGATAGTGGATATGACGGCCGGACATGAGATGCTTTCCCTAATGGATGGTTTCTCGGGGTACAACCAGATATTGATCGCAAAAGAAGACCAACACAAGACAGCATTCACATGTCCATGGGGCACCTACTGCTGGAATGTAATGCCATTTGGGTTGAAGAATGCAGGAGCTACATATCAAAGAGCCATGACATTAATCTTCCACGACATGATCCACAAAATAGTTGAAGATTATGTAGATGACATACTTGCTAAATCAAAGAAGAGACAAGACCATATAGCAACTCTAAGTGCTATCTTTGACAGGCTCGAACAATATAAGGTTAGAATCAACCCGAAGAAGTGTGTCTTTGGGGTGCAATCAGGGAAGCTGCTAGGATACATAGTTTCAATGAGAGGGATAGAGGTAGACCCCGCAAAGGTAAAAGAAATCCTTTAAATGAAAGCACCAAGAATGTTGAAACAACTAAGAGGATTGCAAGGAAGACTCCAGTCCATCCGAAGATTCATAGCACAATTGGCAGATAAACAGATTGCCTATTCACACCTACTTCACAAGGGAGTAGCTTTCAGATGGGATGACAAATGCGAGCAAGCATTCAACAAAATAAAAGAATATCTACTTACACCACCTGTATTGATGCCACCAATTGTGGGGAAATCACTAATCCTATATATCTCTGCAACAACAGCCGCCCTGGGGGCCCTTTTAGCCCAACATGATGAAAAGGGAACTGAGCAGGCTATCTACTACATCAGTAGAACAATGGTGGGACATGAGCTCAATTACACGTCAATAGAGAAAGCTTGCCTAGCATTGGTATTTGCGGCTCAGAAATTCAGACACTACATGCTAGCACACCAAACCAAGTTGATTGCCAAAATAGACCCTCTAAAGTACCTATTGACAAAAGCGGCACTTACAGGTAGAATGGCTAAGTGGGTAATGATATTATCTGAACATGATATCGAGTATGTAGAACGAAAAGCCATAAAAGGACAAGTCATTGCGGATCAGCTGGCAGAAGCTCCCCTCTACACAGATAATCCACTCATATCAAAATTCCCAGATGAGTCCCTTTTTAACCTTGATGCAACAGACCACTGGAAGCTATACTTTGATGGCTCTCACACACAACATGGGTTAGGAGCTGGTGTGTTTTTCATCACGCCGCAAGGAGACTGCATACCTAGATCATACAAGCTAGCATTCCCTTGTACGAACAATATAGCAGAATATGAGGCTTTGACCATAGGACTCAAGATTGCAGCACAATGGCGAATCATGGCACTAAAAGTCTATGGAGACTCGCAACTTATCATCAACCAAGTCAACGGCGAATACCAAACCAAGGGAGATAAGCTCACACCATACAAGAAGGTGGTAGAAAGCCTCAAGGAATCTTTCATCGATATTACCTTTGAGCAGATACCAAGGACAAACAACAGAGCAGCTGATGCAATGGCGACAATTGGATCCTTACTCGACATCCCTCGTAATGTCTCGAAACATGAATTCCTCGTAGAACAGCTTCTCGTACCCACATTCGAGGTACCAGAGTCGGAATACGCATGTGAACTCGTTGGTCCCGGTGATCTTTGGTATCATGATATATACACCTACCTAAAGTTAGGAATCCTCCCCACTGACATCACCCCAAACCTAAAACGCACTTTCATCAAAATAACTTCACGATTCGTCATCCTAGGAGAGACCCTCTTCCGTAGGAGTACCGATGGAACCCTGTTACGTTGTTTAAAACCCGAGGAAGCCCTGACTGCTCTAACTGAGGTACACAATGGCACGTGTGGATCACACTCAAGTGGTATGACCTTGGCTAAAAAGTTGCTAAGAACAGGGTATTACTGGCCGACGATGGAAAAAAAGGCACACAATTTTGTCAAAAAATGCTTGCAATGCCAACAGCATGGAGATCTTATTCATGCACCAGCTCAAGAACTGCATCCTATTGTTACACCTTGGCCCTTTTCACAATGGGGGCTTGATCTCATTGGTAAAATATCACCCACCTCATCCAATGGCCATAAATTCATTATCACCGCCGCCGAATACTTCACTAAGTGGGTCGAAGCAATTCCCATGACCTACATCACCGGAAAGCAAATATCCAAGTTTATCCTGAATTACCTCATTTGTCGGTACGGTGTCCCCCAATCCATTATCTCTGATAATGGGACACCCTTCAAGAATCAGGATGTCCGTGACTTATGTGAAAAATTCAAAATCAAGCAGCGCTTTTCCACACCATATTATCCACAAGGCAATGGCCAAGCAGAAGCTACAAATAAAACCATTTTGAAAATCCTCAAGAAAACAGTCAATGACTCTGGTCGTGACTGGCATCTGCAGTTAAATCCTGCCTTATGGGCCTACCGCACCAGCATCCGCACGCCAACAGGCGCCACCCCATTCTCTCTGGTCTACGGATCAGAGGCCATACTCCCCATTGAGATTGAGCTCCCATCACTAAGGATATCACTGCAAAACCTTATCACAGATGAGGAATACAGGGTCACAAGACTCAATGAGCTGGAATTACTAGATGAAAGGCACATGGATGCCCTTAATCATCTACAAGTGTACCAGAATCACCTAAAACAGAGCTACAACAAGAACATCAGACAGCGCACTTTCCAAGTTGGTGACCTCGTGCTGAAAGAAAACCAAACGAACGTGCCAAATCCAGATACAAAGGGAAAATTTGAGCCCAACTGGCTGGGACCTTTCATCATCACTGCAAGTTACACATCAGGGGCATATCAACTAGCAACACCAGAAGGCGAGCCTCTGCAGGAGCCTCTGAATAGCTCTCATCTCAAAAAGTTTTATGCCTAAACATTGCAAGGTATAGAACCAAAAAATACAAAAACAATCAGAAAAAGTCCTGAAAAAATGGTTACCTCGATGAAAACCTAGCAAACAAGCATCTTGGTGACAACAAAAAAAATCAAAAGATCAAAAAATCCAAAAAAAAAATCAGAAAAGGATTGAAAAATAGTAAAGAGAAAAAATCGTCCTCTAGTGAAAACCACTTCGGTGGCACTTTGGGCAAATACCTTGGTGAAAACCTGGCAAACAGGCGTCAAGTGTAAATAAAGTACCTTCCCCATCTATCGGGATCTGCACAACTCATCCACTCCATCACATTCCACTTATCCGCTCGCATCCATACCATAGCCTGCGATGGTATCTGTACTATATTCCACCATTGGAACTACTTGGCATTTCAAAGGTCAGTCTGTCCCGCCTTTATCTAAGTAGTCTATCGCACCACACTGGGGGCACGTTCTCGCAACATCGGATCGGATTCGTGTATATTCTCGTGATCTTTTTCAAAATTCATCAAAAAAATTCCAAAAACATTCAGAAAACTCATTCAAAAAACCAAAAACATTCAGAAAAATCATCAAAAATCCAAAAACATGTCGAAATATCAGAAAATCTTCAAAAATTTCATCATTAAGTCTTGTCAGTTTTTTTCTACCTTGTCGAACTACGTCGTCTCTGAGCTTGAACGTAGGCAAGGGTGATCTTTGATCATCCCCCGAGACGGTTGGGTCAGTCCTTTAGGCGTCCGTCGCATTGGCAATCTGTTTGCCCATCTAGTCTGCATCTTAAGTCAGTCCTTTAGGCAATAAAATGGCAATCCATTTGTCCATATTATCATCAAGTCAGTCCACCACCAGTCGAACTACGTCGTCTCTGAGCTTGAACGTAGGCAAGGTTGATCTTTGATCATCCCCCGAGACGGTTGGGTCAGTCCTTTAGGCGTCCGTCGCATTGGCAATCTGTTTGCCCATCTAGTCTGCATCTTAAGTCAGTCCTTTAGGCAATAAAATGGCAATCCATTTGTCCATATTATCATCAAGTCAATCTACCACCAGTCGAACTACGTGGTCTCTGCGTATATAACGTAGGCAAGGCTAATCTATGGATGAGCTCCCGAGACCCCTAGGATAGGTCTTTAAGTTAGTCTGTTCGTTGTAAAATCTTGAAAATACCAAAAACATTGGAAAATCTTGAAAATACCAAAAACATTTGTAAAATTCCAAAAATACCAAAAACAGCCTCAAAACATTTGAAAAAACCAAAATAGTGCATCCATTTCATCTCACTTTCACTCATGATTGTCATCACTCATAATAAATCATCGTCGCTTTCACCCTTTGGTGAGTTAGTCAGAAGCAAGTTTAGTAGGTTCTAAAGTGAACGCCTAATCGTTAAAGTCTCGAAGGTCTAAGTCAATAAGTCAACAAGTTGGTCAACTCGGAGTATCAATAGCTTATTATCCAATCAGTCCTACCAAAACCCTGATCACTACATGTCCTAGGATGAAGCTTTCCCACAATGGACATAAGCATCAGGTACCCCACATTAGTTTAGCCTGGCTAGCGATACGAAGAACATTTGCTTGTTTGTTTACTTTATTTTGGTCTTTTTGACTTATCTTATTTTGCACTCATTCCAAGGACCTCTCGATGATGCCTAAACAAAAACTGGTTTAGAGAGAAAGGAATGGGGCAACGATCAATATCTTTTTATCTACTGTGCTTGTTGGATATTCTTGTAAAATAACTTCGTCACGCATACTTTGTTTTGTTTGTAGGAAGGATGTTTTAGGTATCTTGTTGACCACATAAGAAGGCTTGCCTTTTTATGTTTTGGCCCGAGATGTCTAGAATATCTGAACTGCATTCTGAATAAGGTTATGTCTGTCAAGTGTGAACAAGAGTACTCCTATCTGATTGTCAAGTCAAAGTCCATCACACTAGGTGCAACGCCATCCCGGTTCTTAATACCTTGATGCATCGCACCTAGGTGTGTTATCAAACATAAAGAAAGGTATGCTCCTTTCCCATCCCTAGATAAGCAACACATCATCATCATTCATCGTCATATCCAATAAAGTCTCGATGACTAATGGACTTATTGGACTTCTACATTCTGCTTAGATTTAAGGGTTCATCCCTCTCATCCTTCTATCTTCTTTCATGCTAACAATGCATCCATCTTGCATCCGTATTATCATTCTACATAATCATGTCATACCATCATATCAGGACAACGTCATACCATCTCATCCATCTCACATGCATCGCATAATCATTTAACATGCTTAAAATAATATAGATTTGTTATTCTAAGCATCTTCCGAACATCTCATTTACATCATCATTACCATCCATACATCCATTTTGAACCTCTTTGTCGTGAGATCCACCTCAAATTGTATCTTTTCGCTCGATCTCTCGAGGGGGCAATGTACTAACGTACTTCTTTTCGCTGGGGCATCCGAAAAATCGGAAATTTTTTTAATTTCGATATCGGCAACATCATTCTTTGAACCAATGCAACAAGTACATTGCTTCAAAGAGGGGCAAAATGTAGACATGCAAAAATAACAATCAGGCATCATACAAATTAACATTCATTTATGCTATTAATCAATTAAAATATTTATTGATTAACTTCCTAAGGTTCATTAAATAAATCAAATTATTTAATCCCTATGTTCTTCTCATTTGATTTAATAAATCAAACAAATCAAATATCAAATCCCTAAAATCCCCTAAGTTAATTGACCTAAATTAATTAACTTCTAATCACAATTACCGTTCTCTAGCTTTTGACTCAACTAGAGTCAAATCTAAACTCCTAACTAACCCACCCACTTGCATCAATAAATCAATTTAATTGATTTATTAAAAAGCCTATTTTCTCTCAATAACTCTCATCTTTGACTTTTTTGTACAAAGATAATTCCCCCCAAAACTCTCAACAATATGCATTTATTGATATTTTTTAAATTTGAATGGGCACATTGGCCAAAACTTGCACAAACTTTGACCAATCCCATCATGCCAAGTGTCTCTATTCTATTAAAGGGGATTTAGTCCCACATTGGCTAAACTTGGCCTCTCTTCTCTCAACTTCTTCTATAAAAGCAATGCATCTTCTCTCATTTTACAAGACAATTTGAAGGTATCTAAACTATAGGCAACTTGAGCTCATAGCAACTCATTGTCTATCTCATTTGGCTTAGAAAGGGATTGGGAAAGGGCTCTCTCACATCTTCATGGAGGGCACCAATCCATCATAGAATAGGTTGTATTTCCTTTTCTCCATGCATGTTTGATTTAGTTTTAGCATTTTGTTTGGAGAAATGAACTATTTTATTCTATGAGGATGGCTGAGTCTACACAATCAATGTGTAAGATCTCACCATCCATAATTTTGTTTCAGAATTGTATCAAAATCATCATTCTCAAATTTAGGCATCTTAAAATCAGTCAATTTGTAATCAGAAAATTGTATTCAAAATTATTATTTCTTGTTCACATATTGTTACATACTTGCATTGGCATAAATTAGGTAAATTTTGAAAAAATATTCATTGTTTAAACTATTTGCAACCAAATTTGGAAACCTTGAACATAGTCACACACAATCATCTTTTGAATTTCTAAAAAACTAACCTAGGACATAGACGCCCTTGGGCACCTCTATCCTCTTGTTGTTGACTGAACCAATTTTTGCACAGACCTATCTTGTAATATTCTTTGTTTGCTTTTGTTGTCTGATTACTAATTCAAACTATTTTACTCTATTTGTGCATTTTTTATTGTTCATCTTGGGTACACTTAGTGTTTTAAAACTTGTATGAGTTTCATGATCTCATGTCCTATTGCCACTACTTTAGTGAGAAGTAGTTCTAGACTTATGGCATCCCACATTGTTGTTACATCTGTTGTGGATCTTGAGTCTTCTAACTCTTTCATGTAAAGTGTTGTCAATACTCAACCAATTTTGGACTATATCCTTGATGCTACCATACCAAAGACCACCTTACAGTCACCCATTTTTACAGATGTTGAGACTATGGTTGCCCATGTTCCAGAAGACAAACTAAAAAAATTGGACAAGGACATAGAAAGACTTCAAGACTTTGTGAGTACTGAATACTTCATTAGTAAAATAGTCCCTATAATAGACAACATGAGGAAACTAAATAATTATGATCAAGGATTAGAGGTTTTGCATAGTCTAGCCCATATAATTGATGCTAATGTACCTATGATGGCTAGTTGTGCTCAAGCTTTGAGAAATATTCAAAGTCAAGGAAGAAGTCAAGTCTCCCTCCCTACAACTATAACCTCTATTCCCACATACACCAATCCAACTGTTGCTTCAGTGATACAACCAAGCATCAGTATAACTCCAACATTAGGCCTTTCCACTAGAAATTCTCATGGTTTTGGATCCTCACATGTGACACCCCAAGTTTCACCCACTCACATAAATTTACAACAAAGTCGCCCACCAAGCACATACACAATTACACTATACTCACTGCATTCCCAAAACATGTCAACCAATGATTTCGTCATCAATCAACTTTTGCAAAATGTAATCTCACTTCAACTAAAAATCTCAACCTTGAACCAAAACCAAAACGGACAACTATCACAATATGTCAAAAGGAGCCCATTGTCACTTGAATATTGAAAGCACAAATGCCACAAATCATAGAGATACCCTAGTTTGACAAGTATAATGGTAAGGGAGACCCTAGCAATCATATATCATCATATACAACCTTGTGTAGTGACTTCATCTTTGAGGATAATCTCTTGGCTAAACTCTTTTCTATGTCATTGAAAGACATAGCTTTAGAATAGTTTTTTTCATTGCCGAATAATTCAATCCACTCATTTAATGAGCTTGTTTATGCATTCCTCAATTATTTCCAAATAAATATTGGTCCTAAGATTAACCTAACTAATTTAATGTGATACAAACAAAAGAAAAATAAAAATTTCACAAACTT
>CM021101.1:670270430-670323362 GCA_007115665.2 Sequoiadendron giganteum
ACAAGCTCAATACCAAGCGCAATTGCAAGCAATCCACCTGCAAGCCTACCACCAAGCCCTGCAAGACTTTCAGGCACAACACCAAGCTAAACAACAAGCTTTATTGGCACAACAGCAGCTCGACCAACAATAAGCATTGTTGGCAAAACAGCAGCTAGACCAACAACAAGCGTTACTAGCTCAGCAACAACTTGACCAACAACAGGCTTCATGGGAACAACAGCAGATGGACCAACAGCAAGATCAACAACAAGCGTTGTTGGCACAAATGCAAGCTTACCAACAAGCCCTAAACGCACAACCAAGCTCGCAGCAAACGCCGACCAGTACGCTCCCCACCCATCAAACACCTCCAACACCTCACCACTCATTCATCCCGCCCCCCGACCCAAGCAAGGATGTCGCAACACAGATCAAATTGCTTTCGCAGCAGGGGTTGGACTTGCAAGCAGGAAAAACCACAAGGACACCAGGAAACTTGTGCCCTTATCCATTCGATAGGAGTCTCACCATGGTACCATTTCCAAAGGGATTCGAGATCCCCAAATTTGATAAGTACAATGGAACAGGCAACCCTGAAAACCACGTCAGGGAATTTCAGGTGCACTGCATGGAAGTCGCATATGATGACACGTATCTAATGCGGCTCTTTCCCCAAAGCCTGACTGGTCCAGCTATGGAATGGTTTTCTCGCCTACCTACGGGCATTAAAACATTCGAGGAAATTGTGGAGGCTTTCCTTAAAAATTACTCTTTTAATATGGGTGCGGATGTCAGTTTAGAAGAACTATCTGCACTCAAACAAAGAAGAGGAGAGTTATTTGCATCCTTCTTGCAAAGATGGCGATACAAGGCCAATCAGAGCAAGTGGGCCATGCCAGAGGAACAACAAGTTTGCACCATCATAGCCAACTTAGATGAAAACCTGGCGTTCTACCTAAAAATGCAGTGCATCACATCTTACGATCAACTAATTCCAAAGGTGCTCAACATCGAAAGAGCCCTTACTGCACGAGGAGGCGCACCTACATTCACTCCACTACAGGATAACCGCCCGTCCAACAACTACAATGATAAACCTCGAACATGGTATAGGAACAAAAATATCACGAACGACGGTGTGGTTGATGCTAAGGTAGTCATCAGTGCTCCTAAGCAAAATACCCAAAATCATCATCATCCCCAAAATCATAACCACAACAATGTGCAGGCTAATGCGGTAGTCGCACAGTCACAACCACCTTCCACTAGCCAAGTCAACAATGTGGGTAATCAAGGAGGACCACCTCCCCGCAACAAGTTTCCCCCCAAGAGGAAGTTCACAGCCCTTGGCGAATCGATTGAGTCTGTCATGAAGAAATTGGTCAAAGAAAACCTAATCAAAATTTCTAACTCCGAACAATACACAGAGCCCATGACCAAACCGCCGTGGTATAACGAGAATCTCCTGTGTGACTTCCACAAAGTTAAAGGACACACCACCGCCAACTGCATGAGACTCAAGAACATCATCCAAGACCTCATTGAGGATAAGGTCATCAACATCGAGCAGCCGGCCGGAAACCAAGACCTAAAAATCTACATGAATCCGATGCTGAATCATAATCAGGGAAATAACCAAGGGAATAATAAGGGTAAACAAAAGTATGCTAGCGCCAATCTAGTATATGAGGAGATAGTCAGATGTGTTGACGAGTTGGTCACTGTCATAAATATCAAGGGAACCAACAATGACTGTGGAGTCACCACACGAGGCAGAAAAGTTACCATTGCCGGGGCACCTGCTAAGACCCCCATTACCAACACAAAGGCCGTCCCCTATGATTACAATGTAATTGACCAACTGAAGAGAACACCCGCACAAATATCCATCATGGAATTACTAAAAATCTCCGCCGCTCATCGACAGATCCTGGATGAAGCACTAGCTGCCTCTACCGTCGCTGCTACCCTTGACACAGAGTAATTTCAGGCTATGGTAGGTAACATCGTTACCCCGAATCTCATCACATTTTCGGACCAAGATTTCCCCCCGCAGCCATCTCATAACCGGGCACTTCACCTCCAAATCCTAGTTCATAAAAAGAAAGTCAAGCGAGTCCTGGTAGATGGTGGTGCAGGTCTTAATATTTGTTCTCTGAAACTTATAAAGAAATTGGGATTCGTCGAAGATTCCATCAATAAAAACAAAAGTATCACCATAAGAGCATATGATGACCAAGAAAGAGTGTCTCAGGGCACTATCAAGATCCCCATCCAAGTGGGGCCAACAACCATGGAAACAACTTGTCAAGTTCTTGACCTTGATTTGCCATACAACATTCTCCTGGGACGCCCATGGATACACGGAATGAAGGCAGTGGCCTCAACCTATCATCAGTGCATTAAGTTCTCATATCAAAATGAGGAGGTTACCATATATGGGGATCCCAAACCCTTCGCCTATTGCAAAAACTTGGAAGCCAAGTTTTACAAGATCCCTCAAGTACCTAAAAATGATGAAGGACCATCCACTTCATACATAGACCTAGCTAATCTCACCTCCACTTCTGCGACAGAGATACCCGCCATCCCCGACATATCCGAGATCAAGAACATGATACAGGACAATGGATGCGGTGATTATAGAATGAAGAGAAATGCTTTTGTTGTAGGAGAGTTACTACAATCTCCTAGATCACATGGGCAACCACAATTGACTCAAACACTTGTCCGCACTAGAACAGAAACCTCTGGATTCCATAGTTGGGGGGATCTTAGTCAGGAAAATGTGGACGAGGAGGACATCACAAACACTCTGTACCAAGATGAAAGACCCACTCCCACCCTACCCATGGAGGAAACAAACAGAGGGTTACAAATGATGTTCGGCATGGGCCATAACAGGAATGAAAGCCTAGGAAGAAATAGTGATGGACGGTTGGAGCCCATCATTGTAGAAAGAAGAACGCAGAACCTTGGCCTCGGCTGTACCCCTCTGAGTATAACTGTGCGTGGCAGAAGTGTTCCTAATAGGGCAGTCAGGTCCTCTCCTTGGGTCTCGACAACTAATCTTAGATTACCCGTGTCCACAGGCCTACCTCTCGATAACTTCACATTTGACATAACTGACATTTGTAGCAGCAGTGATGACGATGACACCATAGGTGGCCTACCTAGGCTCTTTGAAGATTCCACCTTATTGATGATTAGTGTCTCACCCGCTGAGCCAATCCAACAAACCCACCAAATCCACTTAGTATACCCCCAACTCATCGATCACGACCAACGGGGACCGCCGATTCTAAGACTCATTCGAAAACGATGAGGCTCTCTCTGAATTCATGGGACTAAGGGATACTGTTCCATGTGGAGATCACAAGGCAGGATTTGATATTACTCTGGACACACAAGCATACTATGGGGAGACGATTGAGTCTTTCAGTCACAAAAGAAAAAGATCGAGAATAAGCTCAGAGTTATTGAGTGAAAACCACACTGTGACACTCTCTAACCATAAAATAGTAAAAATAAAAGACGCATCCAATGGCGAAAACCTCTCTGAGGCACCAGAGGATGAAGGATTCAATCTCCCCCCTACTGCTCTACACCAGGAGAAGTCAACAGTATTGGCAGAACAGTGCAACCCGGTCAACTTAGGAACAGAATCAGAACCACAAATTACCTTCTATGCAGAATCCCTCCTAGAAGAAGAACAAAAACTACTAGCAGCTTTCCTAAAGGAGAGAAAGGTAAATTTTGCGTGGACCTATGCAGACATGCTAGGCCTGGATCCTGAAATAGTAGTGCATCATTTGGCCGTTCACCCCGGAGCAAAACCAGTTAGACAGAAGCTAAGGAAGATGCACCCACAAATAGCCTTGCTTGTAAAGATTGAGCTACAGAAACTTCTGGATGTTGGCTTCATACGCCCGATTGACTATCCAAAATGGGTATCTAACCTCGTACCAGTCTCAAAACCAAAAGGGGGCATCCGTATCTACACTGATTTCAGAGACCTAAACAAAGCATGTCCCAAGGATAACTTTCCACTACCCAACATTGACATGATAGTGGATATGACGGCCGGACATGAGATGCTTTCCCTAATGGATGGTTTATCGGGGTACAATCAGATATTGATCGCAAAAGAAGACCAACACAAGACAGCATTCACATGTCCATGGGGCACCTACTGCTGGAATGTAATGCCATTTGGGTTGAAGAATGCAAGAGCTACCTACCAAAGAGCCATGACATTAATCTTCCACGACATGATCCACAAAACAGTCGAAGATTATGTAGATGACATACTTGCTAAATCAAAGAAGAGACAAGACTATATAGCAACTCTAAGTGCTATCTTTGATAGGCTCGAACAATATAAGGTTAGACTCAACCCGAAGAAGTGTGTCTTTGGGGTGCAATCAGGGAAGCTGCTAGGATACATAGTTTCAATGAGAGGGATAGAGGTAGACCCTGCAAAGGTAAAAGCAATCCTTGAAATGAAAGCACCAAGAATGTTGAAACAACTAAGAGGATTGCAAGGAAGACTCTAGTCCATCCGAAGATTCATAGCACAATTGGCAGATAAACAGATTGCCTATTCACACCTACTTCACAAGGGAGTAGCTTTCAGATGGGATGACAAATGCGAGCAAGCATTCAACAAAATAAAAGAATATCTACTTACACCACCTGTATTAATGCCACCAATTGTGGGAAAATCACTAATCCTATATATCTCTGCAACAACAGCCGCCCTGGGGGCCCTTTTAGCCCAACATGATGAAAAGGGAACCGAGCGGGCTATCTACTACATCAGCAGAACAATGGTGGGACATGAGCTCAATTACACGTCAATAGAGAAAGTTTGCCTAGCATTGGTATTTGCGGCTCAGAAATTCAGACACTACATGCTAGCGCACCAAATCAAGTTGATTGCCAAAATAGACCCTCTAAAGTACCTATTGACAAAAGCAGCACTTACAGGTAGAATGGCTAAGTGGGTAATGATATTATCTGAACATGATATCAAGTATGTAGAACGAAAAGCCATAAAAGGACAAGTTATTGCGGATCAGCTGGCAGAAGCTCCCCTCTACACAGATAATCCACTCATATCAGAATTCCCAGATGAGTCCCTTTTTAACCTTGATGCAACAGACCACTGGAAGCTATACTTTGATGGCTCTCACACACAACATGGGTCAAGAGCTGGTGTGTTTTTCATCAAGCCGCAAGGAGACTGCATACCTAGATCATACAAGTTGGCATTCCCTTGTACTAACAATATAGCAGAATATGAGGCTTTGACCATAGGACTCAAGATTGCAGCACAATGGCGAATCATGGCACTAAAATTCTATGGCGACTCGCAACTTATCATCAACCAAGTCAACGGCGAATACCAAACCAAGGATGATAAGCTCACACCATACAAGAAGGTGGTAGAAAGCCTCAAGGAATCTTTCATCGATATTACCTTTGAGCGGATACCAAGGACAAACAACAGAGCAGCTGATGCAATGGCGACAATTGGATCCTTACTCGACATCCCTCGTAACGTCTCGAAACATGAATTCCTCGTAGAGCAGCTTCTCGTACCCACATTCGAGATACTAGAGTCAGAATATGCATGTGAACTCATTGGTCCCAGTGATCTTTGGTATCATGATATATACACCTACCTAAAGTTAGGAATCCTCCCCACTGACATCACCCCAAACCTAAAACGCACTTTCATCAAAAGAACTTCACGATTCGTCATCCTAGGAGAGACCCTCTTCCGTAGGAGTACCGATGGAACCCTGTTACGTTGTTTAAAACCCAAGGAAGCCCTGACTGCTCTAACTGAGGTACACAATGGCACGTGTGGGTCACACTCAAGTGGTATGACCTTGGCTAAAAAGTTGCTAAGAACAGGGTACTACTGGCCGACGATGGAAAAAGAGGCACACAATTTTGTCAAAAAATGCTTGCAATGCCAACAACATGGAGATCTTATTCATGCACCAGCTCAAGAACTGCATCCTATTGTTACACCTTGGCCCTTTTCACAATGGGGGCTTGATCTCATTGGTAAAATATCACCAACCTCATCCAATGGCCATAAATTCATTATCACTGCCACCGAATACTTCACTAAGTGGGTCAAAGCAATTCCCATGACCTACATCACCGGAAAGCAGATATCCAAGTTTATCCTGAATTACCTCATTTGTCGGTACGGTGTCCCCCAATCCATTATCTCTGATAATGGGACGCCCTTCAAGAATCAGGATGTCCGTGACTTGTGTGAAAAATTCAAAATCAAGCATCGCTTTTCCACACCATATTATCCACAAGGCAATGGCCAAGCAAAAGCTACAAATAAAACCATTTTGAAAATCCTCAAGAAAACAGTCAATGACTCTGGTCGTGACTGGCATCTGCAGTTAAATCCCGCCTTATGGGCCTACCGCACTAGCATCCGCACGCCAACAGGCGCCACCCCATTCTCTCTGGTCTACAGATCAGAGGCCATACTCCCCATTGAGATCGAGCTCCCATCACTAAGGATATCACTGCAAAACCTTATCACAGATGAGGAATACAGGGTCACAAGACTCAATGAGTTGGAATTACTAGATGAAAGGCGCATGGATGCCCTTAATCATCTACAAGTGTACCAAAATCGCCTAAAAAGGAGCTACAACAAGAACATCAGACAACGCACTTTCCAAGTTGGTGACCTCGTGCTGAAAGAAAACCAAAAGAACGTGCCAAATCCAGATACAAAGGGAAAATTTGAGACCAACTGGCTGGGACCTTTCGTCATCACTGCAAGTTACACATCAGGGGCATATCAACTAGCAACACCAGAAGGCGAGCCTCTGCAGGAGCCTCTGAATAGCTCTCATCTCAAAAAGTTTTATGCCTAAATATTGCAAGGTATAGAACCAATAAATACAAAAACAATCAGAAAAAGTCCTGAAAAAATGGTTACCTCGATGAAAACCTAGCAAACAGGCATCTTGGTGACAACAAAAAAAATCAAAAGATCAAAAAATCCAAAAAAAAAAAATCAGAAAAGGATTGAAAAATAGTAAAGAGAAAAAATCGTCCTCTAGTGAAAACCACTTCGGTGGCACTTTGGGCAAATACCTTGGTGAAAACCTGGCAAACAGGCGTCAAGTGTAAATAAAGTACCTTCCCCATCTATCAGGATCTGCACAACTCATCCACTCCATCACATTCCACTTACCCGCTCGCATCCATAGTAGCGAGGTAACCACTGCCACACCACGATTGTCTTTCTTCTTGACTGCGGTAACGTAGGCTACCTATTTGCTGTTTGAGTTTGACTACCATCACCACCCTGTGGTCTTCCTTCTTACCCATCACGATGGAGTGGTGTTCACCGTGTTACTGCCAATGCTTACTCATTCATCCGTGGCAGTGGGGGTTGGTGTCTTTCAGTCGACGGTTATTAGTGGATTATGTGTTGGAATTTCTGAAGGACGTATATTTATGTCAAGGACATATGTTTAATTTTGTTTTGTACGTGTCTTGCTAGCATATGTTATTTCCTTTAATTTTGTATTTAAAATTTTTCGTGGCCAAAAAACTTTTTTATGCTGGCATGTTTGTAATTTTTGTTGACACAAGATGAATATGAAAATTTCTCTAAAGTAGCAAATATTTTTTGTTGTTCTGTGTTAATGTTTATGAGTATAATATATCAATTTTATTTTTCTGCACTCTGCCTATTCCTTCAATGTGCAATTGCATAGTGTTCAAGAAACATTGAAGGAATTCAAAATCTATGCGGCTATAAGATAATCATATAGCTCCATATACCTCTAATTTTCCATTCTCTAACTATCATTTCTAGCATCTTAATCCTTATGGGTATTGCATTGCAATATGCTATTGTTGAGCCACCAGGAAGATCCTTTTCAAGTTACCTACATTCAGTTGTATTTATAAGTTTCAATATGATTTCCGATCTTCTTCATATGATTTATTGAATATGTTATTCAATTAAAAACTATTAACTAAATCAATTTTTTAAATGAAACATATGATTGAAAGAAAATTAAAAGCTCTAACAGTCTAAGACTATATTGAAGAGCTATTAGAAACATATAAAGCTTTGCTCTGAGACCAAAAGCTTAGCTATTAGTACTGTCAAACTAGGTGTTGTAACTTTCATATTGGGCACACTGTCTATACCCAACGCCACCATTGGAACCGCACCTTTTGCTCGAGCTTTAGTCATCATTGTAGCTTGCATTGTTGGCATTTTGTGTAGTGTATTATGCACCTTTACACAACTTAAAGATACTTCTACACCTGTTGCAGTGAAAAATGGTCCATTTGGAGAGCATTTTATTGGTTGGGAAGGCAAAGTGAAGGGGAATCTCTAGTTTGTTGATTTCTATTGCCATATCCTTCAATAGATCATACATTCTTCTCTCAACAACTGTACTGCAATTCACGCCCACACCCTAAAAATAATTTTATTAGATACATTATGATAATAAACAGTTGTAATAACTTATTTAAATCACAATAAAGATCTACATTTATTTAAGGGTTGCAGGCTAAATGGAATCAATCATGAACAATCTAATTTTACTTGCAAGTTCATAATCATCAAGTAATTGAACATAATAGTAAGTGTAAAGTTGGAAACAATAAATCCTTGCAAAGAGAATGCATAGAAAATTAACTTATAGTTGAGTCTACAACTCAACGCTGAGAGAATTGATGAAATCCACCAAAACTCAATACATACCTTGATATTTTCATGGGATGATATTGACTTGAAACACCTTCTACTCTGTTGATCCCCTGAGTCGATCAAACTTGCTTCAAAAAATGTGCAAAGAGAGAACAAACAAAATTGCAAAATATTGATTTTGCATGCACATTCTTCATTTGTAGCAGTAAAATCAATCCAACCATTTACTTTTCCTTACTCAGTATTTAATATTGTAGCCGTTATAATTGCATGTAATTAAAGGCTATAGTTGGCTGCACCATGTGAAATGTAATACCCCTCATTTTTCCTTCTGATTGGATAGTGTGTCCTTGTGTGGGTATGTTGCTTTGATATGTTTCTGGTTATTCAGATGTTATCTTTATTCCACGTTTTGGATTAGCATTATGGATATTCGAATTAACGTTGTTATGTTTTGGATTATATCAACATGTTAAAATTTTCAGTTAGCTGCATAGTATTGGTGAAGGGGATGGTATCGCATCACTCGCTTGAGAGCACCCTATGATCCCGTGATTTCCTCTCCACAGTGTGTATTTTATGCTGGTTATACTATATGTTGTTGTTTACTTGATTTGCAGGTTGACAGGTACAAGACATCGACTCGACCTAGTTTCACAGGTTGGAGCGTGTTCAATACCCAATGGTATTTGATTGGGAAATAGTAGCTAGGTTTCTGTGCCAAGTCCTCACCCTAGTCCTTGTATGTTGTTAGTTGTTTGTCAGGTTGTGTTGCTTTGAATATTGTGCCCTCTCTTCGTTATTTAATTACAAGTTAGAAAAGGGGTAATTAAATGGCTTAAGGTATTTAAGTTGTTGAGTAATGTAATATGGAATAATGTTGAAATATAATTTATTTATTATTAATTTAATTTAATTTATAAATAATTTAATCATTGATTAAATCTATTTATTAATTATTTAAATTTTTGATGTTGAAAGAAGTGAATTTATTTATGTTGAATTTGAAAATAAAGAAAATGCATAAAAGTCAATTTGTGAAATTTGGAATTGAAAAATTGAAAAATGATTTAAAAGTCAAATTTGAAAGTTTGAATTCAAAAAATTGGGGAAATTGAGATATTTTCTAATTTTCTATTTTGAATAATTTATGAGGGTGGTTGTTGAAATTTTAGGGTTTTATCCTTATGTTTGGATTTTGCATCACAATTTTGGATTATGAAATTTTTGGGAAATTAAAAATGGAGGAGAGGAAGAACTGTTGCATTTCTTTGTGGGTTTTGGGATTTAAGCTATAGAAAGTTGTGGAACTAGATTGGGAAGCAAGGTTGGGAGCTAAGCATCATCGAGACCTCCTCAAATTTACATTATCAGGTTCTTTGTTATTAAATATAGTTGTCCTATTATATATGCTTGTTGTTGGAAATATTCAAACCTAGACTTGGTTTACAAATTAAACCCATCTTGTTCTTGCTTCAAAATTTAAAAAGAAAGAAAACCTCTGTTTGAAATTATTGTTCTTCAAAGAAAAATTTCAATATGGTTATAGTTGTACATTTCTGGAAATTATTTGCTCTCCTAAAGTTATAATTTGAGTTAAAATTGAATATATATATATGTATAAATACATATATATATATATATATATATATATATATATATATATATATATATATATATATATATATATATATATATATATGTATAAATACATATATATATAATTTATATAATCATCTCTTATCACAAAGTATTGTTTACAATTTTTATTTTATCAAGAACTTTAGTGTTAAAATCTTCATGAATTAGCTTTTGATGTATACTAAATAGATAATAAACAATAAAATAAATAAAATAATAGTAAAACTTAATTTCAAAGAATAGAATTCATAAATAAAATTATTAATTAATGAATGATGGTTTTAAAAATGTAGTAAATAAAATTAAATTATGATCATGAGTGTATTGATCAAAGTGGGAAATGTGAATAATATGAAAATATATTTCTCAAATTCATTAATTAGGTGAAGAGTTGAGAGGCTCCAAAACTGTGCTTAGAATTGGTCTGCAACTGGTGCTTTGTTCAGTGTGCTTGGGTGTTGGAAGTGGTGATGTGTGGGGAGGCAGTTCCCTCCCCATGGAGGTTTGCTACCATGGCACCATTTCTGCTTTGATTGTTTTAATTGATTTTTTTTTCTTGTTTTAGTTCCTGTTTATTTTTCTTTGCGGTTCATTCTTTCCAGATATGATAATAGTCCCATTTAGACTCATCTCTAAGGGTGCCCTAGACCTCGACCCCTAGAGGGCTTCTATGGATGAGGATATAACCATCCCTAGCCCCTCTTGATGATGATTATAGCGGCATGAAATATTTTCCCTAAATAAAATAAAATATATCTTCATAAAGGTTAGTCAGCCTTATTGATATTTCATAATATTATTACAAGGTATATGCTTCTTCATTTGATCACCAAGTTCATTTCATCATAATCACATTACTAGAAGAAGTTCACACTTGAGCAAAAGATCATCATCTTGAGCAAAAAATTATCATATTTTATCTTTGCATCTGGGACAGGTGTTATTATTCATTGTATGAAATTCGACATTGTGTTGGGCCTGAGTTGTGAGCAGATTTATTCTCTTATTCCTTGAATATATAAGAGATATATTTCATGAGTTTTTCTCCCTCAAGTAGGAGGGTTTTCCCAAGGTATCTTGTTGTGTCCATTGTCTTATGTGTTGCATTCTCTAATTACTTTCATGTATGATCCTAAAACTAACATGTTATCAGAGCGGGTCGAAGAAAAGATCATGATCAGAATTTTATAAGTAACATTATCCTTCTCCATTATTCTCATTTGTGTGTGTCTATCTTAAACTCTATAAAAATGGTGAACTGTCTCAGGGTTGAAGATAGACTTGAAGATGTCCCTAACTTCATCTCTTGGAAGTTTGGAGTTTTGATTGAATCAGAAGAAAATGATATTTTGCAACAATACCAAAACAAGATGATACTACCATGGATGTGGATGAGGTCTCTCCTCAGAAGGATTCAAGAGAAAATTCAAGTGGATTTCTATTTATCTCAGCCCTATCAAGCAATGTTCCAACGAAAAAAAACACATGGGTGATTGATAGTGGTGCCTCTCATCTGATCACTAGATTTAGAGAACATCTTTCTGATTTGGTGGAGAGAGATACTAACATTTAAGTCATTATTGGAGATGATGGATGCTATTCACTAAAAGGTGTTGGAGCCTCCTCTCTTCACCTAGATTCCAACATCTCTCTTCATTAGAGTGATGTGTTGTTCGTATCAGGTATCAAGAGGAACCTTGTATCAATTTCAGCCTTGGAGGAAAATTGATATCAAGTTTCATTTTTTGAAGGAAAAGTTCTTGCGTGGTTGGAGAACTCTAGAATCAAGACAATCCAAGTGATGGGTGTTTTCCATGAGAGTCTTTATAGGCTTTCCATTCATCCAATGCAAGCATTATTGCATGACTCCACCAATCCAAGTGAGCTTTGTCATATAAGACTTGCTAACCTCCATTTCAGAGCTCTTCCATCCATACAAAATATGGTCAAATACATCTTTAATACTAACATCATCCCCTTTAGTTAAATAAATCAAAATATTTATTTAACTATGTCTAAATCATTTTCCATCTCCTTTTTGATTTATTTTAGTCAATAAATCTAAATCAAATAGGTCAAATCATGTAAACCCTCATTAAATTAATCCAATCCTAATTAATTTAATCTAAACTCATGTCACATTCTCTAGCTTTTCCCACTTGCACAAAACAAATCAGTTAATTGATTTATTAAATCTTGTAATTTACCCTCAACATGGCATAATAGAGAACATTCCCTCAAATTTGAATTCAAATCCAAGTGGACTTAGTCCTTCCAACAAGGCATTTATTTCACCTCACAAGTCCTTTTGCATTGAGCCAAGTGGCCATTACTCCATTTGACTCTCCCTCCACCTTCTCATTTCAACATTTTCAATGTTCAAATATATGCATTTATGGGCACATTCATCAAAACTTGCACATCCTTGTCCCATTCACATGGTGACAAGTTTCTTCTTCCTATTGGTTGGGTTTTTATCCCACATTCATCCCATTTTCTTCTTCTCTCATCAAATGCTTTTATAAGTGGAGATGCTATTCTTCATTTCAATCATCCACAACATCATACAAAGTTACTCTATTCACATTTAGAGCTAATTTTTTCCATTTTCGTAGCATTGTATCATCATCATTGGCTTGTCAAGGGTTCGAAAAGGGCTACTTTCCAGACAAAGAGTAGCACCAATCCAGAATGGGAGAGGTATACATTGTGCTTCTTTAATGCTTTCAATTAGTTTATTCTGTTATTTTTTTTATGAGGTATAATTTGTTATTTCATAGGAGCATTAGCTTATTTTCTTAGTTTTCAACTCACCATGATAACAAGTGTTGGATTTTATAGCTATTTGCAGATTTAGGGTGCCCACATGTAGGAAAGGAGGATCAACACAAGATAGAATTCACATGTTCATGGGGGACCTATTGCTGGAACATGATGCCTTTCAGGTTAAAGAATGTAGGTGCAACATACTAAAGAGCCATGACACTGATCTTTCACAGCATGATTCATAAGATAGTGGAAGACTACGTAGATGACATATTGGCTATTTTTGATAGATTGGAAAAATATAAGGTTCATCTCAACCCAAAGAAATACGACTTTCGGGTGCAATCAGGAAAGGTCATGGGATACATAGTATCATTGAGAGTAATCAAGGTGGATCCCACCAAAGTCAAGGTGATCCTCAACATGGAAGAACCCAAGACACTAAAGCAACTAAGAGGTCTACAAGGTAGGCTCCAGTCCATCTGAAGATTCATAGCACAACTAGTAGATAAACAGATCCCATAATCTCATCTACTCCACAAGGGGCTAGCATACAAGTGGGATGACAAATACAATCAGTAATTTAACAAAATCAAAGAATACTTACTCATGCCACTAGTTTTGATGTCACCAATCCCAAGAAAACTAGTGATCCTATACATTTCAGCAACAATAGTAGCTCTTGGTGCTCTATTAGCTAAACACAGTGAAAACGAAAGAGATAGAGCAATATACTATATCAAAAGAACTATGGTGGGACATGAGCTAAAATATACTCCTATTGAAAAGGTTTTTTTTGGTAGTTATGTTCACAACAAATAAATTCAGATGCTATATGTTGGCTCATCAAATCAAGTTGATCACGAAGATAGATCCTCTCAAGTACTTACTTTCTAAAGTTACTCTTAGGAGACGAACAACCAAGTGGGTCATGATATTAACAGAACACAACATTGAATATGTAGAGCAGAAGGCAGTCAAGGGAAAACCAATTGCAGATCAACTAGCAAAGGCTCCTATTAATGCAGAAAACCCACTCATTTCAGAATTCCCTAATGAATCAATTTTCAACCAAAGTGTTGCAAACCATTGGAAGATGTATTTTGATAGATCTTACACACAACACAGATCAAGAGTAGGGATTTTCTTCATAACTCCCCAAGGAGAGTGTATTCCCAAATCTTACAAGTTTTCATTCCCATGCACAAATAACATAGCAGAGTATGAGCCTCTCGTCATAGGCATAAGGATTGCAGTATAATGACAAATCATGGCTGTAAAGGTATATGGGGATTCTTAGCTCATTATGAATCAGATAAAAAATGAATATCAGACAAAGGATGACAAAATGACTCCATACAAGAAGTTGGTTGAGAGCCTCAAAGACTCATTCATTGATATCACATTTCAACAACTAACTAGAGAAAACAATAGAGCAGAAGACATAAAGGCTACAATTGGATCACTCTTGGAAATCCCGCGCATTATCCCAAAGCCAGAATTCTTGGTAGAGCAACTTCTCATTGAAGTATTCACGGTACCAGAGTCTGAATTTGTGTGTGAACTCATTGGTCCTGGTGATCCCTAGTATCATTAAATTAACACATATTTAAGAATAGGAGTCTTCCCCGCCAAAATTTCCCCAAACCTTAAACGAGCCTTCATCAAACAGTCAACCCGCTTTTTAATTCTATTGGAAACCCTTTATCATAGGATCATTTAAGGAACCCTATTGTGTTAACTAAAGACTAAGGAATCCTTGACTACTTTAACCGAGGTACACAATGGTATTTATTTCTAACAGTATAAATGGAGAGGTTATCCTTCATTTCAATCATCCACTACATCATGCAAAGTTACTCTCTTCACACTAAGAGCTATTTTTTGCCATTGTCATATCATTGTATCATCATCATTGGGTTGTCAAGGGTCTGGAAAGGGCTACTTTCCACACAAAGAGTAGCACCAATCCACTATGGGATAGGTATACATTCTACTTCTTTTATACTTTAAATTATTTTATTTCGTTATTTTATTTATGAGGTATGATGTATTATTTCATAGGAGCATTAGTTTATTTGCTTAGTTTTGAACTCACCATGATAACGAGTGTTGGATTTTATACCTATTTGAAAATTTAGGGTGCTCAGAAGTTTCTAGGCTATGTTTCATTAATGAGTCATATCATAGAATCTGAGCCTTCTAGTGTTGAGGAAGCATCGAGTCAGCAACTATGCAAGGATGTCATGGCTGAAGAAAATCAATCTATAATTAGGAATGATGTTTGGGATGTGTTACCTAGACCAAATGGGAAAATTTTTGTATCTTCTAAATGGATTTTCAAGATTAAGCATGTGGCTAATGGAAGCATTCAGAAGCAAAAAGCTAGATTTTTGGCCAAAGGATTCTCTTAGAAAGAGGGAATAGACTATGAAGAAACCTTTGCTCCAGTTTCTGGTTATACATTCAACAAAACCATTATTGATATATTAGCAGCTAAGGGATGGAAGGTACATCAGATGGATGTGAAGACAACATTCCTTAAATGGTGTGATTGAAGAAATGGTATCCATTTAGCAACCTGATGGCTTTCAGATTCATGGGAGGGAGTCTCATGTTTGTAGATTGAAGAAGGCTTTGTATGGACTTAAGTAGGCTGCTCATGCTTGGTATGAGAGGATTTATCAATACCTAATGAGCTTGGGTTTCTCCAAGAATGATGTTGATTCATATTTGTATTTCAAGGTAGTTAATTGTGAGACATTAATCCTAGTTCTTTATGTTGATGATATATTTCTTACTAGAGAAGAACATCTCATTATCAAATGCAAGAAGCAGTTAGCTTTTGAATTTGAGATGAAGTATCTTAGATACATGCATTACTTCCTAGGATTGGAAGTGTGGAAGAGGCCTCAATGATAACATTCTAAGTCAAGGAAAGTATATTATAGACATCTTGAAGAGATTTGGTATGATGGATAGCGAATCCATGTCTACATCGATAAAAACCAATTTGAAGAAGTTAATTTAGTTTGCAGCTAGTTTGAATTTAGTGGATCCCACTATCTATAGGAAGTTGATTGGATCATTGATGTATCTAGTCAATACTAGACCAGATATTTTCTATAAATTGAGTGCACTTACTCAATTCATGAGTGAACCAAGGAAAATACATCTAGTTACAGCTAAGCATATCTTGAGATACTTGCATGTGTCAGCTTGATATGGCTTAAGATATACTTCCGGTGTAGATATTCAATTAAAAGGATATTCTAATTTTGATTGGGCAAGGAATGTAGCGGATCAGAAAATTGGCTCTAGTTGTTGCTTTAATTTAGGATCTACTATTATTTCCTTGTGTAGTAGGAAGCAATCTTCAATGGCACTAAGCACTTTAGATGCAAAGTATATTACAACTTGTGTGGCTTCAAAAGCTCCTTGCAGGATTATTTGCACAGTAACTCATCTTAACCCTTTTTTAAGCTAACACTCATTATAACCCTAACCCTAAAAATAAGAGTAATTGTAACTCCTACTCTAAATCTAACACTATTTCTACCCCTACCCCTAATTGTAATTCTAAATTTAACCCTAACCCTAACCTTAACACAAATCCTAATATTAACACATATATTCTAATGCTAACACTAACTCTAATTCTAACTTTAATGCTAGCCCTAACCCAAACTACAACCTTATTTCTAAAACTAACACAAATTAAATTAATTATATATGTAATCCTAACCGTAAAACTAACAGTAATTCTAACTGTAACTCTAACCCTAACATAACCACATAAGTATATATATTATTTTAACAATATTAGTAATTCTAATCAAGGTTACAATTATGGTTAAGGATAGGGTTGGTGTTACAATTGCAGATAGAGTTCAACTAGGGTTAGCGTTCAGTTAGGGATATAGTCTAATTAGTCTTAGGATTTAATTAGGGTTAGGTTTTAATTAGGATTATGAATAGCATATATATATATTATTTATTAATAATATTTATTAAAAAGATTATAGATTTCCATCTTAAGGTGCCTATTCACTTAATAAATAATATATAGTTATGCCAAAATAGATTTGCAGTCATCAATACTTAGTCAAAGTATTTAGTTATAGTCCTCTCATTTCTAGCTGTTGTGTTTATGTTTTATGTGACATCAGATAAAGCTATGTAGAGAATATATGTGAAACCACATTCAATAAATCTAAATTCCATAGTTGTTCAGAAACCTACAATTTTTTTTGTGGAAGTTAGTTTCATTGGTCTTATAATAGAATTTTTCCTAATGGTAACCAATTGTTGACGGATATTTATCATTTTGTAATAGTTCTTGATAAGGTGGGGATAAAACCAATTTTTAATTATAATTTAAGATGCCAATGCTTACTTAAGAATTCTTTTTAACTCTTGTATATTTTTAAAATAGATATAGAGTAAAACTTTAAAATAATATAAGCAAATGCAATTGGAAGGTGTAAAGTTAACTTCCACAACCTTCCGAGTATGGAATACACTGATTGCAAGTTACGTTGAATCTAGGTTTGTTGAATGATTGTTGGAAGCTTTTGATTAAATGCATTAGTAGGTGTAAATGTAATTTCCATGACCCTTGCAACTCTTTTCATTAACATTATCATAAAATGCATAAGCATAGACAAGGTATGTAACTATTTGAACATCCCAAAGAGATCAAATTAATTGGAAACAATTAGGATTTTTTGAATATTCATCAAGATGATTTGCATGGACTAATAATAACCAAATAATGACTAAAAGAAGATAATGACTACATCAACAATAAAATGTGACAATCACTACATGCTATATCATGATTCAATATTATGAATACGGTGGCGATTTGAAGTGTATCAAATTATGTAATAATGTTGGCATCACTACATGCTATATCATGATTCAATATTATGAATAAGGTGGTGATTTGAAGTGTATCAAATTATGTAATAATTTTAGCATATATGAATGGTTCATTATCAGGGTATACATGTTCATCTTAAAATTAATAGATGCTTGTGATAAGCGAAAGTGTGAAAGTTGAGAGAATACACTTGAATCATTAGGAAAGATGGCTCAAGAAATATGGTCACAATGGGAAGGATATACGAATGCATGAAGGATGGTTTGAAAAAAATTCTTTCAAATTTGGATGGTTTGAAAGAAATTGTTTCAAATTTGGATTACAATTGAAAAGAAAAAAAAAGAAAGGTAAGAACTTTGGAATAGATTATAGTCACTTGAAAATTACAAAAAACTATAAATGCAGACATATATGAGTTAATATTCATATTCAAGAAAAATGAAAGACATGCCGATTTCTGTATTAGGCATGACAACAATAAATAAAATGAAATATTGCAAGGACATGAAATGAGGGCTAATAATAACGTTAATAATAATGTTAATCTCAATTGTTAAACTTTTAATGAATTAGGTTTTGATGTATAATAGATTAAGAAAAAACAATAAAATAAATAAAACAATAGTAAAAATTATTTTAAAAGAATAGAATTCATAAAATAAAATTATTATTTAATGAATAATGGTTTTGAAAAATGTAGTAAATAAAACTAAATTGTGATCATGAGTGTATTGATCAAAGTTGGAAATGTTAATAATATGAAAATATATTTCTGAAATTCATTAATTAGGTGAAGAGTTGAGAGGCTCCAAAACTATGCTTAGAATTGGTCTGCAATTGGTTCTTTGTTCAGCATGCCTGGGTGTTGGAAGTGGTGACATGTGGGGGAGGTAGGGCCCTCCCCCATGGAGGTTTGCTACCATGGCACCATTTGTGCTTTGATTGTTTTAATTAATTTATTTTCTCTGTTTTAGTTCTTGTTTATTTTTCTTTTTGGTTCATTATTTCTAGATATGATAGTAGTCCCATTAAGACTCAGCTCTGAGGGTTCCCTAGACCTTGACCCCTAGAGGGCTTCTATGGAGGAGGATACGGCCATCCCTAGCCCCCCTTGTTGATGATTATAGCGGCGGGAAATGTTTTCCCTAAATAAAATTAAATACATCTTCATAAAAGTAGGTTGACCTTATTGATATTTCATAATATTATTACAAGGTATATGCTTCTTCGTTTGACCATCAAGTTCATTTCATCACAATAGCATTACTAGATGAAGTTCACACTTGAGAAGTAGATCATCATCTTGAGCAACAAATTATCATACTGTTATAGTAGATTGATTTCAAGGAGAAACATATTCATTTTGTATCTTCGCATCTGGGAGAGGTGTTATTATTCATTGTATCAAATTCAACATTGTGTGCGGCCTCAGTTGCGAGTAGATTTCTTTTCTTATTCCTTGAATATATAAGCGATATATTTGATGGGTTTTGCTCCCTCAAGTACGAGAGTTTTCCCAAGGTATCTTTTTGTGTTGATTTTCTTATGTGTTGCATTCTCTGATTGCTTTCATTTATGATCCAAAAACTAATATCGTATTAGAGTGGGTCTAAGAAAAGATCATGATCAGACTTTTATAAGCAGCATTATCCTTCTCCATTATTCTCATTTGTGTGTGTCTATCTTAAACTCTACGAAAAATGGTGAACTATCTCAAGGTCAAAGATAGAATTGAAGGTGCCTCTAACATCATCTCTTGGAAGTTTAGAGTTCTGATTGCACTGGCAGGAAATGAAATTTTTGATTTCATGGATGGCAAAGTACTCGAGCCTTCCGCTAAGAATGAGAAGACACAATGGAGGAAGAATGAAACAAAGGCCAAGCATATATTGATTGATTATGTGAAGGATCACCTTGTGCCTATTATCTCCAAGTTGCAAACAACAACTGAGGTATTCAAAACTTTGGAGGGATTGTATGAGATTAATAATTAATACCAACTGAACTCTTGCATTGAGGCAACAACTACATCAAATGAAGATTGAAAAAGGAGATTCAATCATGTCTTTCTTCATGAACATCACTTAATTGAGAGAAAAACTTTGTTCCATTGGTAATATGGTTCATGATAAGATTTAGTCATGTTGTCTCTTAATGGTCTCCCTCAATCTTGGGAGCCATTTATCCAAAGTATCAGTGGAAGATTGAAGCTACCAAAGTTTGATCATCTTAGGGTAGATTATATTCAAGAGGAATCAAGATTGGCAGCAAGAGGTAATGGTAAAGGTTCTCATAATGAATACAACCATGTTATTTCTACTCAAACATTGAATAAGAAAGGAAGAGAAAGACAAAAAAAAAAATTTAAGAGGAACAGGGATATAAGATCAAATGGTGGTGCTGAATCTAAGAAGAAGAAATATCTCTCTCATTTACAATGCTTCAGATGTGACAAGAATTTTCACTATGCAAGAGATTGTGCAACAAGACCAAAACAAGATGCTACTACCATGGATGTGGATGAGGTATCTCCTCACAAGGATTCGAGAGACAATTCAAGTGGATTTCTATTTATCTCAACCCTATCAAGCAATGTTCCAACCAAGAATAACACATGGTTGATTGATATCGGTGCTTCTCATCACATCACTTGATTTAGAAAACATATTTCAGATTTCATGGAGAGAGATAGCAACATTCAAGTCATTATTGGAGATGATGGATGCTATTCACTAAAAGGTGTTGGAGCCTCCTCTCTTCACCTAGATTCCAACATCTCTCTTCATTAGGGTGATGTGTTGTTCGTACCAAGTACCAAGAGGAACCTTGTATCAATTTAAACCTTCGAGGAAAATGGATATCAATTTTCCTTTTTTGAAGGAAAAGTTCTTGCGTGGCTGAAGAACTCTAGCATCAAGACAACCCAAGTGATATGTCTTTGGCATGAGAGTTTTTATAGGCTTTACATTCATCCAATGCAAGCAGTATTCCATGACCCCACCAATCCAAGTGAGCTTTGGCATGGAAGACTTTCTCAACTCCATTTCAGATCTCTTCCATCCATGCAAAAGATGGTCAAATACATATTTAATACTAACATCATCCCCTTTAGCTAAATAAATAAAAATATCTATTTAACTATGTCTATATCATTTTCCATCTCCTTTTTGATTTATTTTAATCAATAAATCTAAATTAAATAGGTTAAATCATGTAAACCCTCATTAAATTAATCCAATCCTAATTAATTTAATCTAAACTCATGTCACATTCTCTAGGTTTTCCCACTTGCAGAAAAAAATCATTTAATTGATTTATTAAATCTTCAAACTTACCTCAACATGGCATAATAGAGAATATTCCCTTCGTTTCAATCATCCTCAACATCATGCAAAGTTACTCTCTTCACATTGAGAGCTAATTTTGTCCATTGTCATAGCATTGTATCATCATCATTGGCTTGTCAAGGGTTGGGAAAGGGCTACTTTCCACACAAAGAGTTTCACCAATCCGCTATGGGATAGGTATAGATTGTGATTCTTTAATTCTTTCAATTATTTTATTTTGTTATTTTGTTTATGAGGTATAATGTGTTATTTCATAGGTGCATTAGCTTATTTTCTTAGTTATGAACTCACCATGATCACGAGTTTTGGATTCTATAGCTATTTGTAGATTTAGGGTCCCACATGTAGCAAAGGAGGATCAACACAAGATAGCCTTCACATGTTCATGCGGGGCCTATTGCTGGAACATGATGCCTTTCAGGTTAAATAATGTAGGTGCAACATACCAAAGAGCCATGATACTGATCTTTCATGACATGATTTATAAGACAGTGGAAAAGTACGTAGATGACATATTGGCTAAATCCATAAAAAGACAGGACCACATAGCAGTCTTGAGCTCTATTTTTGATAGATTGGAAAAATATAAGGTTCATCTCAACCCAAAGAAATATGTCTTTGGGGTGCAATGAGGAAATCTCCTGGGGTCTATAGTATCAATGAGACGAATCGAGGTGGATCCTACCAAAGTCAAGGGGATCCTAAACATGGAAGAACCCAAGACACTAAAGAAACTAAGAGGTCTACAAGGAAGGCTCCATTCCATCCATAGATTCATAGCACAACTAGCAGATAAACAAATCCCATACTCTCAGCTACTCCACAAAAAAGTAGCAAACAAGTGGGATGACAAATACGATCAGTAATTTAACAAAATCAAAGAATACTTACTCATGCCACTAGTTTTGATGTCAACAATCCCAGGAAAACCAATGATCCTATACATTTCAGCAACAATAGTAGCTCTTGGTTCTCTATTAGCTCAACATGGTGAAAATGAAAGAGAGAGCAATATAATATATCAAAATAACTATGGTGGGGCACAAGCTAAAATATACTCCTATTGAAAAGGTTTGTTTGGCATTTTTGTTCACAACACCTAAATTGAGATGCTATATGCTAGCTCATCAAATCAAGTTGATCGCAAAGATAGATCCTCCCAAGTAATTACTTTCTAAATCTACTCTCATAGGAAGAAACAACCAAGTGGGTCATGATATTAATAGAGCATGAAATTGAATATGTGAAGCGCAAGGCCATCAAGGGACAACCAATTGCAGATCAACTAGCGAAGGATCCTATTTATTCAGAAAACCCACTCATTTCAGAATTCCCTGATGAATCAATTTTCAACCAAAGTGTTGCAAACCATTGGAAGATGTATTTTCATGGATCTTCAACACAACATAGATCAGGAGCAAGGATTTTCTTCATAACTCCCCAAGGAGATTGTATTCCCAAATCTTACTAGTTTTCATTCCCATGCATGAATAGCATAGCAAAGTATAAGGCTCTCATCATATGCTTAAGTATTGCAGTACAATGGCAGATCATGGCTCTAAAGGTATATGGTGATTCCTAGCTCATTATGAATTAGGTAAACAAAGAATATCAGACAAAGGACAAACTGACTCCATACAAGAAGTTGGTCGAGAGCCTCAAAAATTCGTTCATTGATATCAAATTCAACAACTAACTAGAGAAAACAACAGAGCAACAGACGTAATGACTACAATTGGATCACTCTTAGAAATCCCGCACAATATCCCAGAGCCAGAATTCTTGGTAGAGAAACTTCTCGTACCAGCATTCGTGGTATGAGAGTCTGAATTTGCATGTGAACTCGTCGGTCCTGGTGATCCCCGGAATCATGACATTAACACATACTTAAGAATAGGAGTCTTGCCCACCAAAATTACCCTAGACCTTAAATGAGCCTTCATCAAGCAATCAACCCGGTTTTTCATCCTATGGGAAACCCTTTATCATAGGAGCATTGAAGGAACCCTATTGCATTACCTAAAAACTAAGGAATCCCTAACTACGTTAACCAAATTACACAATGGTCATAGCATTGTATCATCATCATTGGCTTGTCAAGGGTCTGGAAAGGACTACTTTCCACACAAAGAGTAGTACCAATCCACTATGGGATAGGTATACATTCTACTTCTTTTATGCTTTCAATTAGTTTGTTTTTTTTTTGTTTATGAGGTATGATGTATTATTTCATAGGAGCATTAGTTTATTTACCTAATTTTGAACTCACCATGATAACAAGTGTTGGAGTTTATAGCTATTTGTAAATTTAGGGTGCTCACAAGGTTCTAGGCTATGTTTCATTAATGATTCATATCATAAAATCTAAGCCTTCTAGTGTTGAGGAAGCATCAAGTCAATGTAATGCCTCGCCATGCAACCCTGGCAAAAGTTGCAACCAACTACTTAAATGGACTATTTTTCTTTGTTTAAGTACAATTAATAAGCAAGTTCACTAACTATAGCCAACAACCTCTAAGGTTACGAGACAAAGGTTATATAGAACCTCGACAAAAAACATGAATTTAAACCATGTCAATTATTTAATTAAGAAATAAGCACATGCATTCCAATTAACATAATTTACAACAAGCATAAGAGATAACTTTCAATTCCATTATTTATAAATAAACAATATGGTTACAACACTAATTCCTTGAATGAGGCAAGTCCAAATAATCATATTACAATTACAACTTCCACCTCGATAACAAATGAGGGGTAATACATCACAGGATCCATTGAAATAACAAGGCATGAAACAAAACTAGATCATATGAGCTCTCCAACTGGAAGTCTCATCCACATGATCAAGAAGAAAAACCCAATGGAGTAAGGTGCACCTTCCACCCAACCAATTGGAACCCAAAGGTCCACCCCCCATGCTAGGAGATAGTAACAAGGATTTTTGGCTAGGAACATCTACCTCTAGACAAAGGCTAACACCACTGAACTGAAACAAACATAATGACATCACAATCACAAAGGTTACAATGCTTCCAGAAATTACATAATCAACCGCATCATTGATGCGAACATACTGTTGACTTAGGAGAAGTGTCATAAAAATGTTACATAGGTTATCCTGGTGAGTATTCCTAGGCCCTCGCCCCCAACTCGAGTTATCCTGATAACCTCTAACGGCTTCTGGCCCCTCATGTAATCCAATGCGGAAGCAATTATCTCTCTTAGAGAAAAGATAACGATCTTGCCATTCCAAGCCTTCTCGTCTCAACCCAAGTCTTAGCAAGCCCTTGCATTCTTGAGAGAGGCATAATTATCTTATTAAGTGTTTGATACTACATGATACTCTAATAAGTTAATTAAGCTATCACTAGATTAACTAACTTAGAATGAGTTATCCTGGCACCACTTTGTGTCCTAGCTCTCATTACAAGCCACTCCTATAAGATGACACATGGAACAACTACACAAACCAAGGTACATAAGTGTGACATAAGGATATCACATCCCTAGCCATGAAATACAGTCAACACAATCCCGTTTATGATAACCGGGTAAGAAATTGGTTACAGCTAAACGCACTACCCAAGGCAATCCCAAGATTGACTAACACATTACAACAACCTCCCAACTTGAAAACTCGGCTGAAAGACTTGCCAAATGCTATGACCCACATTTCTCAGATGATAACAAGAACAGATCAAAATTAAGGAAAGAATTAAATCTACTTTGGATTCACTAAATCCATTTCCCCATTAGCATTCAACCATTTATTGCATTGAATAAATTGAATTAAATTTGTTCTTTTCAATTAAGAGAGGAATTAATACTAATTATTTAGTTTCTCTACTGGCGTTTAATTAATGATAAATTAACCAAATGATCAAATAAATCAAGATTCAACAATGTAAAAATAATTATTGTCTTCTCATTTAAATGTAATCATTCAAAAACAATCTACATGTTGAAAACATATAATTTAGTATCAAAACTAATTCTCCTATAAGAATACATTTTAAAAGGAAACAAACATTTAATTAAAGTCATAAAATTGTTCAATCTGATTTAAATGCCACAAGGAAAAACATAATTAAATACATGTATATATAAAGATATATATCCATACCCATTTAATTACATGAGGCAAATTATGCATTATTAAATATTTATATTTTAAAATTATAAAATATAATAATAAAATAATAATACAACATATTTTATTATTATAAAATATAATAATAAAATAAAATTATTAATATTAAACATATTTTATTATTATTATAAAATATAATAATAATAAAATAAATTATAATAAATAAATTTTATTTTATTTTAAATTTTTTTTTCTTTTCTTTTTTTAAAAAGAAACAGCCAGAGGTTCTCTGGCCACATGCCAAGGTTTGGGCGCCGGCTGCATCCACAATCGGCCCCCACAGTTGGGCACAGTGGTGTAAACACCGCCGACCCAGCTGTGGGTGTTGGTTGTGTATGCAACCGACGCACAATGGTCGAGGGAGTCCGCGCTGGACGTGGCTCCCTCCCCACACGGCTCCCATGGGGGCGCGGTGGGGAGGTGAGTCCCCAACACCTCCCCATAAAAAAATACATATTTTTTTAAAAGAAACCAGTGGATGTTAGGTCCACGATTTGGGCCTGGGAATGAAAAAATTTCCCAAAAAAATTGGCAGCATAACCCTACCAAAGGGAAATAATATAAAAATATATAATAAGTATATGTATATATATATACATATATTATCATTTAACCAAATTGAAATTTCAAACAGATTGAAGAACAAGATTAAAATGATAATTTTACACACAAGAATTCATTTAAACTTTGAAGCAATCTTTCTCAAATAGAGGTGTTCTCCAAATTTGAAAGCAAGAACCCAACTGGTTTTGTTTTGCAAACAAACAACATATTTCAAATGATTTCCATCAACACATATACCATTAAAACTCAAAAGAAACAATTTCAAAGATAAGAACCTAGTTCCTTTTCTGGAGTTGAGAGAAGATCCAGATGGTGCCTTGATTCCCCCTTCAGCTCCATAGATTCTTTAAGGTTTAATCCAAAACCCACAAAAATACACAAATCCTCCTCTCCTTTATTTTCCAATTTCCAAAACTTGTATTTAAAAACAATTGTGAAGAAAAAAAACAAATAAGGAAAATTTTCCCCAAAATATTCATGCACCAACCCTCATAAATTTTCAAAAAGAATAAAAATATCTCATTTTCATTTTTAAAATTTTTTTTTTGAATTCAAATTTTCTAAATTGACTTTTAAACATTTTCTTTAATTTTCATTTTCAAACCAAATATCCATAAATTTCCAAAATGCATAATTTAATTCACTTCAACACAACTAATTTAATTAATTAATAAAATAAATCTACTACAAGATTAAATTGTTTATTCATTAGATTAAATTGATTACTAAATTAAATCACATTTCTAACATATAACCAGATAAATTTACTCATTAACTTAACTACAAAAGCATTTATTTTAACATTTTTCTAACTTGCAATTATAACCAAAACAAGGAAAATTGAACAATATTTAAGCAACTAGACCACACTAAGTTTGATGACACACTATGACCAGGGTGATGTCTTGGCACGAAAAACCTAGCTACTATGTCGTGATCGAATGTTGTTGGGAAATGGACATGCTCAAACCTATGAAACCAGGCAGAGTCGATGTCCTGTACTTGTCAACTTGCGAGCAAAGAGTAGGAAATCATAAATAAGGCACACCATGAGGAGGAAATCATGGAACTGTAGGGCGCTCGCAAGCGAGTGATGTGACACCATCCTCTTCACCAATATAGTAGTACTAACTGATGCATCTAACATAGCACCACAATCACAAGCATAAAACATCATAATTTTGAATATCCACTTATGCTAATTAAAAACATGTCATAATAATCATCAACATAAAGTATCATCACATCAAGATGCATCATGATAAAATAGTGATTAATCAAAACTAGGTACATAGTCAAAGTACAACAGAATACTAAAGCATAAAAGGGGAAACAACATTGTTTGCACAACAGAGCAAAATAGAGGGGTATTACATCCTGCCCCCCAGGGTTAGGTTTACTCCTAGAAGCCTGTGAACAAATAGGGATAAAGCTCCCTCATTCTAGCTGCATTTTCCCAAGTGGATGACGTGTCATCCCTAGGATCCCACTGGATCCTAAATTGATCAATATTTTTCCCTCGAAGAGCAAGCGTTATGTGCTCCATGACGACCATGGGCTCCAAAGTTAGTTGCCCGTCCTCTACCTGCAATGCATTCCAATCAAGGACATGAGAAATGTCTGGATGGTATGGCTGAAGAACTGAAACATGAAACACATCGTGAATGCGTGAGAGACTGGGCGATAAAGCAAGATGGTAAGCAACTGGACCAATCTTCTCGAGTATCTCAAAAGGTTCGACAAAGCGAGGCATCAACTTAGAGCCCTTCCCATAACGGATGGGACTCTTTCATGGACACAACTACAAGAAGACTCTATTGCCTACAAAAAACTGATGATCAACTCTATGCGCATCTACATACTTCTTCTGCCCATCCTATGCTGCCACCAAGTGCTCTCTAATCCTATCCACCTACTGCTCCATATCCTACAACATCTCAGGACTCAACACTATCCTCTCCTCCAATGGATCCCAACTCAAGGGAGTACTATGTGGTCTCCCATACAATGCCTAGAATGGGTGCATACCAATCAAACTATGATAACCATTATTATAGGAAAACTCTACCAAATAGAGATAATCCTCCCATTGTGTCTATTGGTCCATCACATACATACGTAACATATCCTCAAGGATCTGACTGACCCTCTTAGTTTGTCTATCTATCTCTGGGTGATAAGCTGAATTGAAGTTCAACTGTGTCCCCATCACATGCTGTAATGATGTCCAAAGAGCTGAGGTAAACACTGGATCCCTGTGAGAAATAATCTGATGTGGAATGCCATGTAACCTCACTATGTCTTCCATGAACACTCTAGCTATGGACGATGCAGTATAGGATGAGCACATAGGTGAGAAGTGTGCCACCTTCATCAACCTATCAACTGTCACCATTATCGCATCATGTCGTCTTGAAGAGTTGGGTAAACCAACAATGAAATCCAATGAGATTATATCCCACTTCCACTCTGGTACTAAATGTGGTTGCAAGAGCCCTGCTGGATGCTAGTGTTCAGCCTTAACTCGTTGACACTCTAGACATTGTGACACATAATCCACGATATCTCACTTCATCCCTAGCCAAAAATACAATTGACACAAATCTGCATGCATCTTCTTCACCCCAGGATGGGCTGAATAAGGTGCACAATGTGCCTTAGTCATGATCAAGGTACGAAGACCATCTAATGAAGGAACGTATATGCATCCTGTGTGTCTCAATAACTCATCCGAATCTAGAGAATATCCTGAATGTCTACCCTCAAGAGGTACACCTGGCTATGTCACTATCCTAACCTCCTGGTACCAACCATCTACTGGAAGGGTAGAGAGAATCCAACTCTGCAAATCCACAACTAGAGTCAACTCAGATATCTCATGCCTTCATCTACTGAGTGCATCTGCTACTACATTATCCTTTCCCTGGATATACTTCACCTCGAAGTCATACTCACAGAGAAACTCCATCCAATGCCTCTGCCTAGAATTAAGGTTGGGCTACGTGAAGATATACTGAAGACTCTTGTGATCACTATGCAGCTCAAACATATGGCCAAGAAGGAAATGCCTCCATCTTGTCAATGCATGCACAACTGCTGCTAACTCAAGATCATGGGTGGGCTAGTTCAACTCATGATCCTTGAGTTTTCGTGACTCATATGAAATGACTCGACCCTCCTACATCAACACTACACCAAGACCCTCCAAGGATGCATATGTACAAACTAAAAAGTCCCCAGTCGGATCTGGTATGGCTAGTATCGGTGCACTAGTCAGCATCTCCTTAAGATTTTGAAATGCTGCGTCACACTTCTCTTACTACTCAAACCTCTTCCCTTTCCTTTGAAGGGTGGTGATAGGATAATCTATCCTTGAAAAACCTTGCATAAAGAATCTATAATAACCCGCTAGCCCCATAAAGCTACATATATTTGCCACATTCATGAGCGCAAGCCAATCTGAGATCACTTGCATCTTTGTAGGATCCGCTAAAATACCTTTCCCTGAGATGACATGCCCAAGGTACTATACCTCAGACTTGAAGAACTCACACTTGGACAGGTTAGTAAACAACTGATTATCCCGTAAGCACTGCAATACCTACCGCAAATACTCCTCATGCTCTACCATTTTCCTTGAATATATCAGAATTTCATCAAGGAACACAAGGACAAACCTATCTAGGTATCTACGAAATACACTGTTCATCAGACTCATGAACACAAAGGGTGCATTCATCAACCCGAATGGTACTATTGTGAACTCGTAGTGGCCATACCACGTTCAAAACACTCTCTTATGGATATCTGAGTCAGAGATTCAAAGCTGATGATATCCTAACTTAAGATCAATCTTCGAAAAGATGGTGGCACCCTTGATCTGATCAAATAGATCATCAATCCTAGGAAGCGAATATCTGTTCCTAATGGTCACTTTGTTCATCTGTCGGTAATCAATACATAACTGAAGTGAACCATCCTTCTTCTTCACGAAGATGACTAGTGCTCCCCATGGTAAAACACTATGACGAATGAAGCCCTTCTCTAACAACTCCTCAAGTTGTAAACAAAGCTCTTTCAGCTCCTAGGTGGTCATACGATAAGGAGCTCGAGAAATGGGTTCTGATCCAGGTATAAGATCAATCTTGAAGTCTATGTCCCTCTAAGGTGGCATCCCTAGAATCTCATCTTGAAAGACATCGGAATACTCCTGAAGAATGGGGTGACTACCAAAAGAGACTTTCTCTTCTCCACCACCTAGATCCAAGTCATCCACTGTGATAGCAAACAACTGGCAACCCTGATGCACACACCTTCTCAACTACATAGCTAAGATGACCCTCAAAGAAATCGGCCTCTTGACTCCTACTATCTCTACCTCACTACCAGATGCCTCAATGCATCGAATTGACTTGTGTCGACAATCCATGACTGCACTGTGTGCTTCCAACCAATCCATCCCTATGATGATGTCATAAGAACCCAAAGGAATAACTCAGAGGTCCAACCTAGTATGGAGAGGTCTAATCTCCAATCTACACTTTGGCACAAGGGAATGTGATGCAACTTTCACACCTGAAGCTAGCTCTACCTGCCTCCTATCATCTTGCCTTACTGCACCTAGTCTACATCGTGACATGATTGATGTTAAAATGAAGGAGTCTAATGCCCCTGAATCAAATAAGATGGCAACGAGGTTACCCATCAACATACCATATGACTTAATGAAAGTGACCTGATGGTTTGCCTAGCGGTTATCAACTGCTGAAAAAACCCGATGTCCTCTTCCTGCATCACCAACTGTCAGCTCAGATGTCACTGATCCCTGAGAGAAAATCGATATGCCCCTATTAGGACACATTCTAGCTATGTGACCCTATTGGCCACAAGAAAAACACCCTGTACCTCTTCCATAACCTCTACTCCTAGATGGTGCACTAGACTATTGCGCACTACCTCTGAAAGTAGAAAGTGAACTCTGAGTTGGCTAATCAAAGCTGAAGCATTTCACATGCCTCCAATTTCTGTCCCCCTGCCTCTGCTGGAAACCTTTACATTTCCCTTGTGATACCTGCTACTGTTGCTGCTGACCATTCTGAGATGGTCTCTGCTAAGACCTAGGAGGTACACCTCCCTAAGGCTGCCCTCCTCTAGCACTAGATCCTACCACTGAACTACTGCCAATTGGTACACCCATGTGACCTCCTAGTGCCATGGCCAGGTTCTCCTCAACAAGGTGTGCTTTCTCTACTACCACCTCCATTTTTTTGGGTTCGAAAAACCTCACACCACCACTAAGATGAGCATTTAAGCCCCTGACAAAATGATGCAACAACATACTCTCATCATCACAAATCCCTGCATACTGTTTGATCTCATAAAAGCGTCACTCATATTGCTCAACAGATAAAGCCATTTGGCGCAAGGCATGAAAATCATCACCTCGACATTGATGCCAATGCTCAGATAAGAATCGAGCTCTGAACTACTCTAGGAAGATCTCCCAAGATACCAAGTGAATGCCAATATGGAGATTTTTCTCCTCTAGTCTCCACCATGTGGAAGCTAACCCTCTTAGCTGCATGATAGTGTAACGAGCTTTGGTGTTACTGCCATATGAATGCATGAAAAAACACCTATCCAGGTCTATCAATCAAGTCTCAGCCTCTAAACCAATACCTGATCCATCATATAATGGAGGATGTGCCCTGAGTAGGTCCCTCATGCGTGACTCAGACTCGGGTGGAAATTCCCTCACAACTGGATTAACCTAAACCTCTACCTGCCTCGGACCAAGGAGTGCCAAAGCCTCCTCAAGCGCTCTGTGCATAGCCTCAATCCCTGCTGGATCCTGTTGATGATCACTGACCCCTAGTACATTTTGAGATGGCTGATGTTCCTCCTGATCTGGGATAAGAGGAACTAGAGGAGGATAATCATGTTTACTCTTTCCATGACCGCCTATATGACCACAACCATGCCCTCTACCTCTTCCATATCTGGCAGGCATATTCTTGCACAAACACATCAAGGTATTAGGCAAGATACACAACTCAATAAACCTAAACAACTAAAAAATTAATGGTTCCATCATAATCCCAGAGTACCCAGTGTTTAAACCTAGGCTCTGATACCATGTGTAACACTCGCCATGCAACCCTAGAGGAAGTTGCAACCAACTACTTAACCGAACTATTTTTTTTTGTTTAAGTATAATTAATAAGCAAGTTCACTAACTAAAGCCAACAACCTCTAAGGTTACGAGACAAAGGTTATATAGAACCTCAACAAAAAACATGAATTTAAACCATGTCAATTATTTAATTAAGAAATAAGCACATGCATTCCAATTAAGAAAATTTACAACAAGCATAAGAGATGACTTTCAATTCCATTATTTAGAAATAAACAATATGATTACAACACTCATTCCCCGAATGAGGCAAGTCCAAAGAATAATATTACAATTACAACTTCCACCTCTATAACAAATGAGGGGTAATACATCACAAGATCCACTAAAATAACAAGGCATGAAATGAAACTGGATCATACGAGCTCTCCAACTGGAAGTCTCGTCCACACGATCAAGAAGAAAAGCCCAATGAAGTAAGGTGCACCTTCCACCCAACCAAGTTGAACCCAAAGGTCCACCCCCCGTGCTAGGAGATAGTAACAAGGATTTTGGCCAAGAACATCTACCTCTAGATGAAGGCTAACACCACTAAACCGAAATAAACACAATGACATCACTATCACAAAGGTTACAATGCTTCCATAAATTACATAATCAACTGCATCATTGATGTGAACATACTGTTGACCTAGGAGAAGTGTCATCACAATGTTACATTGGTTATCCTAGTGAGTCTTCCTAGGCCCCGACCCCCAACTCGAGTTATCCTGGTAACCTCTAATGGCTTTCAGACCCTCATGTAATCCAATGCAGAATCAATTATCTTTTGTAGAGACAAGATAATGATCTTACCATTCTAGACCTTCTCGTCTCAACCCAGGTCTTAGAAAGACCTTGCATTCTTGAGAGAGGCATAATTATCTTATTAAGTGTTTGATACTATATGATTCTCTAATCAGTTAATTAAGTTATGAATGGATTAACTAACTTGCAATGAGTTATCCTGGCCCCACTTTGTGTTTCGGCTCTCGTTACAAGCCACTCCTCTAAGATGACATGTGGAACAACTGCACAAACCAAGGTACAAAAGTGCGACATAAGGATATCACATCACTAGCCATGACATACAATCAACGTAATCTCGTTCGTGATAACTGGGTAACAAATTGGTTACAACTAAATGCACTACCCAAGGCAAACCCAAGGTTGACTCACACATTACAACAACCTACCAACTTGGAAACCCAGCTAGAATACTTTCCAAATGCTATGACCCACATTTCGTAGATGATAACAAGAACATATCAAAATCAAGGCAAGAGTTAAATCTACTTTGGATTCACTAAATCCATTTCCTCATTAGCATTCAACCATTTATTGCATTAAATAAATTGAATTAAATTCATTCTTTCAATTAAGAGAGGAATTAATACTAATTATTTAATTTCTCTGCTAGCGTTCAATTAATGATAAATTAACGAGATGATCAAATAAATCAAGATTCAACGATGTAAAAATAATTCTTGTCTTCTCATTTAAATGTAATCATTCAAAAATAATATACTTGTTGAAAACATATAATTTAGTATCAAGACTAATTCTCCTATAAGAATACATTTTAAAAGGAAACAAACATTTAATTAAAGTCATCACATTTAAAATTGTTCAATTTGATTTAAATGCCACAAGGAAAAACATAATTAAATACATGTATATATAAACATATATATCCATACCCATTTAATTACATGAGGCAAATTATGCAATATTAAATATTTATTTTTTAAAACTATAAAATATAATAATAAAATAATAATATAACATATTTTATTATTATAAAATATAATATTAAAAAAAAATTATTAATATTAAACATATTTTATTATTATTATAAAATATAATAATAATAAAATAAATTATAATAAATAATTTTTATTTTTTTTTTCTTTTTTTAAAAGAAACTGTTGGAGGTTCTTGGGTTGCACACCATGGATTGGGCGCCAACTGCATCCACATTCAGCCCCCGCAGTTGGGCGTGGTGGTGTAAACACCACCGACCCAACTGTGGGTGTCGGTTGTGTATGCAGCCGACCCACAGTGGTCGGGGGAGTCCTCGCTGGGTGTGGATCCCTCCCAACACACCTCCCCATAAAAAAATACATATTTTTTATAAAAGAAACCAGCGGATGTTAGGTCCATGATTTGGGCTTGGGAATGAAAAAATTTCCCAAAAAAATTGGCAGCATAACCCTACCATAAGGTATATATATATGACATATATTATCATTTAACCAAATTAAAATTTCAAACAGATTGAAGAACAAGATTGAAATGATAATTTTACATGCAAGAATTCATTTAAACTTTGATGCAATCTTTTTCAAATAGAGGTGTTCTCCAAATTTGAAAGAAAGAACCCAACTGGTTTTGTTTTGCAAACAAACAACATATTTCAAATGATTTCCATCAACACATATAGCATTAAAACTCAAAAGAAACAATTTCAAAGATAAGAACCTGGTTCCTTTTCTAGAGTTGAGAGAAGATCCTGATGGTGCCTTCATTCCCCGTTCAACTCCACAGATTCTTTAAGCTTTAATCCAAAATCCACAAAAATGTGCAAATCCTCCTCTCCTCTATTTTCCAATTTTCAATACTTATTTTTAAAAAAAACTTTTGAAGAAAAAAAAAAGGTAAATATTCCCCAAAATATCCATGCACCAACACTCATAAATTTTCAAAAACAGAATAACAAATATCTCATTTTTTATTTTATTTTTTTAATTTTTTGAATTCAAATTTTCTAAATTGACTTTTAAACATTTTCTTTAATTTTTCATTTTCAAACCAAATATCAATAAATTTGCAAAATGCATAATTTATTTCACTTCAACACAACTAATTTAATTAATTAATTAAATAAATCTACTACAAGATTAAATTATTTATTAATTAAATTAAATTGATTACTAAATTAAATCACATTTCTAACATATAACTAGATAAATTTACTCATTAACTTAACTACAAAAGCATTTATTTTAACATTTTTCTAATTTGCAATTATAACCAAAACATGGAAAATTGAACAATATTTAAGCAACTAGACCACACTAAGTCCGATGACACACTATGACCAGGGTGATGTCTTGGCATGGAAAACCTAGCTACTATCTCCTGATCGAATGTTGTTGGGCAATGGACACACTCAAACCTGTGAAACCAAGTGGAGTCGATGTCCTGTACTTGTCAACCTACAAGCAAAGAGTATATCCACATGCAATAATATGTCATAAATAAGGCACACCGTGAAGAGGAAATCATGAAACCGTAGGGCTCTCACAAGCGAATGATGCGACACCATCCTCTTCACCAATACAGTAGTACTAACTAATGCATCTAACATAGCACCACAATCACAAGTATTAAACATCATAATTTTGAATATCCTCTTATGCTAATTAAAAACATGTCATAATAATCATCAACATAAAGTATCATCACATCAAGATGCATCATGATAAAATAGTGATTAATCAAAACCAGGTACATAGTCAAAGTACAAAAAAATACTAAAGCACTAAAGGGGAAAGAACATTGTTTGCACAACAGAGTAAACTGGAGGGGTATTACAGTCAACAAGTATGGAAGGATGTCATGGCCGAAGAAAATCAATCTATAATCATGAATTATGTATGGGATATTGTACCGAGACCGAAAGGGAAATTTTTTGTATCTTCTAAATGGATTTTCAAGATTAAGTATGTGGCTAATGGAAGCATTGAGAAGCACAAAGCTATATTTTTGACCAAAGGATTCTCTCAAAAAGAGGGAATAGACTATGAAGAAACCTTTGCTCTAGTTTCTCGTTATACATCCATCAAAACCATTATTGATATTTTAGCAGCTAAGAGGTGGAAGCTACATCAAATGGATGTGAAGACAACATCCCTTAAATGGTGTGATTGAAGAAATGGTATTCATTGAGCAACCTGATGGCTTTGAGATTCATGGGAAAGAGTCTCGTGTTTGTAGATTGAAGAAGGCTTTGTATGGCCTTAAGTAGGCTCCTCATGCTTTGTATGAGAGGATTGATCAATACCTGATGAGCTTGGGTTTCTCCAAGAATTATTTTGATTCAAACTTGTACTTCAAGGTAGTTAATCGTGAGTCATTAATCTTGGTTCTTTATGTTGATGATATATTTCTTACTAGAGAAGAGCATCTCATTATCCAATGCAAGAAGGAGTTAGCTTCTAAATTTGAGATAAAGAATCTTAGATACATGTATTACTTCCTAGGATTAGAAGTGTGGAAGAGGCCTAATGAGATCATTCTAAGTCAAGGTAAGTATAGTATAGACATCTTGAAGAGATTTGGTATGATGGATTACAAATCCATGTCTACATTGATGGAAACCAATTTAAAGAAGTTGATTGAGTTTGCAGCTAGTTTGAATTTGGTGGATCCCACTATGTATAGCAAGTTGATTGGATAATTGATGTATCTAGTTTATACTAGACCGGATATTTTCTATTAAAATGAGTGAACTTAGTCAGTTCATGAGTGAACCAAGGAAAATACATCTAGTTGTAGCTAAGCATATCTTGAGATACTTACGTGGCACAATTGGATATGGATTAAGATATACTTCCAATGCAGATATTCAGTTACAAGGATATTCTAATTTTGATTGGGATGGGAGTGTAGCAGATCAGAAAATTCCCTTTAGTTGTTGCTTTAATTTGGGATATGCTATAATTTCCTAGTGTAGCAGGAAGCAGTCTTCACTAGCAATAAGCACTATAGAGGCAGAGTATATTACAGGTTTTGTTGCAACTCGAGAAGTAGTGTGGCTTCGAAAGCTCCTTGCAGGATTGTTTGGACACTAACTCATCTGAACCATTTTTTAGTCTAGCAGTCATTATAACCATAACCCTAAAACTAAGAGTAATTGTAACTCTTACTCTAAATCGAACACTATTTCTAACACTACCCCTTATTTTAATTACAAATTTAACCCTAACCGTAACCCTAACCTTAACACTAATCCTAATATTAACACATATATTCTAATTCTAACACTAACTCTAATTCTAACTTTAACGCTAGCCCTAACCCTAACCCTAACCATATTTCTAAAACTAACACAAATAAAATTAACTGTATCTTTAATCCTAATTGCAAAACTAACACTAATTCTAACTCTAACTCTAACCCTAACATAACCACATAAGTATATATAATTTTTTAACAATATTACTAATTCTAATCAAGGTTACAATTATGGTTAAGGATAGCGTTGGTGTTACAATTGGAGTTAGAGTTCAATTAGGGTTAGGGTTTAGTTAGGGTTACCATCTAATTAGTCTTATGATTTAATTAGGGTTAGGTTTCAATTAGGATTATGAATAGCATATATATATATATTATTTATTAAAAATATTATAGATGTCCATCTTAAGATGCCTATTCACTTAATAAACAATATATAGTTATGCCAAAATAGATTTGCAGTCATCAATACTTAGTCAGAGTATATAGTTATAGTCTTCTAATTTCTAGCTATTACGTTTATGTTTTATATGACATCAGATAAACCTACCTACTTAATAGAAGTGAAACCGCATTCAATGAATCTAAATTCCATAGTTGTTCAGAAACCTACAATTTTTTTTGTGGAAGTTAGATTCATTGGTCTTATAATAGCATTTTTCCTAATGGTAACCAATTGTTGATGGAGGTTTGTCATTTTGTAATAGTTGTTGATAAGGTGGGGACAAAATCAATTTTTATTTATAATTTAAGATGCCAATGCTTACTTAAGAATTCATTTTAAGTCTTGGATATTTTTTAAATAGATATAGAGTAAAACTTTAAAATAATATTAGCAAATGCAATTGGAAGGTGTAAAGTTAAATTCCACAACCTTCGCCAGTATGGAATACACTGATTGCAAGTTGCATTGAATCTAGGTTTGTTTAATGGGTGTTGGAAGCTTTTGAGTAGATGCATTAGTAGGTGTAAATGTAAATTCCATGGCCCTTGCAACTCTTTTGGTTAAAATTATCATAAAATGCATAAGCATAGACAAGGTATGTAACTATTTGAACACCCCAAAGAGATCAAATTAATTGGAAACAATTAGGATTTTTTGACAATAAAATGTGACAATCACTACATGCTATATCATGATTCATATTATTAATATGGTGGTGATTTGAAGTGTATCAAATTATATAATAATGTTGGCATCACTACATGATATATCATGATTCGATATTATGAATAAGGTGGTGATTTGAAGTGTATCAAATCATTTAATGGTGGAATATATGCATGGTTCATTATTAGGGTAAACACATTCATGTTAAAATTAATGAACACATGTGATAAGCGAAAGTGCTAAAGTTGAGACAAGACACTTGACTCGTTAGGCAAGATGGGTCAAGAAATGTGGTCACACTGGGAAGGATACACAAATGCATGAAGGATGGTTTCAAAAAAAATCTTTCAAATTTGGATTGTAATTCAAAAGAAAAAAAAAAGAAAGGTAAGAACTTTGGAATAGGTTATCGTCACTTGAAAAAGTACAAAGAAATATAAATGTAGACATATATGAGTTAATATTTATACTCAAGCAAAATGAAAGGCATGCGCAAGGAATTCCATATTCGACATGACAACAATAAATAAAAAGAAATATTTCAAGGACATGAAATGAGGGGTACTTGGTTGAAGCCTCTAGGAAATGAAACAAGCTAGAAGACAACAAGCCATTGTTGCAAGTTAAGATCAAAATGGATTTGTTGAATAGGCCTTAGAAATTTTTGAATACAAACTTAAAGGTTTGAGCTCATCCATCATCATAATGGAAAATCATTTTTAGTTGGATGTTATAGTTGGAAACAAAGATAACACATTAATTATTCCACAAATGCCCCCAAAAAATGGTCCAATTAATGTGTAGCACCAAATTCTAGACAAGAATCCTCAAGATATGTGGTCTCATGAAATAAAATGATAGTTGCACTTGCAATTTTGTAGAGATAGCTACATGTTAGATTGGATTAATTTTTTCTACGGGTATTTTTGCCATTTAAGGGAAAGTTAACACATAAATTATAAATTATTAAATTCTAGTAAATTAAATAATATTTATATAAAATTTTAAATTTTAAACAATGATAAAAGATATTTATAATTTTTTTTTTTAGTAGTTTCTTAAACAACTTCATTATTTTCAATTTAATAATTACTAATTTTAACTCTCATCTTAAGAATTCTAACTCTAGCTATGATTTTATACCTTAAGCGTAAGCATATTTGTAATCTTAATATCCTTCTCAAGGTACCTATTTTAAATTAAATTTTCACCATATAAATGACGCATCTCCAAAAAGATATAGGTATCCTAGTATATATGTCACATTCAAATCTATCTATCTTTCTTCAACATATAAATATAATAAAATTATTATTTTTTATTTCAATGTTTCTCTCAATACCTTAAAAATATAGGATAAATCAAATTTATTGCTTAATATATTTATTTACTCTAAATATTTATATAAAAATATTCTATTTCATTAAAATTAATAAAAACTCAAGTGTATTTCAAAACTATATCATCATTAAATAAAATATTAATTAATCCATTATGAATATAAATAAATAAAATTAACATCGATATTTTAAATACAAAGAGTTAATCTAAAAACTCTCTCTCATTTATATCATGATTTAAAAATTAAAATTAACTGTTTTTATCATTTAAATATATATACTTAAACTATCTAAACCAATAGAAACAAGAATAATTTTTTAATTACTTGTTATTATTAAATATATCTTTTCAACACTTACATGATGATTTCAAAATTAAGAAGCAACCTTATAGAAATTTCAAAATTTATTTTTATGAATTTCGGAGGTCTCATAAATTTGAGAAAAATGTTACTGCATAAGAAAGTGAAATCTCATCTTAAAAAAATACCCTTTTTTTAGTTCTATTTCCAATAGATTAAGTCAAAAAAAATTTGAAATCTTATACTTAGAAAATAATTGCTCCAAATATGGCAGATATTTTTACTTCCATTAAGTTATTTTAACATGCACATTATGTGATATACGCCACTATAATGTGATCCTCCTGTGGGCAAAACATACTCATGAGATATACCATTATAATGTGATCCTCCTACTCCTGTGGTCACCGTTGTGCTTATAGATTGATAAGGGGTTCCTAGTAATGTTCTATGATTAACCTAATTAATTTATCAAATAATTTAATCCATCATTAAGGTTAATTGCAACGAATTAACCTTATCAGGGAGCAGGCAATTATTTATTACATCATACTGCTATGTAATTACTCATTATATTCAACCCCTCGTACTCCTTTGTAATTACACATTATAATACCCACCCTTGTAGCTCTGGAATCTAATGCAGAAGGGTTAATAATTAGTCAAAACCAAGGGTGGATTACAAAGTTGTATCTTAGAGGAAGTGTTAATTAACTATCCAATGTAGATGGATGTTCGTTACTAAGAATTTTTTTGTAACTGGCCACTAGATGTATTAAGGACTGAAATGATTAGAGTGGTGAATATGGTATCAATCTCATGGGCTAGTTTGGTTTCGTATTGTTTTTTTTGTTTTTTGCTGCTGAAGTCTTCACCAAAATAGACTCTGATTATTTCAGTGGTTAAAATTATAAAGCAACTAATTTCCAGTCAAATCTAGCTATGACAATGGAAGTCTTGGTTTACAAAATAAAAATTGTTTAATTTGTTAATCTTATTAAAAGGTATAATCTATTCATTTGTTGGTTTATAAAAGAATTGTGAAATTGTGTAGTGTTCAAGAAACATTGAAGAAGTTCAAAATCTACGCATCTATAAGATAATCATATAGCTCCATATACTTGCAATTGGCCATTCTCTAACTATCATTTCTAACATCTTAATCCTTATGGGTATATCATTGTAATATGTTGTTGTTGAGCCACCATGAAGATCCTTTCCAAGTTACCTAAATTCAATTATATTTATATGCTTCAATATGATTTCCAATCTTCTTCATATGATTTATTGAATACGTTATTCAATTAAAAACTATTAACTAAATTGATTTTGTATATAAAACAGATGATTGAAAGAAAATTAAAAGCAGTAACATTCTAACACTATCTTGAAGAGCTATTAGAAACATATAAAGCTTTGCCCTGAGACCAAAAGCTTAGCTATTAGCATTTCCAAACTCGGTGTTGTAACTGCCATATTGGGCACACTGTCTATACCCAGCGCCACCATTGGAACGAAACCTTTTTCACGAGCTTTAGTCACCACTGTAGCTCGCATTGTTGGCATTTTGTGTAGTGTATTATGCACCTTTACACAACTTGACGATGCTTCTGCACCTATTGCAATGAAAAATGATCTATTTGGAGAGAACTTTATTGGTTGGGAAGGCAAAGAGAAGGGTTGGTTGGGAAGGCAAAGAGAAGGGTTGCAGGTAATTTTTTCTGGTAATTTTTATCTAAGATTTGTATAAACTATTTCTTTATTTTGGAATCAAAGCACCTAGGGGATATTTACACAGTCTAAAGGGAAGCAATCATGAACAATCTAATTTTACTTGCAAGTTCATAATCATCAAGTAATTGAACATAATAGTAAGTGGAAAGTTGGAAACAATAAATCCTTGCAAAGAGAACACGTAGAAAATTAACTTATAGCTAAGTCTACAACTCAACACAGACAGAATTGATGAAATCCACCAAAACTCAATACAGACCTCGATATCTTCATGGGACGATATTGACTTGGAACACCTTCTGCTCTATTGATCCCCTGAGTCGATCAAACTTGCTTCACAAAAAGTGCAAAGAGAGAACAAACAAAATTGCAAAATATTGATTTTGCATGCACATTCTTAATTTGTAGCAGCAAAATCAATCCAACCATTTAGTCTTCCTTACTTGGAAGTTAATATGGTAGCCGTTATAATTTTATGTAATTCCAAGCTATATTTGGTTGCACCATTCAGAGAAGTCATGGGTGTGACAACAGTGACACCTATTTGTAAATGTTCATCCTTGCCGGTCGTAACTACCGGCGGCCAACATTATTTCATCGTAATAGTCAGCATGGATGATGATAGCAACCTTTAACGAAGATGTCAATTTTAATATGCAGAAATTTTCTTGATACAACACCCTGCAGCGTAATTATGTGGGAATAGGGGCAGAGGTGCAGCAATAAAAACAACAGAAAATAGAGATTGTTTATAGCAGCAAAATAAGCACATTCAACTGGAAATAAAAGTTGGTCGTAAAACACTCAAATTAACATAGCAAGATGGACACAAACTGATTTCTATTCATATATATAAAGTGCTGCAACAAACTACAGAGCTTCGATGCTCAAAGATTGTTTTTTCTACAAACTTGCAGAGCTGCGCTTCTCTCTTCTTCATCTTGTGTTCATTCACCAAAAATGATAGCAAAAAGGAATAAAACCAAAACTTACAGTGGACAACAAAAGGCACAATCAAATATTAGTATTTTGAATACCCACAAAGTGTGCGAATTTACTGAGGCAATTAACGAAGATCAAATCAAACTCCCGTAATCTTCTCCAAGAGGTCATTCAAATTAAATTTCCTTAACTGCTAAAAATATGGAGAACACCTGGAGGATAACTGGTGAATTAGGTGAGATTAGACATATTTAACACCCCCCCTTAATCTCAACTAGCTAACATTCTGCTCAAAAATAACTTCTGGAGCATCCATCTTCAGTTTGAAGGGTTTTGTAGTATCTGCTTTTTGCCTTTTGCTTTCTATCTGAAAGGTTCCAGAGCATCTTTCTTTTGTCTTCTGCTTTCTGTCTAATAGGTTTCGAAGCATATTCCTTCTGTCTAAAAGGTTCTGGATCATCTATCTTTTGTCCCTGCATACTTTTTAAAGATTTATGGAGCATCCACACTTGCACATAAATTTCTAGAGCAATCATTTTTAGTACATATACCCAAACAACTTCTCAAATATTCAAATGCATATTTTTCCAATGGTTCAGTAAAAATATCAGCAAATTGATCTTCTAATCATTAGAATTCTAAACATATTTCTTTGTTATTCACTAACTCCCTTATAAAATAATATCTAGTATCTATGTGCTTGCTTCTTTTATGAAAAATGTGATTTTTGGGTAGTGCAATGGCTGAGTTATTATCATAATAAATCTTTGTTGCTTCATCTTGTTTATGCATCAACTCAACCAACATTCTCCTCATCCATACCGCTTGACATGCTACTACAGTGGCTGCAACATTCTTTGCTTCTACTAAAAAAATTGTAACAATGGGCTACTTCTTTGAAGCCCAAGATACAACACCAGATCTAAAATGAAATGCATAACCCGAAGTAATTTTTCTATCATCTATACTACCATCACAATCGCTGTCCGTGAATCCAATGAGCTTGAAATCATCTACAACTGAATATAAGATTCCATAGTTTCTAGTTCCACATACATACCTCAAAATCCTTTTTCCAACTTGCTAATGAGAGTCTTTTGGAGACTCCACGAACCTTGAGATAAGCCTCACATCGTACATGATGTCAGGTTGTGTGGCAGTCAAATACATGAGACTACCAACCAGCCTTTTGAACAACTTAGGATCAACTAATGACCCATCATCATCATTGATCAACTTTAGTCCTGTCACAACTGGAGTAGGTGCTGGTTTGCAATTTAGCATATTAAATATTTTCAATACATCACCTACATACTTTGACTGAAAAATAAAAATACCATCTGCTGATTGCTTAACTTCTATTCCTGAAGAATATTTCATAAGTCCAAGATTAGTCATCTCGAACTCATTCATCATAGCTGTCTTAAAAGGACTAATGGAAAAATCTCACATAAATATCAAATCATCCACATAAAGACATACTATCAACATTGTACCTTCTTCATCCATCTTGATATATAAAGTAGGCTCACTGTTGCACCTACTAAAACCATTCTTAATCAGGTAAGAATCAATTCAGCCGTACCATGCTCTAGGAGCTTGCTTGAGTCCATCGAGCATTTTTTTCAGCTTGTATAGCTTTCCCTGTTGACCTGCAATCTCATATCCTTCTGGCTATTCAACATAGACTTCTTCTTCAATCAAACCATTTAAAAATGCAGATTTTACATCCACTTGGAAAACTTGCCCTTTCTTTTGAGCTGCAATGGCTAAAACACTTCTTACTATATCCAATCGAGCTACTGGAGCAAATGTTTCATTGTAGTCAATACCAGGTTGCTGAGTGAAGCCTCTAGCAACCAACCTTGCCTTGTGCTTTTACACATTTCCATCCATGCCATACTTAGTTTTGTAAATCCACTTAACAGTTATGACATCCTTTTCTTGAGGGCGATCCACCAACTCCCAAGTATTGTTCTTCTCAATAGCTTCAATCTCTTCATTCATAGCTTCAACCCATGTGTCATCCTTAATTGCTTCATCAAAAAACATTGGATTAGCAACTTCTGAAAATAAAGCAAAAACAAAAAATGAATTTGATGTTTCAACACTAAAATCAGCTTCATATATGTCTCTTAAACTCTTTGTTTATCGCTGCAATAAGCTTCCCAATGTAGGATCAGATGAGCTGCTTCTATCAACTAAATTTGCAGGAATTTATGATGATGTTACAACTAGTGTTCTTTGTGGAGTTTGTTGTGTTGGTGAAGAAATCTCCTTTCTTGAAAGTCTTGGTGTAGAAGGTGTAACTTGTGCTACAACTTGTATTGCTTGAGGAATACCTTGTTGTTCTATCACTTCATCAGTCATTTCATCATGTGGATCAGCTGCTTCTACACTTCCATCCCATGCTTCATTCTCCACAAATTGTACATCTCTGCTGATTATAACTTTTCTTGTAATTGGATTAAACAATTTGTAAGCTTTTGTATCTTCTGAATACCCAACAAAAATACATTTTTCACCTCTATTATCTAATTTTCTTCTTAGCTCTTCAGGCACAAGATCATATGTAGTGCATCCAAAAAATTTGAAGTGAGAAACATTGTGCTTTCTACCACTCCAAGCCTCTTGAGGAATCACATTCCTTACACTTGTAGTTGGACATCTATTCAAAATATAAATAGTAGTTGCTACTGCTTTAGCCTAGTATTCATTTGCTAAATGCTTTGATCTCAGCATACTTCTTGCCATATCCATGATAGTTCGATTTCTTCTTTTAGCCACACCATTTTGTTGAGGTGTGTAATGGACTATAAATTGTTTGTGAATACCATGTTGGCTGCAATAATTTAGAAAATCATTATAACTATATTCACTGCCTCTATCAGTTCTTAATATCTTGATGTAGCATCCACTTTTCTTTTCTACAAGAGCCTTGAACTGCTGAAAAACATCAAACGCATCAGATTTATGCCTAAAAAAATAGACCCATGTCTTTCTTGTATAATCATCAATAAAAGTTAGAAAATATGTGCATCCTCCAATGGAACGATTTTGCATTGGTCCACATATATCGAAGTGAACAATCTCAAGTGGTGTACATCATCTTTCTAATTCTCCAATAGGGAAGGTCTCTCTATGTTGTTTACCCAATATGCACACTTCACATACTCTTTCCGGTTTCTTAATCAATGGCAACCCCTTAACCATATTCTTTCTATGCAACAAATTAAGACCACCAAAATTTAAATGGCCAAATCTCAAATGCCATAACCATGATTCATTTTTCACAACTGACTAAAAAGTTGTTTGAACAATTATATTACCATTTTGTTCTTCTTTACTTTCATTTTTAGCCTTTCCAGAGCTACCTTGTTCTGTTCTGAAGCAGCCTTGTTCTTTTTCAAAGCAACCTTCCGAAACAACTTTGTAGCTTTGCTCTTTCTTGGAGAAAACTTCAAGAGCAACTTGAGAGGCGTCTTGATAATTTTTAGTCTTAAATGCTACTCCAGCTGTGTTTCTTTTGATGTCAGGTTTCAGCCTTAATGGGAACATTCTATTTTTTGTCATTTCTACCTCTACAATAAATTGTCTACTAGGATATTTATCAAGAATGACACATGCATTGTTTTTCATATAAACTTTGTATCCTTTTTGCACCAATCGACCAATACTCATCAGATTATGTTTTAGACTAGCAACATGAAAAACATCTTGAATTACTTTTTGCTCCCCCTTTTTGGTTAGAATGTCAACGATGCCTTTTCCCATAACATTCACTTGATTATTGTTCCCAAGAGTGACATTTAAAGTGACTGATTTGTCCAAGCTAGAAAAAAACTCTAAATTTCTAGACATGTGATTGCTACAACCAGAATCCAAATACCAAATATCATTTGGACTCTCTTGAACCATATTGCATTCAACCAGTGATTTTGTAGAAATTGCTTCAGCAATCTTTGCACTTGCAATAAACATAGTATTTTTTTTAGAATTTTCTAGGGGATTTTGATTTTGTCTTCCTTGATCATGTTATTTCTTCCTACACTTGGAAGCATAATGACCATATTTCTTGTAGTAATGGCATTGAACATTTGAATTGTCTTGTCTTTGACCAGTTGGATGACTATGAGAGGATTCATTGTTATTTCCTCTTCCACTTTGATTTGCAGGACTGCTACTATGTCCTCTAAATGAGTTTCTTCCTCTACCCCTAGGAGTGAATCTACCTCTAGATCTTCCACGGCTTATTGAAGCCTGCGATGAGAAAGCATTCTCAATGGAGGTGTGTGATCTATTCAGCCTATATTCATGATTTATCAGGGATGCATGCAATTCATCCATTGTCAACTGGGTTAAATCCTTAGTTTCATCTATGGAAACAACTAAAGGATCAAACTCAGTAGGAAAAACCCTTAGCATTTTTTCAACTATTCTACTCTCTTCTAATATTTCCCGATGAGATCTTATCTAATTTACTAGCCCAACAACACGAGTTAAAAATAACTCCACAGATTCTATATCTTTCATAAATATATTCTCAAATTATCTTTTAAGTATTTGGAGTTTTGTAGATTTATCTTTTTCCATACCTTGATAAACTATTTTCAATGTGTCCCATGCCTCCTTTGCTTGTGTTGCTACTGCAAATCCTGGCAATATGATTTCATGCATTTCCTGATGTATGTAGAAGAGGGCTTTTCCATCCTTCTTTCTCTGCCTGGGTGAGTGCATTGTAAGTTGCTTGGCCTATTGGCTCTGCATAGCCATTCTCAATAATTTCCCAAACATCTTGGGATCCAAGCAAAGCTTTCATGGTCAATGATCAATATTCATAATTTTTTCCTATGAAAAGAGGGGTTTGCAGGCTCGACAAGGAAGTGCCAGATCTTGAGCCTGTGGAAGTTGAGGAAGACATCAATGGCTTTCAAACAAGAAAATAAGTGTAGACCAAGAAAAGACAACCAAGGGAATTAAACCAGTGGCTCTGATACTAGATGTGGGAATAGGGGTAGAGGTGCAACAATAAAAATAACAGAAAATAGAGATTGTTTACAATAGCAAAATAAACACATTCAATTGGAAATAAAAGATTCTCGTAAAACACACAAATTAACAAAACAAGATGGACACAAACTGATTTCTATTCATATATATAAAGTGCTGCAACAAACTATAGAGCTTCATTGCTCAAAGATTCTTCCTTCTACAAACTTGCAAAGCTGCCCTGCTCTCTTCTTCTTCCTGTGTTTATTCACCAAAAAATGACAGCAAAAAGGAATTAAACCAAAACTTACGGTGGAAAGCAAAAGGCACAATAAAATATTAATATTTCCAATACCCACAAAGTGTGCGAATTTACAAAGGCAATTAAAGGAGATAAAATCAAACTCCCGTAATCTTCTCCAAGAGGTCATTCAAATTAATTGCCTTAACTGTTCAAAAAATGGAGAACTAATGGAGGATAGTTGGCGAATTAGGTGAGATTAGAAATATTTAACAATTATTAGGGTAGCTGATCCATAGAGAGAGGATGGCTTAAATAATATTCTAGAGGAAATATTGAGCATAATATTTTGTAAACTTCCCCTTCATACTCTCTTCCAATTTCAAATCATGTATTCTCACTGCAAAATTATTTATAGCTCTGATCACTTTCACAATGTGTGGGAGCAGAGTAACATGCAAATATGGCTGGTGGTGGATCATTACGATAAAACAAGAGGCTCTTCTAATGGGCTTACAATCTCTCTGATGTCAATAGAAGGTTAAGGTTCAAGAAAACCTTTAGTGAAGAGTGGAATTGCAATGAGTCAGAATGGTTTCTAAGATTTGGAGATGGGGCCTCTTGGTTTGTAGCTGTAAGAGATATCAAACCCTTCGATTGATGAATCCATTGACCATGCAATCCAATAGTCTTGAAGATGCAAGGGTGACCAACAAAATTAGGATTTTTTTCTACATGAAAATATATCATGACAATGTGGTTGTTCCCTCAAATTTGATACAAAAGAAAACACTTATGAGATAATTGTTATTACTGGATGTCTTTATCTTCTAAGAAAAATGAATTATGTTGTTTTGATTTATAGATCTGCAAAACATAGATGAGAAATTAGAGACGTTCATTTGGCTCAAAGAGCGAAAGGAAGTATGACAATTAAATTTTTTCCAAGCCTTTTAGTTTAGACTTAAAAATTCTATTGCTTTTCTAAAGATGGAGCAGGTGCGGGTACGTATGGTCTGAATGTAGATATCAATAGCCGATTTCATTATATTTTGGGGATGCAAGGCATAATGCACTAGGCCTTGGGAATCGATATGTAAAGGGGAGAATGGTAATGGTATGTAAAACCCATATATCTTCAATCATATACACAGTTTTTTTTTTGAGTTGTTTTTTAAATATATATTTATATTTGAACTAATACGGCCATTATTGATGCAGCAACAAAGATTTCATTGGTCACTGGTTCCCACAGATAACTAAAGAAGGCAAAGGACAATGGAAATACAATCGAGGAACCCTAAAATCTAATAAGAATTAAATTTTACAGCATAGGCGAAAGATTAGTGGCATTGATAGAAAGTTCCCCACATTGAACATAAACTGGTGAAGTTATGGCCATACTTTAAGCTCCTTGATATTTATATCTATAGAAATTATATGGCTAACATGGCCCTCTTATTTCTAAATTATCAAAATATAATCCCCCTCAATACAAATCTCTTTAGGAGACAATAATGGGGAGATACAATCTCTTCATACTTAGATATCTACCACAAGGCAAGCTCATCAAACTCATAAAAAATCAAAGCAAGTGTAATTGGTTTACTTTTACAAACCATTATCATTCCTCTTTTGTACATAACAATTCTTAGGGGCCTGGTGCTTTATACCTGGCATCCCCAAAGTATAAACAAACTTGCTATTGCAATCTTTATTTCAGATCATGCATGCCCACATCTGCCCCATTTTTAGAAAAATAGCAGATTTTTTAATTTTGCACTAAATTTTTTGGAGAAAAACTAATTGTCATACTTCTTTTCACTCTTTAAGTCAAGTGAATGTCTCTAATTTCTCACTTTTGTTTTGCAGATCTATAAATAAAAAGAACAAATTTCTTTTTTTAAAGATAAAGACATCCAATAATAACAATTACATGACAAATCTTTTCCTTTGAATCAAACTTGATGCACACAACCACATCTCATGATATCTTTTCATGTAGAACAAAATCCTTCTTTTATTGGTCACCCTTGCATCTTCAAGACTGTAATTTCATGTTCAATGGATTCATCACTCAAAGGGTTCCATGTCTCTTACAACTATAAACCAAGAGGCCCCCATCTCCAGATTTGAGAAACTAGTCCCACTCATTGCATTTCCACTCTTCATTAAACCAAAATATCAAAGATAGTAGGTATGGTTGTAAGGTCAAAATGAAAGTGAGGACTTTTTATATAAAACCAAATTTGAATGAAGGGCCAAGATTAAATGATGAAGATCAATGGATGAGATCACTTTGAGAAGCAAGGAAATAGGGTTAGGGCAAAAATAGGGTTTAATTAAGGATGGACAGTGGAGATTAAAAGTTAGTAAAACCTTATCAAGGGAGGAGATTAATTGAGATAAGAGATAATATTTGGCACAGAGAAGGAGTTGCTTGGAGGGAAAGTGAATTTCATATTATTTAATTAGAAAATGGGGGAAAAGAAAATTAATAAATAATTTAATATAATTATTTAGAGGGAAAAGTAGGAAATGATTAAATAAAATAACATTTATTTAATGAAGAAAAAACTAATGAATAATAAAAAAATTAAAATCATTATTAAATTGTAGTAGAAAAATTAAAATAATTAAATAAATAGAAAATTATTTAATTATAGAGAGAAATGACTAATTAGTAATGTAATTAAATAAATATTAATTTATTTAATTAATTAAGAAAGAAGAAAAGGTGAAATGAATTAATTGAATAATTATAATTATTTAATTAAAAGAAATGTATGGCTTTAGACAATAATTAAATAATTAATTGTGCTAGGAAGAATGAGAATTAAGATTTTTTTCAGCGCATAGTTCCCAACATTTATTGTCCAATGGTAAGCTTTTGCTACACAACACTAGGAAGGTACTTTTTAAATTTCCATTTTTAAAATGAATTATTCAAGATTAAAAGTGGTGTTTTAATGGGGAAAATGTTGGGTTAAAGTGAGAGGTTTCTTTAATTTTAAATATTTGTTTGTTTAAATATATAAATAGTTATAAATATTTGTTTTAATAAATTTGATTATTAAAATCTGAACAATATAGTTTATTTTAATATAATAGTTATAAATATTGTTAATAGTAATGTCAATCATAAATAATTTATCCAATCATGTCTTATCAGAAAGTATTGTTTACAATTCTTGTTTTATCAATAACTTGAATGTTAAACTCGTCATGAATTAGCTTTTGAGGTATACTCAAATAAAGAATAATCAACAAAATAAATACAAAATTACTAAAAAAAATCTAAACAATAAAAGATACGTGATATTCTCTCTCTCTCTCTCTCTCTCTCTCTCATGCACACACACATACATTGAATTTTGAGTTGTATTGAATTAAATAAAATTTGAAAGAATACAGTGAACTTAAATATGCACTAAAAAAAATAGAATCATAAATAATTTATATAATCATCTTTTATCACCAAGTATTGTTTACAATTTCTATTTTATCAAGAACTTTAGTGTTAAACTCTTCATCAATTATCTTTTGATGTATACTAAATAACAACAAACAATAAAATAAATAAAATAATAGTAAAAATTATTTTAAAAGAATAGAATTCACAAATAAAATTATTAATTAATGAATGATGGTTTTTAAAAATGTAGTAAATAAAATTAAATTGTGATCATGAGTGTATTGATCAAAGTGGGAAATGTGAATAATATGAAAATATATTTCTCAAATTCATTAATTAGGTCAAGAGTTGAGAGGCTCCAAAACTATGCTTACAATTGGTCTGCAATTGGTGCTTCATTCAGCATGCCTAGGTGTTTGAAGTGGTCATGTGTGAGGTAGGGAGGGCCCACCCCCATGGAGGTTTGCCACCGTGGCACCATTTCTTCTTTGATTGTTTTAATTGATTTATTTTCTATGTTTTAGTTCTTGTTTATTTCTCTTTTTGGTTCATTCTTTCTAGATATTATAGTAGTCCCATTGAGACTCAGCTTTGAGGGTTCCCTAGAGCGATTCTATGGAGGAGGATACGACCATCCTCATCCCCCCTTGTTGACGATTATAGCAGAGAGAAATATTTTCCCTAAATAAAATTAAATATATCCTCATAAAGGCAGGTCGACCTTATTGATATTTCATAATATTATATGCTTCTTCATTTGATCATCAAGTTCAATTCATCATAATCACATTACTATAAGAAGTTCACACTTGAGTAGCAGATCATCATCTTGAGCAACAAATTATCATATTGTTATAGTAGATTGATTTCAAGGAGAAACATATTCATTTTGTATCTTCGCTTCTGGGAGAGGTGTTCTTATTCATTGTATTAAATTCGACACTGTGTCGGGCCTAAGTTGTAAGAAGATTTCTTCTCTTATTCCTTGAATATATAAGCGATATATTTGACAGGTTTTTCTCCCTTGAGTAGGAGGGTTTTCCCAAGGTATCTTGTTGTGTTCATTGTATTATGTGTTGCATTCTTTGATTGCTTTCATTTATGTTCCAAAAACTATCATGGTATTAGAGCAGGTCTAAGAAAATATCGTGATCAGACTTTTATAAGTATCATTATCCTTCTCCATTATTCTCATCTGTGTGTGTCTATCTTAAACTCTATGAAAATGGTGAACTGTCTCAAGGTCGAAGATAGAGTCGAAGGTGCCTCTAACTTCATCTCGTATAAGTTTAGAGTTCTGATTGCATTGGAAGAAAATGAAATTTTGGAGTTCATTGAGGCCAAAGTACCCAAGCCTTCTAATGATAATGAGAAGACACAAAGGCCAAGAAGATATTTATTGATTATGTGAAGGATCACCTTGTGCCTATTATCTCCAAGTTGTAGACAACAAGTGAGATATTCAAAACTTTGGAGGATTTGTATGAGATTAATAATACCAACCGAGCTCTTTCATTGAGAAAACAACTTCATCAAATCAAGATTGAAAATGGAGATTCAATCATGTCTTTCTTCATGAAGATCACTTAATTGAGAGATCA
>CM021101.1:670323462-670365550 GCA_007115665.2 Sequoiadendron giganteum
TGTAAACCCTCATTAAATTAATCCAATCCTGATTAATTTAATCTAAACTCATGCCACATTCTCTAGGTTTTCCCACTTGCACAAAAAAATCATTTAATTGATTTATTAAATCTTCTAATTTACCTCAACATGGCATAATAGAGAATATTCCCTCAAATTTGACTTCCAAAGAAAATGGACTTATTCCTTCGAACAAGGCATTTATTTCACCTTACAAGTCCTTTTGCATTGATCCAAGTGGCCATTACTCCATTTTACTCTCCCTCCACCTTGTCATTTCAACATTTTCAAAATTTAAATTTATGCATTTATGGGCACATTCATCAAAACTTTCACATCCTTGGCCCATTCACATGGTGATAAGTGACTTATTCCTATTGGTTGGGTTTTTATCCAAAATTCATCCCATTTTCATCTTCTCTCATCAAAATCTTCTATAAATGGAGAGGCTATCCTTCATTTCAATCATCCACAACATCATGCAAAGTTTCTCTCTTCACATTAAGAGCTGATTTTGTCCATTGTCATAGCATTGTATCGTCATCATTTGCTTGTCAAGGGTTGGGAAAGGGCTACTTTCCACAAAAAGAGTAGCACCAATCCACTATGGGATAGGTATACATTGTGCTTCTTTGATGCTTTCAATTATTTTATTTTGTTATTTTGTTAATGAAGTATAATGTGTTATTTCATAGGAGCATTAGCTTATTTTCTTAGTTATGAAATCACCATGATAACGAGTGTTGGATTTTATAGCTATTTGAAGATTTAGGGTTTCCACATGTAGAAAAGGAGGATCAACACAAGATAGAATTCACATGTTCATGGGGGACCTATTGCTGGAACATGAGGCCTTTCAGGTTAAAGATTGTAGGTGCAACATAAAAAAGAGCCATGATATTGATCTTTCATGACATGACTCATAAGATAGTGGAAGACTCTGTAGATGAAATATTGACTAAATCCATAAAAAGACAGGACCACATAGCAGTCTTGAGCTCCATTTTTGATAGATTGGAAAAATATAAGGTTCATCTCAACCCAAAGAAATACGTCTATGGGGTGCAATCAGGAAAGCTCCTGGGGTATATAGTATCAATGAGAGGAATCAAGGTGGATCCCACAAATGTCAAGGTGATCCTCAACATGGAAGCACCAAAGACACTAAAGAAACTGAGAGGTCTAGAAGGCAGGCTCCAGTCCATCCGCAGGTTTGTAGTGCAACTAGCAGATAAACATATCCCATACTCTCATCTACTCCACACGTGCGTAGCAAACAAGTGGGATGACAAATGCGATTAGTAATTTAAGAAAATAAAAGAATACTTACTCAAGCCACTAGTTTTGATGTCACCAATGCCAGGAAAACCAGTGATCCTATACATTTCAGCAACAATAGGATCTCTTTTTGCTCTATTAACTCAACACGGTGAAAACAAAAGAGAGAGATCAATATACTATATCAAAAGAACTGTGGTGGGATAGGAGCTAAAATATACTCCTATTGAAAAGGTTTTTGTGGCAGTTTTGTTCACAACACGTAAATTTAGAGGTTATATGCTAGCTCATCAAATCAAGTTTATCACGAAGATAGATACTCTCAAGTACTTACTTTCTAAAGCTACTCTCACAAGACTAACAACCAAGTGGATCCTGATATTAACAAAACACGAAATTGAATATGTGGAGTGCAAGAACATCAACGGACATTTAATTACAGATCAACTAGCAAAGGCTCCTATTATGCAGAAAACCCACTCATTTCAAAATTCCCTGATGAATCAATTTTCAACCAAAGTGTTGCAAAGCATTGCAAAATGTATTTTGATGGAACTTCCACACAACACAGATCAGGAGCAAGGATTTTCTTCATAACTCCCCATGGAGACTGTATTCCTAGATCTTACAAGTTTTCATTCCCATGGACTAATAACATAGCGAAGTATGAGGCTCTCGTCATAGGCTTAAGGATTGGAGTACAATGGCGGATCATGGCTCTAAAGGTATATGAGGATTCTCAGCTCATTATTAATCCGGTAAACAATGAATATCAAACAAAGGATGACAAACTGACTCCATAAAAGAAGTTGGGTGAGAGCCTCAAAGATTCATTCATTGATATCACATTTCAACAACTAACTAGAGCAAACAACAGAGCAACAAACATAATGGCTACAATTGGATCACTCTTGGAAATCCCGCGCAATATCCCAAAGCCATAATTCTTGGTAAAGAAACATCTCGGACCCACATTCGTGGCACCAGAGTCTGAATTTTTGTGTGAACTCATTAGTCCTAGTGATCCCCGGTATCATGACATTAAAACATACCTAAAAATAGGAGTCTTGCCTGCAGAAATTACCCTAGACCTTAAATGAGCCTACATCAAACAATCAACCTGCTTTTTCATCCTATGGGAAACACTTTATCGTAGGAGCATTGAAGGAACCCTGTTGTGTTTCCTAAATACGAAGGAAGCCCTGACTACTTTAATCGAGGTACACAATGGTATTTATTTCAAACAATATAAATGGCAAGTTTATCCTTCATTTCAATCGTCCACAACATCGTGCAAAGTTACTCTCTTCACACTGAGAGCTAATTTTTTCAATTTTCATAGCATTGTATCATCAACATTGGCTTGTCAAGGGTCTGGAAAGGGCTACTTTCCACACAAAGAGTAGCTCGCCAATCCACTATGGGATAGGTATACATTCTACTTCTTTTATGCTTTCAATTATTTTATTTTGTTATTTTCTTTATGAGGTATGATGTATTATTTCATAGGAGCATTAGTTTATTTGCTTAGTTTTGAACTCATCATGATAACGAGTGTTAGATTTTATAGCTATTTGCAAATTTGCGGTGCTCACAAGTTTCTAGGCTATGTTTTATTAATGAGTCATATCATAGAATCTGAGCCTTCTAGTGTTGAGAAAGCATCAAGAAAGCAACTATGGAAGGATGTCATGGCTGAAGAAAATCAATCTATAATCATGAATGATGTTTGGGACATTGTACCTAGACCAAAATGGAAATTTTTTGTATCTTCTAAATAGATTTTCAAGATTAAGCATGTGGCTAATGGAAGCATTGAGAAGCACAAAGCTAGATTTTTGGCCAAAGGATTCTCTTAGAAAGAGGGAATAGACTATGAAGAAACCTTTGCTCCAGTTTCTCATTATACATCCATCAAAACCATTATTAATATTTTAGCAGCTAAGGGATGGAAGCTACATCAGATGGACGTGAAGACAACATTCCTTAAATGGTCTGATTGAAGAAATGGTATACATTGAGAAACCTGATGGCTTTGAGATTCATAGGGAGATGTCTCATGTTTTTATATTGAAGAAGGCTCTGTATGGCCTTAAGTAGGCTCCTCATGCTTGGTATGAGAGGATTTATCGATACCTGATGGGCTTGGGTTTCTCGAAGAAGGATGATTCAAACCTAGAATTCAATGTAGTTAATGGTGAGGCATTAATCGTGGTTCTTTATGTAGATGAGATAGTGGAAGACTTTGTAGATGACATATTTCCTAAATCCATAAAAAGACAGGACCACATAGTAGTCTTGAGCTCTATTTTAGATAGATTGGAAAAATATAAGGTTCATCTCAACCCAAAGAAATACGTCTTTGGGGTGCAATCAGGAAAGCTCCTAGGGTATATAGTATCAATGAGAGGAATCGAGGTGGATCCCACCAAAGTCAAGGTGATCCTCAACATGAAAGCACCAAAGACACTAAAGAAACTAAGAGGTCTACAAGGCAGGCTCCGGTCCATCCGTAGATTTGTAGTGCAACTATCAAATAAACAAATCCCATACTCTCATCTACTCCAAACACAGGTAGGAAACAAGTGGGATGACTAATGTGATCAGTAATTTAACAAAATCAAAGAATACTTACTCATGCCACTAGTTTTGATGTCACCAATGCCAGGAAAACCACTGATCCTATGCATTTCAGCAACAATAGTAGCTCTTGCTGCTCTATTAGCTCAACATAGTGAAAACGAAAGAGAGAGAGCAATATACTATATCAAAAGAACCCTGGTGGGACAGCAGCTAAAATATACTCCTATTGAAAAGGTTTATGTTGTAGTTTTGTTCACAACACATAAATTCAGACGCTATATGCTAGCTCATCAAATCAAGTTTATCACAAAGATAGATCCTCTCAAGTACTTACTTTCTAAAGCTACTCTCACAGGATTAACAACCAAGTGGGTCATGATATTAACAGAACACGAAATTGAATATGCGGAGTGCAAGGCCATCAAGGGAGAACCAATTAAAGATAAACTAGCAAAGGCTCCTATTATGCAAAAAACCCACTCATTTCAGAATTCCTTGATGAATCAATTTTCAACCAAAGTGTTGCAAACCATTGCAAGATGTATTTTGATGGAACTTACACACAACACAGATCAGGAGCCAGGATTTTCTTCATAACTCCCCATGGAGATTGTATTCCCAAATCTTACGAGTTTTTATTCCCATGCACGAATAACATAGCAAAGTATGAGGCTCTCATCGTAGGCATAAGGATTGTAGTACAATGGTGGATCATGGCTCTAAAGGTATATGGGGATTCTCAGCTCATTATTTATCGGGTAAACAATGAATATCAGAAAAAGGATGACAAACTGACTCCATACAAGAAGTTGGTCGAGAGCCTCAAAGATTCATTCATTGATATCACATTTCAACAAATAACTAGAGCGAACAAAAAAGAAGCAAATGTAATGGCTACAATTGGATCACTCTTGGAAATCCCGTGCAATATCCCAAAGCCATAATTCTTGGTAGAGAAACTTCTCATACCCGCATTCGTGGTACCAAAGTCTGAATTTGTGTGTGAACTCATTGGTCCTAGTGATCCATGATATCATGACATTAAAACATACTTAAGAATAGGAGAATTTCCCATGAAAATTACGCCAGACCTTAAATGAGCCTTCATCAAACAATTAGCCTACTTTTTCATCCTATGGGAAACCCTTTATTGTAGCCGCATTGAAGGAACCCTATTGCATTGCCTAAACACAGAGGAAGCCTTGACTACTTCAACCAAGGTCACAATGGTATTTATTTCTGACAGTATAAATGCGGAGGCTATCCTTCATTTCAATCATCCACAACATCATGCAAAGTTACTCTCTTCACATTGAGAGCTGATTTTCTCCATTTTCATAGCATTGTATCATCATCATTGGATCAAGTGAAGGGTTGGGAAAGGGATACTTTCCAAACAAAGAGTAGCACCAATCCACTATGGGATAGGTATACATTGTGCTTCTTTAATGCTTTCAATTATTTATTTTTTTTATTTTGTTAATGGGGTATAATGTGTTGTTTCATAGGAGCATTAGCTTATTTTATTAGTTATGAACTCACCATGTTAACGAGTGTTGAATTTTATAGCTATTTGAAGATTTAGGGTGCCCACATGTAGCAAAGGAGGATCAACACAAGATAGAATTCACATGTTCATGGGGGACCTATTGCTGGAACATGATGCCTTTCAGGTTAAAGATTGTAGGTGCAACATACAAAAGACCCATGATATTAATCTTTAAGGACATGATTCATAAGATAGTGAAAAACTATGTAGATGACATATTGGATAAATCCATAAAAAGACAAGACTACATAGCAATCTTGAGCTCTATTTTTGATAGATTAGCAAAATATAAGGTTCATCTCAACCCAAAGAAATATGTCTTTGGGGTGCAATCAGGAAAGCTCATGGGGTATATAGTATCAATGACAGGAATCGAGGTGGATCCCACAAAAGATAAGGTGATCCTCAACATGGAAGCACCCAAGACACTAAATAAACTAAGAGGTCTACAAGGCAGGCTCCAAACCATCCACAGATTTGTAGAGCAACTAGCAGATAAACAGATCCCATACTCTCAGCTATTCCTATTGAAAAGGTTTATGTTGTAGTTTTGTTCACAACACATAAATTCAGACGCTATATGCAAGCTCATCAAATCAAGTTTATCACGAAGATAGATCCTCTCAAGTACTTAATTTCTAAAGCTACTCTCACATGATGAACAACCAAGTGGGTCATGATATTAACAGAACACGAAATTGAATATGTGGAGTGCAAGGCCATCAAGGGACAACCAATTAAAGATAAACTAGCAAAGGCTCCCATTACGCAAAAAATCCACTCATTTCAGAATTCCCTGATGAATCAATTTTCAACCAAAGTGTTGCAAACCATTGCAAGATGTATTTTGATGGAACTTACACACAACACAGATCAGGAGCCAAGATTTTCTTCATAACTCCCCATGGAGATTGTATTCCCAAATCTTAAGAGTTTTTATTCCCATGAACGAATAACATAGCAAAGTATGAGGCTCTCATCATAGGCATAAGGATTGTAGTACAATGGTGGATCATGGCTCTAAAGCTATATGGGGATTCTCAGCTCATTATTTATCGGGTAAACATGAATATCAGAAAAAGGATGACAAACTGACTCCATACAAGAAGTTGGTCGAGAGCCTCAAAGATTCATTCATTGATATCATATTTCAACAACTAACTAGAGCAAACAACAAATCAGCAAACATAATAGCTACAATTGGATCACTCTTGGAAATCCCACGCAATATCCCAAAACCATAATTCTTGGTAGAGAAACTTCTCGTACCCGCATTTGTGGTACCAAAGTCTAAATTTGTGTGTGAACTCATTAGTCTTGGTGATCCATGATATCATGACATTAAAACATACTTAAGAATAGGAGTCTTGCCTACGGAAATTACCCCTGACCTTAAACAAGCTTTCATCAAACAATCATCCTACTTTTTCATCCTATGGGAAACCCTTTATCGTAGGTGCATTGAAGGAACCCTCTTGCATTGCCTAAACACTGAGAAACCCCTAACTACTTTAACTGAGGTACACAATGGTATTTATTTCTAATAGTATAAATGGAGAGGTTATCCTTCATTTCAATCAACCAAAACATCATGCAAAGTTACTCTGTTCACACTAAGAGCTAACTTTTTCAATTGTCATAGCATTGTATCATCATCATTGGCTTGTCAAGGGTTTGGAAAGGGCTACTTTCCACACAAAGAGTAGCACCAATCCACTATGGGATAGGTATACATTCTACTTCTTTTATGCTTTCAATTAGTTTATTTTGTTATTTTATTTATGAGGTATGATGTATTATTTCATAGGAGCATTAGTTTATTTGCTTAGTTTTGAACTCACCATGATAACGAGTGTTGGAGTTTATAGCTATTCACAAATTTAGGGTGCTCACAATTTTCTAGGCTATGTTTCATTAATGAGTCATATCATAGAATGTGAGGCTTCTAGTGTTAATGAATCATCAAGTCAGCAACTATGGAAGGATGTCATGGCTGAAGAAAATCAATCTATAAGTAGGAATGATGTACAGGATATTGTACCTAGACCAAAACGAAAATTTGTTGTACCTTCTAAATGGATTTTCAAGATTTAGCATGTGGATAATGGAAGCATTGAGATGCACAAAGCTAGATTTTTGGCCAAATCATTCTCTCAAAAAGAGGGAATAGACTATGAAGAAACCTTTTCTCCAGTTTCTCATTATACATCCATCAAAACCATTATTAATATTTTAGCAGCTAAGGGATGGAAGCTACATCATATGGACATGAAGACAACATTCCTGAAATGATGTGATTGAAGAAATGGTATACATTGAGCAACCTGATGGCTTTTAGATTCATGGGAAGGAGTCTCATGTTTGTAGATTGAAGAAGGCTTTGTATGGCCTTAAGTAGGCTCCTCATGATTGGTATGAGAGGATTTATCAATACTCGATGAGCTTGGGTTCCTCCAAGAATGATGTTGATTCAAACCTGTACTTCAAGGTAGTTAATGGTGAGGCATTAATCTTGGTTCTTTATGTTGATGATATATTTCTTACTAGAGAAGAACATATCATTATCAAATGCAGATGCAAAGTATATTACAAATTGTGTGGCAACTCGAGAAGTAGTGTGATTTCGGAAGCTCCTTGCAAGATTGTTTGGATAGTAATTCATCTTAACCCTTTTTTAAACTAACACTCATTATAACCCTAACCCTAAAACTAAGAGTAATTGTAAATTTAACCCTAACCCTAACCCTAACCTTAACACTAATCCTAATATTAACACATATATTTTATTGCTAACACTAACTCTAATTCTAACTTTAACGCTAGCCCTAACCCTAACCCTAACACTATTTCTAAAAGTAACAAAAATTAAATTAATTGTATCTGTAATCCTAACCGTAAAAATAACACTAATTCTAACTCTAACTCTAACCCTAACATAACCACATAAGTATATATAATATTTTAACAATATTAGTAATTCTAATCAAGGTTACAATTATGGTTAAGGATAGGGTTGATGTTACAATTGGAGCTAGAGTTCAATTAGGGTTAGGATTCAGTTAGGGTTACAGTCTAATTAGTATTAGGATTTATTTAGTGTTAGGTTTCAATTAGGATTATGACTAGCATATATTTATATATAATTTATTAATAATATTTATCAAAAAGACTACAGATGTCCATCTTGAGGTGCCTATTCACTTAATAAATAATATATAGTTATGCCAAAATAGATTTGCAGTCATCAATACTTAGTCAAAGTATATAGTTATAGTCTTCTCATTTATAGCTATTGCGTTTATGTTTTATGTGACATTAGATAAAGCTACCTAGTGGATGGAAGTGAAACCACATTCAATGAATCTAAATTCCATAGTTGTTCAGAAACCTAAAAAACATTTTTTGGAAGTTAGTTTCATTGGTCTTATAATAGCATTTTTCCTAATGGTAACCAATTGTTGATGGATGTTTATCATTTTTTAATAGTTGTTGATAAGGTGGGGACAAAATCAATTTTTAATTATAATGTAAGATGCCACTGCTTACTTAAGAATTCTTTTTAACTCTTGGATATTTTTGAAATAGATATAGCGTAAAACTTTAAAATAATATTAGCAAATGCAATTGGAAGGTGTAAATTTAAATTCCACAACCTTCCCAATATGGAGTACACTGATTGCAAGTTACATTGAATCTAGGTTTGTTGAATGGGTGTTGGAAGCTTTTGAGTAAATGCATTAGTAGGTGTAAATGTAAATTCCATGGCCCTTGCAACTCTTTTGGTTAACATTATCATAAAATGCATAAACATAGACAAGGTATGTAACTATTTGAACATCCCAAAGAGATCAAATTAATTGAAAACAACTAGGATTTTTTGAATATTCATCAAGATGATTTGCATGGAGTAATAATAACCAAATAATGACTAAAAGAAGATAATCACTGCATCAACAATAAACTGTGACAATCACTACATGCTATATCATGATTCAATATTATGAATACGGTGTCGATTTAAAGTGTATCAAATTATGTAATAATTTTGGAATCACTACATGCTATATCATGATTCGATATTATGAATAAGGTGGTGATTTGAAGTGTATCAAATTATGTAGTAATGTTGGCATATATGCATGGTTCATTATTAGGGTATACACATTCATCTTAAAATTAATGAATGCATGTGAGAAGCGAAAGTGCGAAAGTGGAGACAAGACACTTGACTTGTTAGGCAAGATGGCTTAATAAATGTGGTCACACTGGGAAGGATGCACGAATGCAAGAAGGATGGTTTCAAAAAAATTCATTCAAATTTTGATTGCAATTGAAAAGAAAAAACAAAAAAGGTAAGAACTTTGGAATAGGTTATAGTCACTTGAAAAAGTACAAAAAAATATAAATGCAGAGATATATGAGTTAATATTCATATTCAAGAAAAACGAAAGACATACGCAAGGATTTCCATATTAGACATGACAACAATAAATAAAAAGAAATATTGCAAGGACATGAAATGAAGCCTACTTGGTTGAAGCCTCTAGGAAATGAAATAAGCTAGAAGACAATGAGCCATTGTTGCAAGTTAAGATCAAAATGGATTTATTGAATAGGCCTTAGAAATTTTTTAATACAAACTTAAAGGTTTAAGAATTCTAACCCTAGCGATGATTTTATACCTTAACCATAACCATATTTGTAATCTTAATATCCTTCTCGAGGTGCCTATTTTAAATTAAATTTGCACCATATAAATGACGTATCTCCAAAAAGATATAGGTATGTCAGTATATGTGTCACTTTCAAATCTATCTATCTTTCTTCAACATATAAATATAAAAATATTATTATTTTTTATTTCAATGTTTCTCCAAATACCTTAAAAATATAGGATAAATCAAATTTATCGCTTAATATATTTATTTACTCTAAATATTTATATAAAAATATTCTATTTCATTAAAATTATTAAAAACTCAAGTGTATTTCAAAACTATATCATCATTAAATAAAATATTAATTAATCCATTATGAATGTAAATAAATAAAATTAACATCGATATTTTAAATACAAGTAGATAATTTAAAAACCCTCTCTCATTTATATCATGAGTTACAAAAATAAAATTAATATTTTTTATCATTTAAATAAATATACTTAAACTATCTAAACCAATAGAAACATGCATAATTTTTTAATAACTTGTTATTGTTAAATATATCTTTTCAGTACTTTCATGATAATTTCAAAATTAAGAAGCAATCTTATAGAAATTTCAAATTTTATTTTTATGAATTCGATGGTCTCATTAATTTACTAAGGGGGAATCAATCATTTTTGTTTAGTTTGTATATATTGTTGAAAGGGAGTAGACAAGTTCTTTTTGTGTGCACCCTTTGCCCTTGATGTCAAAGGGGAAGAGTTGTGTGAAGAAATGTTTTGGCACATGTTGCCATCAATGACAAAGGGGGAGATTGTTGAAATGTTACTGCATAAGAAAGTGAAATCTCATCTTTAAAAAATACCACTTTTTTATTTCTATTTTCAATAGATGAGTTAAAAAAAATTGAAATCTTATACTTAGAAAATAATTGCTCCAAATATGACAGATATTTTTTATTCCATTAAGTGATGTTAACATGCACATTATGTGAGATACGCCACTATAATGTGATTCTCTTGTGGGAAAAACATACTCCTAAGATATACCATTATAATGTGATCCTCCTACTCTTGTGGTCACCGTTGTGCTTACAGACTGATAAGGTGTAATGCCCCGCCTTGCAACCCTAAAGGAAGTTGTAATTAACAAATTAAGCGAACCAATTTTATTTTTTTTATAAAGTGTAGTTAACATACACATTCACTTACTAATTAACAACAACCTCTAAGGCTACAAGGTTAGGATTACTTAAACCCACACATACATATTACATATAACCAAAGCATTATGAATTTTATGAAATAAACATCATACATCATAAGAATACCGTATAACATAATAAGATAATCAACCAAGATACAATCTCATAAACATTAACTTAATCCATTAGTTACATCACTCATTCCCAAAATGAGGCAATAGTACAAATGTATTACAATTACATAATCTCACCTCATAAACATAAGAGAGATAAAATAACATATACAATTAGAAATATTACAATGCAAGAAAATACAATAAGAACCGCGAGCTATCCATCTGGATGTCTCGCCACCAAGTATTGAAGATCAAGGGGGACCCAACGTTTTTGGTGCATGCTCCATCCAACCATGTGGTACCCGAAGGCCCACCCCCCATGCTAGGAGATAGTAACCACACAACATGGTCAAGATACTACTACCTCTAACCAAAAGCAAACTCAAACTAACTCATACTGAAATAACCAAGAAAATGCAATAAACAAGTACAACTCTCACATCATTGACATAGGTCACATTGTTTCCAGACATAAAATAGACCAATTATGTTTAGAGAACCATACACGTATACAAATACCAATCACCAAGGGAATCTCAAGAGCATACACCTAAGAATCATAACCACTCCATCCCAAGGGGAAAACAAGTATAAGAACTCACTCCAACCATTTTGGAGGCAACAAAACACATAGTCCACTCCTTTCACAGGAGGCAACAAGATGAAACCACATAACAAGGTCACTCCATACAAGGAGACACGAATCCCATAATACGCTCCTAAACCAAGGAGGTGCAAACATCCCCATTCATGAAAACCGGGTAATAACTGAAAATACACCATGCACTACACAAGGGAAGAACAACTGGTTGACATAAAGATTCGACAACCCTCATTCACTAAGTTCCTCAGGAAGACTTACAAATTTGGGCTAACACATAATCCCATATCCCAACATACAACATGATGACATAGCTACAGAAGCATTCAAGACATTAATTCAAATCTAGTATTTGGATTTCCTAAATCCATATTCATTCAATCGGTTATGTTAATAAGGTCAAAGACACACTTACAAGGTTAACTCAAATAATCATATACCCGTATTTCTATTTCCATTATAAGAAATCTTAAACAATTTAAACTTACATCCCTTTACAAAATACAGAGAAACTATAACATTTAAGACAATCACTAGAAAATTAGTATTTTTGGATATACTAAATTCATCTCTTTCATATTTCATTCACAATAATTAATTGCTCTAATTGAAATTTAATAAACTAAAATAACTATTTGCCTCATCAATATAAACAAATTTTTAATTTACTTTTAAAATGACACAAATCCATGCAAGTAAACTCTTTCCATTCCCTAACCAAATCTTACATCTCATTCAATTTTCTATTTAGAATATGCAATCACTTTAATATAATAAAATATTGTTTCTCTATCCACTTTCCCATATACACTAATCAATCCATTTTAAATCTCTATTCAATAATATATTGCATGCATCTTATTAAAATAAAATACGATAATGAATTTACACTTAATATATATATATATATATGCTCCATATTATATAGACACCAAATATATATATTAATAAATCTAATTACAAATATTCTTTAATATTCCATTCACAACGATTAAATTGCTCTATGAAAATAATAAAACATAATAAATATTTATCTTTTTCAATATAATCATTTCCTAAATTTGCTTCTAATACAACTTAAAACTATTGCAAATACTATATTCAATTTTCTATCTAAAAACTATATCTTTTCAATTCTCTATACAAAAAACATGAATATCTTCAGTTTGTAAAATATCTTTTTGCTTATCTATTTAACCATGTCTTCCAGTCTTACTGTTTGAAACAACTGAAATCAACTACTAGTAAAATTCTTTCAATTTTCTAATTTACACCACATGTCTATTTCAAAATAAATATATTTTAATTAAATTATATTTAATAAATATATTTATCTACATATTTTAATTAACTCACTCAAAACAATTCTCATTTACTACCATTTCTCATTGAACAATAAATCAAATAAATTATAGCATATATTCTCAATAGCAACCACTCATATAATATTTACGTTAAATATACATCCATATATTCAACCCATTCTCAAAGCATAAACACGAAGACATAATCATTGAAGGAAATAGAAGAAACTACATTTGGATACTCTAAATCCATTTCTCATTTCATTACGTAATTCATTATATTGATAAAACTGAATTAAGAACTCATCTTTTCAGATAGGGGAGAAATTACACTAATATTTAATTCTCTAATTGTTCTTAACAAAATAAGTATTTTCAACTATAACTCAAAACATTTTACTTTAAATTAAATAACCAATTGCCCTTGCAAATTAAATCATTATAAAATTAATCAAATTAACATTTGGTCTCTTCCATAACTTATTGTGTTAAAATAAGATCAATATTTGGACTATAACCCAATATCATATATATATTTTTCCAATTAAATCAAATTAATAATTCGGCCTTTTACACATGAATTTAAATTTCACAATTAAATCTTAAATTATGCATTCTTTAAATCAAATATTTAACTCCTTCAATTAAACTTTAACATGCCATTTTACAATAAACAGTAATTTCCCCATATGTTTATAATTTTATTTAAAATAACATAAATAAACATAATACTTTAATATTATAAATTATAATATAAAATATTATTAAATAATATTTTAATATTATAATAACAATACATAAAATATTAATATTTATAAATATCAATTTATTATTATTTTATTATCAGAGCAGCCATGGGAAAATAACTTAACAGTAGTCTCATGTTTCAAGTATAACTCAAAAACTACGATCTGGGTATTTGTGATTTTTTTAGAGGGATAAGAAAATTCCAAGGTGCAGAAACTTTATAAATTTCCTGAAAACCCAGTTTGCGTAAGTGGAGTTATACATGACGCAACTAGACCATTTTACCATGAAAAATATAACTACCCTACGGATTTTAAAATTCGATTTTTAATAATAAACAAAGGGTTTCATTTTCTAAAAACATTCTAAAAACATTGCTCAATCTCTATGTTTGAATTCAAAACAAAATAATCGATTTCCTCAAACAAATTAAATTCAACTGAGGTTTTCACAATTTTCACTCAAGAATTTTCACAAAATAAAAGTTGCAAATTTATTTGATTCTTTTCTTCTAATAACAAATTTATTTTCTAAAACAAATTTAACAAACAAATCTTTAATCACTACTATTTTAAAAACAATCAAGAACAATAAAAACACAGAAGAAAACCTGGTTCAAGAAGCTACAAGAGAAGATGAATTTCTGCTGCAAGCCTCCTCCAAAGATTTCCTAAATTTTCTTCAATCATCCAATGAATCCAATCCAAAACCCAACAAATGCAAAAAAAATTTCCTCCAATCAATTCTACAATCAAACTTTCTTCAAACCCTTCCTTTGTGCAAATTTTTCCAAAATTTCTTCTCTGTTGTAAAAATGAATTTTTTCAAAAACTTTTCTGCCCTAAAATTAAAACATGCATTCTTATAAATCAAAAATACCTAATACAACCCTAATTCATGTTACATGCAAATTAGATATTTCAATTTCAATTTTTACAACCCTAATTCACATTGCATGTAAATTAGATATTAATTTCAATTTCAATTTTCGAGAAACCCACTTTCAATTTAAAATGCAATTTCAAATAATAAATTAATTTCCAAAGTTGAAACTCATTTCCCAAGTAAACATTTAATTACAATTTCTAATTTAATTCCCACACATTGAAATTAAATTCCAAAATTAATTTTAAATTCTTTTATTTTCTTTCATTCTCTTGCATCACGTTTAATTAATTAATTTAATTATTTAATAACTAAATTCAACCCCCTTGGATTAAATTTAATTAATTAGATAAATTAAATATAATTAATTAATTTAGATATAAACTTTTATCCACATTGCATTATTTAAATTAAATAACCATCAATATGATTTAAATGCAATTATTCTAAATATTGATTAAATAAATACGCACTTTTCAGAATCAAATAATATTAAAATAAGGTAAACTATGACTCAACAACCAAAGCTGATGACACACTAAGGCTAGGGCGTAGACTTGACACATGTTACCTAGCTACTATCTCCCGTTCAACTTAACTGTTGGATCGACATGCTCAAACTTGTGAAACCAGAAGGAGTCGATGTCATGTACCTACAATCCTTAAACCAAGTAAACAACATCATACAATATATCCAACATATAATACACACCGTGAAGGAGAAATCATGGATTTACAGGGCGCTCGCAAGCAAGTGATGCGAAACCGTTCTTTTCACCAATACAATCATCAAAATTGACACTTCCATTATACTCCAATAATCTCATTTAAAATCACATGTTATATCTACTAACATCATTACATCATTAAAGCATGTAAACTAAAGCCTCAGATAACCAGATCACATCACATAATATAGTTGTCGCTCAATAGTAGTTATCAAAACATCATAACAAAATGTATCAAGTATCAAAGTGACTGCAACCAAACATAGCATAAAGGAAATCGAACAAGAAGGAAAATGGAGGGGTATTACATAAGGGGTTCCTAGTAATGCTCTATGATTAGCCTAATTCATTTATCAAATAATTTAATCCACCATTAAGGTTAATTGCATCAAATTAACCTTATTAGTCCTTATAGAGCAGACAATTATTTATTACATCATACTCCTATGTAATTACTCTTTATATTCAACCCCTCACACTCCTTTGTAATTACTTATTATAATGTCCACCCTTATAGCTCCGGATCTAATGCAGACGTGTTAATACTTAGTCAAAATGAAGGGTGGATTATAAAGTTGTATCTTAGAGGAAGTGTTAATTAACTATCCAATGTAGATGGATGTCTGTTACTAAGACATTTTTAGTAACTGACCCCTGGATGTATTAATGAATTAAATGATTAGAGTGGTGAATATGGTATCAATCTCATGGGCTAGTTTGGTTTCTTTTTGTTTTCTTTATTTTTTTCTGCTGAAGTATTCACCAAAATAGACTCTGATTATTTCAGTGGTTAAAATTATAAATCAATTAATTGCCAATAAGATCTAGCTATTGTTGGATAAAATTAAACCCAACTACAATGGACAAAGAAGAAAACACAAACCAGATACAAAATAAAATGGATAGCAAGAAGAGAGGTAGAATATTTTCTTTTTTCAAACAACTAAACCAAAAAGATTAGACACTTTAATGCTTACAAACAAAAACTCAGAGCAAGACTCTGTACATTCCTTCATACAAAAACTATGCAAGTTCTGGAGCAAACTAGTTGCTGCTATGTGTTGTTGCGAACATTCTAGAGCACTGTCCTCTGTCAATGTTCTGGAGCACTTTCCTCTGCTGCTGCAGGTTCACCTAAACATTCCTCCTTTTATACTTTTGTTGTCTTCTATATTTTGTCACTTACCTTCTTCTCTCTAACTGAAAAAACATTGTATTTTGTTCTTTTGTGTTTCTCAGCCTTTTCAAAATTGGCGCTCAATTCAAATTCACCTACCAAGAGTTAATTCTCTACCAAGATTAATTGGCCCGCATGGAGGTCAAACACGGTAGGTGGAGGATCCCTACGGATCATTTCAAACTGTGCATTAAATGCACTTGGTTGGTGGCTGTGAAAGATTAGCATTTCCAACACTCCCCCTTAATCTTGAGTCTTTCTGATTTACATCACCATTCAAAAGTTCCATAGCATAAGTTCCAGAGCATATGCCTTTCTCCAAAGTTCTGGAGCATCTTCCATTTTTTGTGTTTCCCTGAACACAAGTTTCGGAGCACCTGCGCCAAGTTCTGGAGCATCTTCCTTTTTCTGTGTTTCCCTAAACACAAGTTCTGAAGCACCTATGCCAAGTTCTGGAGCATCGGCCTTTTTTTGTGTTTCCCTGAACACAAGTTCTGGAGCATCTGCGCCAAGTTCCAGAGCATCTACCTTTTTCTGTGTTTCCTTGAACACAAGTTCCAAAGCACTTGCACCAAGTTTTGGAGCATCTCTATTTTTTTGTGCTTACTAGAGCCAAAGTTTCGAAGCATTCCTGCATACCTAGCCTATCTCTTAGGCGTTCAAATGAGTCTTTTGAAAATGACTATGAAAATATCAGTGAGTTGCTACTCAGATCTACAATAATGAAGCTTGATCTCTCCATGCTCCACCAACTCTCTTATGAAGTGGTAGCAGATTTCTATGTGCTTACTTCATCCATGAAAGATGAGATTCTTGGTCAAGGCGATAGAAGATACGTTGTCACAAAATATGGTTGTACCATCTTCTTGCTGCTCATTCAAATCTACAAGGATTCTTCTAAGCCAAATGGCTTGGTATGCTGCTGCATTTGTTGCAATGTATTCCACTTCAGCCGTGGAGAGAGAAACTATGGGCTACTTCTTCGATGCCCATGATATTGCTCCTGAACCCATGTGGAATGCATATCCCGAAGTTCTTTTTCTGTCATCTACATTTCCTTCCCAATCACTGTCTGTGTACCCAACAAGTTGAAACTCATTAGTGATGGTATACATAATGCCATAGCCTTTCATGCCATTGGCATACCTTAAAATTATTTTTCCTACTTGCTAGTGTGGATCCTTAGGATACTCCATGAACCTAGAAATTAGGCTTACCACGTACATCAGATCGGGTCTTGTTGTTGTCAAATACATGAGGCTTCCAACCATGCTTTTATAGAGGGTTGGGTTAACATATTTGCTGCTGTCCTCTTTGCTTAATTTCAGACCTGTAGCTATAGGAGTTGTGGCTGGTTTGTTGTCCACCATTCTAAATCTTTTCAAGATTTGATTAGCATAACTTATTTGACAAATAAAGATGCCATCATCTATTTGTTGGACCTGTACGCCTAGGAAATATTTTAGCAAACCTAGGTCTATCATTTCAAACTCATTTTCATTGCCTCTTTGAAATCAGCAATCAAAATATTACTATTACTTGTGAAAATTAAATCATCTACATACAAAACAGCAATAAGTATCTCACCATTGGCTGCCTTGATGTAGAGTGTGGGCTCACTACCACTTTTGTTGAAGCCATTACTGAAAAGGTACGTATCAATTCTGATATACCAGGCACGTGGTGCTTGTTTCAACCCGTAGAGAGCTTTCTGGAGCCTCTAGACTTTGTCTTCTTTCCCTATAATTTCGTAGCCAGGTGGCTACTCCACATACACCTCTTCTTTTAGCACTCCATTCAAGAAGGCTGAATTTACATCCATTTGTGTTGGGCTGCAATTTCTAGGATTGCGCGCACTATTTCCAACCTTGCAGCTGGTGCAAAAGTTTCATCATTGTCTCTTCCAGGCTACTATTTATATCCCTTGACAACTAGCCTTGCTTTATGTCTTTTAACCTTACCATCAGCAGTGCATTTGGTCTTATAGACCCACTTAATTCCAATGGATGATTTCCATTTGGGTAAATTAGTGAGCTCCCATGTTTTGTTTCTCACTATAGCATCTATCTCTTCATCCATGTCGTTACACCATTTTTCTTCTTTCATGGCTTCTTCAAAATACATTGGAAAAACAAAGAAGAATCCAAATTCTCATCAAAATATTCATACCTTGTGTTGTCATAAATTTCCCTCACGCTTCTAGTCTTCTGTGGCATCAATGATACAAGAGTAGGGTCTGAATTTCTAGAGCTACTTGACTATTGGTCTGATGAAGAAGACTGTTGTTGTATAGTTCCAGAGCATCCTCCCTACTGAAAGGTTCTGGAGCTGTAGCTGTTTTCTGAACTATCACCTTGTTGTAAGGTTCTGGAGCTCATTCCTTTTGCAGCTTCTTCATCCTCAAAAGGTATTGAAACATAAATACCTATGTTGCTATCAACTATTCAATCCCATGATTCATTTTCAATGAACTCAACGTCGCTGCTGATCACCAATTTCTTGGTGATGGGATTGTACAATCTATAGGCTTTGGATTCTTCACTATAGCCTATGAAAATATTTTTTTCACCTTTGTCATCAAATTTCTATCTTTTCTCCTTTGGCACGAGAGCATATGCCACACATCTAAATATCCTCAAATTCTCAACACTCCATTTGCATTTTGTTCATGCTTCTTATGGAATCCTATCACGAACAGCCTTAGTGGGGCACCTATTCAAGATGTAAACTGTTGTTACTACAACATCACCCCAATATTCATTTGACAAACCTTTTGCCTTCAACATGCTTGTTGCCATCTCTGTGATTGTTCTATTTTTTCTTTCAGCCACTCCATTTTGTTGTGGAGTATACCTAACTGTGAGTTGTCTCTGAATACCTTGAGACTTACAAAAATTCATAAAATCTTGAGAGATATACTCTCCCTCTCTATCTGTTTTAAGGACTTTGATATAATGGTTGCTTTGTTTTTTAGCCAAGGCCTTAAACTCTTTGAACTTCTCAAATGCCTCTGATTTTTTTTTCAAAAGATAAACCCAGATTTTTCTACTATAGTCATCTATGAGTGTCATGAAATAAACATTTCCTCCTAGTGTTGGGGTCTTCATGGGACCACACAAATTTGAATGCACCAGTTCTAATGGTGCTCTTGCTCTCCTAGAATGCCTTGATTGAAAAGGTTGCCTATGTTGTTTACCTAGGATGCATGCTTCACACTTTCTATCGGGTTCTACAATTGCTGGTAGGCCCCTAACCATGCCTTTTTTAGCTAAAAGACTTAAACTAGAATAACTTAAATGCCCATACCTCAAATTCCAAAGCTCGGATGGGTCTTGGATGATCGATTTGAAGGCTAACTACTGTGAGCCTTTTGACTATGCTGAGATTTTCATTTTGAGGGGAAACATTCGGTTCTTTGTCATTTGAACTGCTGCCATAACTCTCTTGCTTTCGTCCTTATCGTAGATGATGCATTCTCCTTTCTCCATCAGCACTCTATATCCATTTTGGACCATTTTTCCAATGCTCAAAAGATTATGTTTCATTCCTGGGGCATAAAAGACATCATGAATTTGTCTTTCTTCACTGTGCTTGGTTTGTAGGCACACTATGCCTTTTCCCTTGACTGGAACCTTCTCATTGTTGCCCATTTTGATTTCAGACTTGATAATACTGTCAATGGAGGCAAATAAATTTTTGTTACCACTCATGTGGTTGCTATAGCCACTATCCAAGTACCAAACTTCAGCACTGCTTTGTTTTGCTAGATTGCATGCAATGAAAACTTGTGATTGTTTTTCATTTTCAGCCTTGTTCTCATTCACCATGTTTGCATTTTGGCTCCCTTGGTCATGTTGTTTCTTCCTACATTCACTTGCATAGTGACCATACTTGTGATAGTAGTAACACTGCACATTGCTCTTATCTTTCCTCTGATTTGAGCTGCTATTCCCTGTGTTTTGGAAGTCTGATTGGGAAGTGTTGGCTTCCTCTTGGCTATTTGAGCTTCCTCTTCAAGATTTCCTTCTACCTCTGCCTCTTTGGCCTCATCCTCTACCATTTCTTCCTCTTCCTCTACCTCTTACATTTGTTTGTGCTTTGAAGGCTTATTCTTGGGAAGAATTTGCAGACCTATTTATGCACTAACTTATTTGACCCCAATTTCTGATGAAACCTTCCGACGAAAGCTATATAATTAGATGTATCATCAGGCACTTGTGTGAATTTTCATTTTTTTAAATTTTTATCCCCGACGTTCATTGGAATTTCGACAAACCATTTTTTCCATCTACACTTCGATGAAGATCTTTTGCCGAAATTTTGATGGACCTACAAAGTTAAATTGTGGCAGGCATAAATTGAAAAGAGCTTGACTATTTATTGTGACAGTGTTTTGCTCGACGGTTTTCTTGGGGAAAATCAGAAGAAACTCAAGAAGATATTGCCAGGTTGAGGGTAGTCATTGTCTTTTTCCAGAATTCATTTATGAAGTCAGATTTGTACTTCCAAGTTTGAAAATCATATTTTAAAGCAACATCTCACCAGATTTCATTTTTAGTCTTGTGCATTTTTAGAATTTCATTTCCAGATTTTAGACCTAACTTCACAAATTCTTTATAAGGGAATTGTTTATAACTGATGGAAAATTCTTGATGGATTTGGACAAATATTATATTTGCAAGGTTTCAATTTTAACCCTAATGATCAATTTTCAATAGATTTGGGAGCCATAGCTAGATAATATCAAAGGTGTTGGTTGTTTTTTACTGTAACCAAGTTTATCTTCTAGACACATAGCATATAAAATTTCAGATAATACTACCTTACAATACCATCAATCTATATTCCAACCCAATACTACTTATCAAATCCTTATATGAACATAGCCACCTATAATCTCACTCAAGCATTTTAATTAATTCCTTGAATTAAAGCCAAAATGAGAATTACACACACCATAATAGTGAGATGAATAGAATAACCCTTGATCATTTTATTGAAGATAATAATATATTCATACAATGGAGATACATGACCTTGAAATGAGTAATTTTCATTCAGATGCTAGTATTGTCTTGAAAATTAAGTACCCATAAAACTAAAACCTACAACAAAATGACACCAAACCTAAGAATAGTATCTTAACTATAATATCAGGCTCTTTACAAATTCACTCTACAACTTCAGTTAGAATTGACCTAAAGATATCTAACTTGCTAACCCGTATTTTTGGTCATGAAATCCTTCTTATAGGGAAAATGAAGTAGCAACAAGCATCGGACCAGAAATACACCTATCACTGGTCACTTGGACCGCCTTATGAAATTTCAAAAATTGGTTACAACAGCTCAGTCTTTGGAAATCTTCTTGTTCATCCTGGCCACTGGAGAATAACTATTGCATTTTCCAAACTTTGAAAACTTGCACCAAAACTGCCACCAAGACATAGCCAAAATTTGTTATAACCATAACCGCTAAGCTGTTAATTGTCGATTGTAGACTTTGTCCTATTCTTGTTCAGTTAAGTACTTTTCTACCCATCCTTGATATTCCTCATCCATTGGCCAATTAAAATTTACCACCTCATTTACCTTGGCACTATAAGGTGTATACTTTACTACTACTTGATTTGCCTCCCTTTCAAGAGATTCCAAAAATGTGCTAGTGTTAATGATTTTATCCATACTACTCATCAGCATGTCATAATCTGAGTCATCACAAATCAATTTGATTTGTGCATTGATGATTTCATCTACCCTATCCTGCCATTGTTGTAGTGATCTAACATTTCCTTGGGCATCTACAATATTTGGTAAAGATGTAACACCCCTCAGTTTTTCCTTCTGATTGGATAGTGTGTCCTTGTGTGAGGGTTTGTTGCTGTGACGTGTTTCTGGCTGTTCAGATGTTATCTTGATTCCATGCTTTGGATTAGCATAGTGGTTATTTGAAGTAAAGATGATTATGCTTTTGAATTATATCATGTTAGAATTGTTAGTTATTTGCAGTGTATTGGTGAAGAGGATGGTATCGCATCACTCACTTCCAAGTGCCCTACGATCCCGTGATTTCCTCTTCACGGTGTGTATTTTATGTTGGATATATTATATGTTGTGGTTACTTGATTTGCAGGTACAAGACATCGACTCCACCTAGTTCCACAGGTGAGAGCGTGTTCAATACCCAACGGTATTCGATTGGGAGATAGTAGCTAGGTTTCCATGCCAGGTTGTCACCCTAGTCCTTGTATGTCATCAATGTGTGTCAGGTTGTGTTGCTTTGAATGTTGTGCCCTCTCTTTTTTATTTAATTGCAAGTTAAATTAGGTGATCTTTATAGCGTAATGTGTTCCAGAATTATGTTGAAATATGATTTATTTTATTATTAATTTAATTTAATTAATAAATAATTTAATCTTCGATTAAATCTATTTTTAAATTGATTAAATTTATATGGTTGAAAGAATTTAATTTATCTATGTTGAATTTATTCAGTTAATTGTTGAAATTGGAAATAAAGAAAATGCATGAAAGTCAAATTGTGAAATTTGGAATTCAAAATTGAAAATGCAATCAAAAGTCAAATTAGAAGTTTGAAATTCAAAAATTGAAGAAATTAAGATATTTTCTAATTTTCTGTTTTGAAGAATTTATGATGGTGGTTGAAGGATTTCAGGGCAAAAATCCTTATGTTTGAGTTTTGCTCTCAATTTTTGATCTGGAAGTTTTGAAAAAGTTTGAATTAGTGAGAGGAAGAATTCTTGAATTTTGTGGGTTTTTGGATTGGAATTGTAAAAATTTGTGGAGTTGGATTTGGAAGCAAGGTGGGAAGCTATTCATCATTTGGACCTCATCAAACTCAGAAAAAACCAGGTTCATGTCTTTTAAATGTTTGGTTTTGAGATTCTTGAATTTTAAATTTCATGGTTCAAGATTTTACGGAAAGAGTTTTAAATTTTGTTGTTTGAATTCAATTAAATCAAAGGTTGAAATTTTATCCTTCAGATTTGCAAGAAGATCCTCTTTAAAATTTATTTACTTCTAAGAAAATGATGTGGTTGGATGTAAATCATTGTTCTTTTACTCATATCATTCTGGTTTTTTTAATTAATTTTTTCCTATGAAAACAAAAATGCATATATATATATATATATACATTGAAAAGTATATATATATATATACATATATATATATATATATATATATATATACATATATATGCATATATATTTTGCTAGTTTTAAAAGACCATTATTAAATGAAATCCACAATTAAATGGACAAATTTCATTTTATAAAAATTGTGTTTTTTAAAAAATCGTAGGTTGCGGTCGCAAGTTTTTATTGGGGTTTAAAAAAAAAATTATAAAAATGTTTTGGGGAGGCTGCAGGGAGCTCAACCCCCACCGCACCCCATGGGAGACCGGCGAAGGGAGCCGCACCCAATGCGTCCCTCCCCTCTCCCCTTCGTTTCTTTTTCCCTCGCGCGGCCAACATAGGCACAGGCCGCCACCACCACCAGTGTCGGTTGTGCTAGGCACAACCACGCCATCTGCAAGGGTGGACGGCTATGCATAGCACAGTACCACCGGGGGCGGACTATGTGGCACTGCGGCCAGCTGCCCTCATACCCACCGCCCCACCAAAAACATGTCACCCATGGCATAAAACATCGCTGCTAGGGTTGAACCCGCAGCCAATGGGGAAAAGCCAACTGCCATGAATTAGGGTGCGCACACAAACCGAGGCATGACTGACCCTTGGGAAAATAAAAATAAAAATAAATTTTAATTAAATAAAATTATATATATATAAACATTATAATATATTTTATTATATTAATTTATTAATATATTTTATATATAATATAGTATATATTAATAATTAATATAATAGGATAAAATATTATAATATTATATATGTAATGGTATAGATATTTAAATGGGTTATCTTTTATGGGTGTAATTATATCAAAAGGGTGTTTTCAGTAATGGCATGATTAAGTTGAATTGAAGGTGTGAATTATTTGAGTTAGAGATTTCATGATTTAAATTTAAATTGTGAAATTTAAATTGATTTGTAAAAGACCAAATTATTAATTTGATTTACAAATGTATGTTTAATTAGAAAAATTAAATGATTTTAAACGATTTATATTCGCAAGGGCATGTTTAAATTGCAAGTAATTGATGGTTCATTTTTCCAAGAAGATATTGTTATCTTAAAGTGATTTATTTGAATTGAAGGGTAAATGTTAATTTATTGTTCAATTAGGAAGTTAAATATTGAGTCTTAATTTAAAAGATGTATTTTAACTCGGATTACTGAATTCAATGGAGTACTGAAAGTAATGTGGGAAATGGATTTAGAATATCCAAAGGTACGTTGTTTCATATGCCTTCACTGAATATTCCCTTCGTGTGCTTGTTTGAGAAATGGATTAAAAGGTGTGTTATCTGTAAGTCTTCCAGATTTGGGTTTCCAGTTTTGGGTTGTCATTTTGGGATGTCATCCTATTGTGATTTCTCTTGATAGGGCATGAGGTTGTGTTTATGTTAGTAATCGGTTTCCACGAATGGGGATGTTTGTACCTCCTTGGTTGAGGAGTGGATTATGGGATCTGTGTTCCTTGTAAGGAGTGGATTTTTTAATGTGTGTCTCCTTATCAGGAGCGGTCAGGAGCAGTTTTGTTATTGTTGTTTCCTCCAGTGTTTGGAGATGTTCTATCTTATGTTGCCTCCTGAGAAAGGAGTGGACGTGTTATCTTGTTCATTGCACCTTGGTACCATTGTTGTTTGGTTGGTGAGTGTGTGTTGTCGAGTAGAAGAGTGGCTTGTAATGGGGGCCGGCACACGAAGTGGTGTTAGGGTAACTTGTTGTAAGTGGTATAATTAAGTGATAAAAAAATTAATATAATTAGAAGTTTGGGTAGTAATACACACTAAAAAGATAATTATGCCACACTCATAGACTCAAGTGCTCGGTTAGGCTTGGGATGGGTGGGAAGGCCTGGAATGGCAAATTCATCTATCTTGTTTGTACAAAAGGTATTTGATTCTGCATAAGTGAGTATGGGGGCCGGGATTTGGTAAAGGTCACCAGGATAACCTTTTCTTGTGGGGGTCAGAGCCTAGGAAGAATCACCATGGGTAACTCATGACGAGCTGTGCAATGACACTCTGTCTAAGACAACAATTGACCTTTGGTTTTGCTCTAGTAGGTATGAGGTCCAATGATTGGTTAGGGCCACCATCTTGACGATCAGTGTGGGTAACTCATGATGTGCTACGAGATGGCACTTTGTGTGACCATAGTTGGTTCTTGTTTATTGTGGGTATGGTTTCTGTAACATACCTAATGTGACCATGGTTGGTGTTTGATTATGTGGTATGGTTCTCGTAACATACTTCATCTGCTTTGTCTCTAGAAGCAATGTGATCATGTAGAGTTGTATTTATGTTGTACTTGCATGGTATTCGAGTTGTACTTATGTTGTACTTGTGTTTTACTTGCATGGTATCTGAGTTGTACGTGTGTTGTACTTGTGAGGTTCATGTGTTTGGTTGTTTCAGTTTGGTTCAGTTATGCTAGCCTGTGTCTAGAGGTAGATGGTCTTGACTAGGATTCCTAGTTACTATCTCCTAGCATGGGGGGTGGGCCTTTAGGTTCCACTTGGTTGGGTGGCATGCACCTAAATTCATTGGGTCCTTTCTTCATGTTCATGTGAATGAGACTTTCAATTGGAGAGCTTGTGGGCTTCAGTATCAATTCTTGTTGTATTTCATTTTGGTTGATCTTGTATTATTTTACCCCTCAGTTGTTATCGAGGTGGAAGTTGTAATTGTAATCTCATTATGTTATTGGACCTACCTCATTCAGGGAATGAGTGATGTAATATTATTATAATGAATGGATTAATGCAATGGAAAGTTACCTTTACGCTTTGATGTAATTCATCTCATTGGTTGTATGTGCTTTAATTATTGGTTAATTAATTGACATGGTTTAGATCATGTTTTTTTGTTGAGGTTCTATATAACCTCTATCTCGTAACCTTAGAGGTTGTTGGCATTAGTTAGTGAACTTTCTTGTTAATTATACTCTAAAAAAAAAAAAAAAAAATATCAGCCTATTTAAGTAATTAAATGCAACTTCCTCTAGGGTTGCGTGGCGGGGCGTTACAAAAGATGTGTCACTCCAGTCATCAAAACTCTTTACCAACTCTTTAATCCTCCTTCTAAAATCATTAGGTAAGGCCTGGAAACCTTGCAGTGACTTCACAACGTCTTGAGTAGGCCTTAATTGTTGAGGCCTATTAGCTTCATTTTGAGAATTTCATTTCCAGATTTTGTTGTGCAAGTTCAATATTCTGATTTTAGGAGTCTAATAGTTGGAAATCATAGTACAATCAAAATTTAATAATTTCTAGAATTAGCATTTGAAAGTGTTTTTTGGGGTCATTAACTTCAGACTATCTTCTCTTTTGCATACAAAGTTAAATTGTGGCAGACATAAATAAAAATGAGCTCAACTATTTATTGTGACAGTGTTTTGCTCGATGGTTTTCTTGGGGAAAATCAGAAGAAACCCAAGAAGATATCGCCAGGTTGAGGGTAGTCATTGTCTTTTTCCAAAATTCATTTGTGAAATCAGATTTGTACTTCTAGGTTTGAAAATCTTATTTTAAAGCAACACATCTCATCAGATTTCATTATTAGTCTTGTTCATTTTCAAAATTTCATTTCCAGATTTTAGACCTGACTTCACAAGTTCTTTATAATGTAACTTTTTATAACTGATGGAAAATTCTTGATGGATTTGGACAAAGATTATATTTGCAAGGTTTCAATTTTAACCCTAATGATCAATTTTTAATAGATTTGGTAGCCATAGCTAGATAATATCAAAGATGTTGGTTATTTTTTACTTATAACCAATTTTATCTTCTAGAAACATAGCATATAAAATCTCAGATAATATTGCCTTACAATACCATCAATCTATATTCTAACCCAATACTACTTAGCAAATCCTTATATGAACATAGTCACCTATAACCTCACTCAAGCTGCATTTTGAGAATTTCATTTCCAGATTTTGTTGTACAAGTTCAATATTCAGATTTTAGGAGTCTAATAGTTGGAAATCATAGTAAAATCAGAATTTAATCACTTCTGGAATTAGCATTTGAAAGTGTTTTTTGGGGTCATTAACTTCAGACTATCTTCTCTTTTCCAAGGGTGGTTGCATGTCGAATTTTTTTGGTGTAAAATGTCATAATTATTATATATTGTTACTTGTGTATGATTAAAAATTATTGGAGTGTGAGTTTGATATTTTTTGAAGATCTAAATATTCAAGCTTGGTAAAGAAAAATTATGTTAGATAATATTAGTCCAAAACAAAATGAAGAGTCACTTGATAGATTTTGGGCTAGATTGAAAAGAAAGGGTGATGGGAAATGTTATTGTCCTTGCAATAATTGCAAGGGCTTAAAGATGAGAAGATTTTTAATCACAATAGCTAAGAAAGATTGTAGGCAGCATGGTCACATTGAAGGGGAGCATGGTTATCATCCATTGGTAAGTTGTTTATTATATGTGTTTATATTGATTGAATTTGTAAATATTTATATTGTTTTAACATTTGATATATATATATATATATAATCACTTGATCATGATCATGGTTTATTTGTGTCTTCCATTATTATAAAGGTGGGGTGCCCTAGGGCACATGATATGGATTATCACAGCCCGAAGAATGTGGTTTTGTAAGCAGAGGAACATGGATCTATGAATATCGAAGATGAAGTTAATGATCCTATGGAAGAAGATGATGGTACAAATACATTGATCCATGACACATGTAGTGGCATAGCTGATCATGTTGGTCAAGATTACTTTGATGATGTTCATGATTTACCTATACTTGAGAAGACATACGAGACCCTTTATGAAGGCTCCCAAACAACTCTTCTCTCTGCTGTATTGTTGCTAGTGAACTTGAAGATTATGAATGGTTTATCCAACATAACAATCTCACGGATGTTCAGGTATGTCATATATGTCATATTTTTTCATCCATTTTAATTGTTGTTAGTTCATCACTAGTAAATAAAGGATGAAGTATGTACCATTAATATTCTTTATATTAAGAAATTATTTTTTGTTGTAGATTGATTGTTATTTTTGTTTCCACTATCAAATATTTTACCTCGCTCATACTGAGATTTATCTAGCATTATGAAAGATATTGGAATGGAGTATCAAGCAATAGATGCATGTCCCAATGATAATATTATATATCATAAACAACATGAATTTGCAACAGAATGCCCAGAATGTCATATCAGTAGATATTGAGCATACCAACTACCAAAAAAGGTGCCTGACAAGGTTCTTCGTTATATTCCCATTATTCCACGTATGCAACAATTATTTAGGTGTGAAAGCTTAGCGCAATTTATGGATTACCATGCACGAAATAGAAGTTGAGATGACATTCTTCGAATGCTTGTGGATGGTTCAACATTTAGCGACATGGAGGAAAAATGGCCACGCTTTAAAGAAGAACCTCGTAATCTCAAGCTTTCATTGGTAGCGGATGGTGTTAATCCATTTGGAGAGCTGAGATCTATTTACTCAGTGTGGCCTATTTTTGTTATCAACAATAACATTCCTCCATGGATGTCAATAAGGAGGGAGCACATAATGTTGGCAATGATTGTTCCAGGTATTTATTTACGTCAATTTTCTTTAACGTAGTAGCATCTCATTTGTCTTACTTGTTGCATAATGACTTATATGTTTTTTCATTTAATAGTAATGTACATGAATTTATATATATTGCAGTAAAATGGTTCTAATAATTATGTAATGTTTATGTTCATTCAACTAGGTAAGTACCAAGTTAAAGATATGAATGTATATATTGAGTCTCTTATCGACGAGTTACTAAAGTTATGGAGTGGTGTGACTATGTATGACGTATCTAGACCAATAGGACAAAGACAATTTGAATTCCATGCAATGCTTGTATGGACAATTCATGATGCCCCAAGGCTAACACATTTTTCTGGTATGTTATAATGTTCGACTACATGACTTTAATGATATTTAATTTTATGAAGTAAATATCATGCATGTTTTTTAAATAATCTATTCATTATATATAATTATAAAAATTGACATATTTAATCCAATTATATATGGTAATTTGCAGGTCTTCAAACAAAGAGAAAATTAGCATGTCCAATTTTTGGTCCAAAGATGAAATCTTGTCATTCAACAAGTCTAGGAAAGTAGGTGTTTGATGAGTATAGGCACTTCCTCCATAGGAATCATAAGTATCGAACTACTAAAAAACATCTTTTCAATGGGAAAGAAGAGACTACATCAAAACCACAAAGAATGACACCTCGACTATGGAAGTTGGAATATAATAGAATTAATCGTCAAGGTTATACATCAGATCAAATTATTTATCTATCATATATAATATGTTTTAAATTTATATTTTTATATTGTGTTGTGTTTACTCATGTTGTAATTGAGAATGATTGTCGTTGTTAATTTTTTTAACTTATATGCTTCATGAAGGTCATCAAGGCATTAATGGTCGGCTTCCACAGGGACTGAAAAGTTATCCTAGACAATTTAGTAGGTTTGCCTACTATGAGCAGCTAAAAATTGTGCATTTTTTTGATATAATGCATATCGGAAAGAATATGACAGAAACGTTATGGAAAATATTGAATGGAAGGCATGACCAAGAAAAAATTGTCAAAATTTGTAGTGACATTCAGGAAGCCAATCATGCAATGAAAAATGTCATTCAATTAAATAGTGATAGAGACCAAATTAATATAAGTGCCCTTCCTTGGTTATTAATGGAGCAACAAAGCAATCCTATTAAAGAATTCTTACAAAAAATTGGATTTCCCACAGGATTTGCTGCGAACATAAACAATATCATAACAAAGAAAGGTGAATTTGGGTCAAGAATGAAAATGCATGATTGGCATACCTTCATTAAGGTAATTATTTTGGTATATTATATATACATATTTATATACTGCATGTACTTTTCAGTGTATTATGTTTACTACTTTTGGGAAAATAATGAAAAGATCATTTTATAATTGTTGCAGTACATTCTACCTCTATCTCTCCTAGAAAACTTTGACAACAATGTCAAGAAAGTTATATATGATCTTGGAAAATACATGAGGTAAGTAGCGATATCTATTCAATTCGTTGTATATGTTTTTTAAATCTCGTTAATATATTTGTGCCTTGAATCACTTGTAGATGGCTATCATCTAAAGCAATCCATAAAGAAGATATAAATTATTGGAAGATAAAAATTCCTCGTCTAATGTGTGAAATGCAAAAGTGTCTACCTTCGACATTTTTCAATGCACAAGAACACTACCTCATACGCCAAGTTGAGGAGATTGAATTGTGTGGACCTATACACACAAGGTCAATGTGGATGGTTGAGAGGCACTTGAAATTTTTGAAGGCTTTGGTTAGACAAAGAGCACATCTCAAGGGTTCTATGGTAGAGGGATACATGGTATCCTAGACCATGGTGTACATTACTGAATATCTTCCGAAGTTTGCAGCAAAGATCCATGTAGATCGCATTTGGGATCCCATGTCCATTAATAAATTCGAAGGGGAGTACCTAATGGGGAAAGGTAGATTGAGGAAAGTGATAGGTAATTATAAGATGATCATGGAGATTAATTAGAATACATTTTACATTTGGTTTTTATGTATATTGTACTTATTTAATTATTAATTTTCAATATTCATCAATTATAAATTAAGGTCGTATATCGTGGTAATTAACTAACTATATGTCATTTTTGAATTTCTTTTTTTTTTGATATAGTTGGTCGAGAGTGGGATGCACTACATTTGTACATTGCAAACAATCTTGATTGGATGACGGTATGGATTGAACAATGTCAATAATCTGGTCGCGCATTAACATGGGAAGGTGTGGCTTCATTGGTTAAAGAAGCTCATCGTAATGGAGATTCCAATGTTACACCAAGGGAAATTGATTTAGCGTATGGTTTAAGAGATAAAAAAGTATGTATAAATATATTAATCGCCCATATTATTTAATTATTTTCAATTATATTGATGTATATATATGTTGAGATTTTTTTCTTTGCATACATTCGGCCAAGAATAAATATGTTTATCAACTGACGATATTGCAATATGTTTTACATGTTTGACATATTGCAAGTGAAACACCACAAGGCTATGTGGTGCAATGGTCATAAATTTTGAATCAAAAAGTTGGATGACACGAAGAAAACTTGTGATTTTGGGATAACTGCAGTCTTCCATGTGACTAATGTTTCATCTAGAAGTCTCAGAAAATCAATACTATGGGATTTTGGATGATATACTTGAGTGTGACTTTAAGTCCTTCAAATTAGTTTTGTTCGTCATCCTATGGTATAGGCTACAATTGAATAAAAATGATCCCAAGAGAATTGTTATTGAACATGATAATGGTTTTACCATGGTTAATACAAGGTATTTTGAGCAAGCTAGAAATAAGCCCTATGTTCTTCCAAGCCAATGTGAGCAGGTATTTTACTTAGAGGTTCTAGGTAAAGCGGGTTGGTCATATGTTGTTAGACATGATCCAAGAGGAAGGCTAGTAAAGTATAATGTGGTGGAAGAAGAAGATACTGAAGAAATAGAAGATGATGTAGATGATGATCAGGATCAACAGTTAGTTGATGATGTACCTAACGAAGATGTCGAAGAGGAGGAACTAGATCATGATGATGTAGGAGTTAATGTTCATGAAGATGATATTCATGTGGATGATGACATTATCAAAATTGATATCAATGATGATGATGATGATGATATGACCAATCCTTACAATGTTGAATCTAGATCGAATGATACAGACAAAGAGTTGGATGAAGAAGAAGATCAATGACATTGAAATTTATGAGTTATGTGATTGTATTATCTATTTGATATTAATTTCTTGATAGAATGATATTTCACTTATGTGGTTACATAATTAATTTATGATGTTTTTAATTTTAATTATATTTTAATTATATTAGAATATGTTCAGTTAACAGATGTAAAAAATAAAATGGATAAACCAAAAGATGAAAGTGTGAGACCATTGCCTTGTTGGGTGTATGGAGTCTAATGAAGATCTATAAAAGTGTAATCTATGATGGCAATAATTCAAAGTGTTTGGCACGTAGATGTAGTCTATAACTTGTATAAATGTGCAAGTAAATGACTGACAAACTCTACTTGAGATAGAATAACAATCCTAGTTATGTGATTTTTCTTATTGATCCAATTAATACTCTTTAGTTACTATGGTTGACTAGAAGGGTTTAATCTTTACTTGAAAGAACCAAATAATCACATCACACAAATACAAGAAATGTGTGTCGGTAAACTGAATATATATATATGCTTGATATATCAATTTAAACAATAGAAAAACATCAAAATGGAGACAACCAGATAACTGTATAATTCCACAAACAGCTGATACCAAGATTAAGCCACTAGTTCAAACATCTTCATTAACTTCATCAAAATTCATACATGCATGTGAGTCTTTTAAAGGAAAGCTTCCTTGCAAACTATCTATTGTATCTTTCTCCTATCCACCTATATCTATTTTACATTATGAAATAGATATAAATATCAGAAGCTCTCTTGATGATTAGCCCTCCCCTTAGGTGTGGGCTAATATTAGTTACATTTGGCTTTTTTCCCTCGGGTGCCAATGCCCATATGACCAAAGTTTCATACTCCTCACTGAAGGCAGAGTCCTACAGAGCTGCCTTAACCTCTTCTTCACTATTCTATATAGGGTGCTTGGACTGTAAGATAGCATTGAATGCAACTACATCAGCTATGTCCCATTCAGGCTGTTGGTGGTTTTTTAATGTGAACCAGGTTTATCTCCTAATCTACCTATGGAATTGCCAATTCCAATCAAGGGCAGCTTGGAGGACTTGGACCAACTGATGAGGATTTTAAAAGACCTCCTACACTTTGGGCTCTGCAAGAACCAGGAGGGTGATCCCTCAATGTGTTTACAATCTCTGCACTAAATTTATAAACAATCATTAACAATTAACAGATAATCCCATTTAATAGCTCAACAAAATCGGATAATACTGAACTGAATTGGCCCTTCATCAATAGTATCAACTACTTGGAGCATGAGATGATTACAATGACATTTCACCACTTAAAATAGTCATTTAATTTGCATTTTGACAGCAAGCTCTAAGCTAAGAAAAACAGACACATAACGCTACAAAAACATACGATTTAGGCCAGTGCCATATAGTATTGGCGAATCAAATTCACAAATATTTAGATTTCCATAACAGGTTCAAACACATAACATATAAGATCTCTGACAATATTGCATTACAACAATGTCAATTTCTATCCTAACTCAATACTTCTTATCAAATCCCTTTACAAACATATCCATCTATGACTCCATCCAAGCATTTTAATTCTCTTTGAATTAAAGCAAAAATAGAAATCATACACACCATAATAGTGAGATAAATGCCATAACCCTTGATTATATTATTCAAAATTGTGATATGTTTATACAAAGGAGAGCCATGAGCTCTAAATATATCATTATAACTCAAATGCTAGTACTGTCATGAAACATCAAACATTCACGCTATTGGAACTATGAAATTTTGACAAATTCATTATTTCTTCATGATTATTAGTCTCCCAACAAAGATTCGTAATGCAGACATAAAAATCCTCACATAGCATTTTTTATCAAAATCTGATTTAAAATTGTGCCATAATGCCCCATAAATTTCATCTGACATTAAAATCTTAACATATGAAAATATCGGCATAAGTTGATGCAGGTCTCATCGATGATAATATACATATCCTAAATGTATCGACAAGACATTAGAAGGGTCACACTGATCAAGTTATACACAAAGAGAATGTGGGTTTTTATATCTTATTGGCAAGACAAAAAGTATCGGTGTGATGTTGTAAGGTCACATCGAGCTAAATTACCTTTTTCCGATTGGAGTAACGTAACGTCTATCGGAGAGACTTTGGTCATCGAAGAGAGATTTTAAAACACTACCTGAAGCATTATTAGTCTTACTGATAAAGCAAGGGGAGGACTCACTTAGTGAGACAAACAATGTTAGGGAGAATTTAGAAAGTCTTACTGACCCCTCAGGTTACACCGACAGAACTGAGCATACGAAGATAAAGGGTGTCGAGAAGACAATGCGCATGGTCTCCGTTGGAAGTGTGAAATTTTGGCAATTTCATTCACCCTTCATGACTATTAGTCTCCCAAAAGGTTCATAATACAGACATAAAAATCCCCACATAGCTTCTTTTACCTAAATCCATTTTAAAATTTTGTCATAAAGCCCTATAAAATTCATATGGCATTAAATCTTTAACATATGAAAATATTGGCATAAGTTGATGCAAGTCTCATCAATGATAATATACATATCTTCAATTTATTGGTGAGACATCAGACGGGTCATACCAATAAAGTTATACACTAGGAGAATGTGGGTTTGTATTACTTATTGGCAAGACAAAAGGTATCGGCGTGACGGTGTGAGGTCATATTGATCTAAGTTACCTTTTGCCGATTGGAGAAAAGTAAAGTCTATTAGAGAGACTTTGGTCGTCGGAGAGAGATTTCAAAACACTGGCTGAAGCGCTATTGATCTTGCCGATAAAGAAAAAGGAGGACTCAATCGGTAAGACAAACGATGCTAGGAAGAGTTCATAAAAGTCTTACCGACCCCTCGGGTTGCACCGACAAAATTGATCATGCAGAGATAAAGGGTATCGAGAAGACGATGCTCATTGTCTTGTCAAAGAAGAGGCATATCGATGAGACATGTCACTGTGGGGAGATCTAAGAGACATCACAACAAGTGTTATTATGTCGGCAAAACCAATCGCTTGGTCTTGATGACATAAGTTGATAAGTAAACATCTCGGTGAGAAAAAGTACTTTCGGAGTAAGGCAAAGAACCATTAGCCCGATTCATTAAGTCTGAGCGATACTTATTTTGGTGAAATTCATGGTGATATAAAAAGCAAAAGGAAAGAAACTATCAGGGAGACTTGTGATGTCAGGGAAACTGCAAGAAATCTTGGCGGATGGGTGAAGGTTGAACAAGTGGATTGGCCAGAGATTTGAAATGTCTTGCCGATATAAGCCCTGATGTGACAGTGAGAATTTTGAAAAAAAACATGCAGCATTCATGTCTCAGTAAAGACATTAATGGCGCCATGAACCATAGGAGATTTTGCATATCAGGGTATGATGAATTGAAATCATTGTGTCACAGAATTCAAAGCGAAGTAGAGCAAGGGAACCAGTAGAGAAATTAAGGCATTCACCTCGCTTGAGTTTGCAAGAAAGTTACACTAAGTTTCTTGTCCTCTCAGAATTCGTAAAAATTTGAATTATGGAAGGCACTGGTTCAGGAAAAGTAAAGGGAAGAAAACACGAGGAGGGAAGCCAATAAAAAGCAAAAAAGAAAAAGACTGATTTGCAACCAGAAGGTACTGAAAGGAAGCTAAATCAAGACCTCATAGACCAGTTACCTGGTTCTAGATCTAGAGCTAGGTGTTTTGTATAGCTCAAAGCGGAAGTTGACAAATTGGACAACAAATGCAAATTTATAGGTGATGTTTGGACTCCGATTAGAGGCTATGAGTTATTCAATTTCCATTACCACAAGAGAAATCACTTTGAGCTAGTATGCAATCCATGGAGGCTCAATTTAGGGAAATTAGTGTGCCCTAATATTTTTATTGATGTCAAACTAGTAAAATTATTGGCCGGACACTATGATTAGAAAAAAAAAGCTATATGTGATTTGTCAGGGAATCCATTGATACATGTATCTAAGAAAGCAATTGATGAGGTTTTCGGAATGGAGGGAATATGCAGTGAGAAAGTAGTGACTGAAGAGCTCGATAGTGAGTTCAGAAGGATGGACACCAGTTATAAAGGGTGGAGGTTACCTCTACATAGAATTAGGTGTCATGGAAAACCTACTTCAATGGAAGAAAGTGAGGGGCCACCCTTTCATGTAGACCTCTTCGAACCTTACCTAAAATAAACTTACTACTCAGTGGGACAGGTATTAGGGATGGATGTACCTGAGCATATGGTGGTTGTGCCCATGGTGATTGCTGCAGACATTCAGTATCACAATTCCAAATCATTTGACTATGCTCCACATGTTCTTAAGGAGTTGGATGCAGGTTTGATGGCAATAAAGAGTGATGCTTTTGTTCTCCATCTCAGAAATTACTCACTGCTAATACACTTAGTGTTGTATTTTGGACAAGAGTTAGGTTTATGGCCCGAGGAGCTGAGGATTTCACAATTCGACAAGGAAGGTAGGCCATTGCCTATTCAATTATGGACTGTTGTTTCGGATAGCAGGTTTTCCAATTCAAATTTCTTGCATTTTGAAGAATTCTTTGTGAAACCCTTGTATAGATTTTTTAACCATCCTTGTGATTATTCTTTATCTGAAGAAGTAAAAAGGTTTCTTAGGCCTAGAGATTACAATGGACTAATTAAACACAACTAGGGAGATTGGTATTTCTTAGAGAATTCCACAATGATTAGGGTTTATGGCTTTGAGGATACACCTTTCATTCTGCCCAGAAATATCCCGGATAGAATTGCATACCTAGAAATTGTTAGGAAAATGGATTACTCCAGTGTTATGAACTTAAGTTCATATGGGAAACATGCTTTTATGCCCAATACATTGTGTTTTAGTGATTTCACTGTATTAGCCAATGAAGGTTATGATTTGATTCTGGACAAATTATTGCACTACGACATGAGAAGAGCACCAGTGAGAAATAACTTTGATCCAGAAGGGTATATCCACTCTGCCAGACAAAAAGTAAATCTTGGAGGGTACCATCATGTGCCCTTTAAATCTGATGACATAATCAAAAACTCGGAGGCAGAGGAAGCTGAAATTGTGATTGAAAAACATAATCAGGAGTTGGTGGATGCTGAGTTGTTATCCTCCATTAAGGGTATTTCAGAAATAGACAGGCCACAAAGCTCATCTAGGAAAGTTTCAAGAATGAAGACTCAGGACTATGCCTATGTTGCCAGAGAAACAGATGTTGAGGAAACCATGGATGTAGATACAAGACATGAAGTCTATAGGTCTTTCATATCAGATGATGAATTTATAAAGATCTTGGAGTTTAAGAAATTTTTATATAAGCAAAGAGGGAAAGAGATAAGGGGACAGGTCGACAATGTCACTCTAGGGAATGAGGATCAATTGTTAAAAAGCTTAAAGGATGAATTAGACAAAGAGATGATTGACATGAACCCTGAAAAGGGGAGGGAGCTGCTTGAAAACGTAGGTGTTATGATTTTTCCAAGTCTGGATATGAATTTTGCATTAGTTTTTGATAGTTTCTTAAAAGATAACAATGCTACCCACAAGCTCAGTATAGAGAAGGTGATGGAGGTATACACGAGATAAAGATACAATCCTGATGATGAAACATTGATGATTTGGGCCTTATATCCTCCTCACAAGCAATCAATTGTTATTGATACTTAAAAGGAATTCAGACATGTCATGACCCTGAAGGCTAGGGAGGTTGATCCTATAGCGAATACTGATATTGGGATAAATATAGCCAAGTTGAATAAAGCCCAAATCCAAGCATTGATAAGGGAAAGGGAGATGTACAAAACCAATAATGAGAGGATGTTGAGAGAGAATGAATGCTTGAAAGACTTGGTAGGTGCTGTAACGGAACCAACAAGGATGCTCACTCAAGGTGAGATTTCACAGAAAAAAAGACCGTTGGGAAGGGTCAATTGCATACTCTCAAGGGAGAATGGATGCATTTGCTGCAATAATAAAAAAAAGGTAGGTTGTTTTAACCACTTGGTTAAATAAAATCTAGGGAAAAAATTCACAGTACGTAGATGCAATAAAGGAACACAGGAGAGTGGATAGTAGAATTCGGGAAAGAATTGAGGAATTGGAGTAGAAGGACACTCCTAGTAATGAAGAGATTGAAAATGCCAATTGTATTATGGATAGGCATAGGGATTTCTTTGAGGAGTTACAAGGGGATATGCAAGGATTGATAGAGGCTGCCGAAGATAGATTGACCAAGTTATGTGATGATGAAGGGAAAATGAAGGAAGTGACTACATGGAAAAGTGAGTGCGAAACAATACTCCAAGGGATGCTGGAGACAACCACTGTGAAAGATGTGATATTGGATGCAGCATGTGAGCAAAATGAGCGAATGATAATGATGGAGATTGTGATCCGTGATGCATTGGGAGATGCCGACACTCATGAGTGCTAGGATTATACGTAGCATATGTCTGCAGTCCATTTGTGACTTAACAAAAATTAGTTAATAGTGGATTTGTTAAACCTTTTATGCTTTAAACCTTTTTGAAAAGGCATGTCCTTTTGAAAACTGATGTATAAGTATCCGTTGTTGGATAAATGTAAAGGGGTAGAAGATAGAATTAGAATAGGATAGACTGTTGTAAGCATTAAATTTTCAGAAATGATGACATTCAAGGAGACTATGTTGCATGTATGAATTTTGAAGGAGATAATGAAAGACTGTTGATTTAGTGGCTTCATTCTGGTATCAATTGTTTGTTGGATTCTTGCGATTATTTGATTGTCTACAATCTGATGTTTCTTGGTTGTTTAAATTGAAGTATCAAGTATATATTCGATTTATCAGTACACATTTGTTGTTTCTGTGTGATTTGGTTTATTGGATTCTTTAAAGAAGAATTAAAATTCCTTTCAATAAATTACAATAATCTGGGAATGCCATTTGGATCAATAAGAAGAATCATATAATTAGATTTGATATTCTGCCTCAAGTAGGGTTTATCAATTACACTCTTGCATGTTTATACCAGTTGTAAACTCATAGTTATATGCCAAACAATTAGAGGACCTGCTAGATAGAAACCATTCATTAAAGGCTTTCATTTGACTCCATTTTACTCAATAAGGCATTGGTCTCCCTTATTTACATTACATTAGTTTTATTCATTTCATTTAACATCTCTTAATTGAACATATTAATTCATACCTTGATATTGCATATACAATTTATACCAAAGTAGGATCATCTCTTTCCACTGTTAAATTGCCATTTGTGGATAGTTAGATCAAGTAGGAAACATAAATTGAACATATTAATTTAGTATAAGAGTCAACCAATCATAAGGAAAACATAATATGAAGATGAATTTTCTCAAATCTTGTGGCTGTAGATGCCCTTTTGAAATCTATGCAAAATGTGGGAGGATAGACAAAGCTCATGAACTATTTGACACAATGCCTTGAATAATTGTAATCTCATGGAATACACTCTAATTAGAAAAGTCTCATCACTACCCTCATAACAATCTATCAATTTGTTTTAGTGTCTATTGTGTTATACCCAATTTGGGACATGGGGTATAACAAAATAGACATTAAAATAAATTGAGAGATTACAATTCTTTGAGACATTTTGTCAAATAGTTCACAAGCTTTTTCTATCCTTCCACATTCTATATAAATTTTAAAAGGGCATCTACAACCACAACATTTGAAAAAAATCATCTTCATATTATGCTTTGATGGATGTCTATACCTTGTTCCAAATCTCCCATATTAAGGAAACCAGTAAGGATTTTGGTGAAGGTTGTGGAATTTTTCTTTGCATCTACCAATTGCATTTGTTTGAAAGTTTCTAAAACCTTTTCAACAAATCCATTATGTGTATATTCTAAAATCATTATAGTACACAATTTCACATTTATTTGGCTTTGCTTCTACCAATTGTATTTTCTTGAATTTCCCTACAATATTTTCAATGTAGATCTCTTTTGTGGATATCTTATAGTCCTTGTAGTCCACATCACTTTTTTTTTTGAAGAAACTATTACCATATATTTCTTATTTATGTTCTAAATTGGATACATGTTTATAAGTTTGATATTACAATCAATAATATTAATTTTGGCAAGACATTAAAAGATTTTGTTGATTTTAAAAATATATGCATCCCAATGTAAAAATGCCAACAATGGAAGCAATGATTGTAACACATAATTTTTGATGTAGTATCCAATTCAAAGGATGATGTTACAATTTAGGGTTATGATTGGGTATTTAATTAGAGTTAGGATTTAGTGTTCGGGTTAGTATTAGGTTTAGAGTTAGGGTTAGGGTTAGGAAAAATAATGTTAGGATTAGGTTAGATTAGGGTTTATGTTTTATGGTTAGGGTTAGATTTAGAGTTTTGGTTATGGTTGGGATTAGATATGAAATTAGGGTTAGGGTTTAGGATTACAATTAGGGATTATAGTATTAGGGTTATATCTAGAATTAAGTTTTAGGGTTATTGTAATTATGATTAAGGGTTGTTTTATATTTGGCTTAGAGTTGGGGTTAGGATTAGGGCCAGGGATAGGGCTAGGGTTAAGTTTAGGGATAGGTTTAGGGTTATTAGAGTGAATGCAACTAATTAATAAAAGAAAAAATATTTAGGGTTAGGTAATTAGGGTTAGGGTTGGGGTTAGAGTTATGGTTGTGGTTAGGGTTATAAAGATAGGATAAAGGTGAGGGTTAGGGTCAAGGTTAAGGTTTCAAGAAAAAGGGTTAGGTTATGATTTGGATTACCCTAAAATCTAACCATAACCATAAACCTAATCCCAAACCTAACCCTAAATAAAACACATAACCTAACCCTAATTGTAATGTTTGAGGCTAGGCTCAAACACTATATAACCTAACACATAACCTAGCACTAGAAAAAATTCTTCTCCCAAACAATCTCCTCTACTTCTATTGATGCCTACTGGAGTTGCAACATTCAATATTGGTGCTTCAACCATTCATTCAAAGCTAAGAATTTGAAAGCAGTGTTCATTTGTAATATAATTAATGATTTAACAATATTATAATTATTATTAATCTAATACAATATTAATATTATTAATAATATACCAATAATATTAATAATCTAATATAATTACTATTAATCTATAGATTATATATAATCTTAATATATCATTATAATTCATATAATGTAATATAGTATTGTTATATAATATATTAATATTATAACATTACTATTAATCAAAGTGATTTAAAAT
>CM021101.1:670365650-670501790 GCA_007115665.2 Sequoiadendron giganteum
CTAACTTTAACGCTAGCCCTAACCCTAACCCTAACACTATTTCTAAAAGTAACAAAAATTAAATTAATTGTATCTGTAATCCTAACCGTAAAAATAACACTAATTCTAACTCTAACTCTAACCCTAACATAACCACATAAGTATATATAATATTTTAACAATATTAGTAATTCTAATCAAGGTTACAATTATGGTTAAGGATAGGGTTGATGTTACAATTGGAGCTAGAGTTCAATTAGGGTTAGGATTCAGTTAGGGTTACAGTCTAATTAGTATTAGGATTTATTTAGTGTTAGGTTTCAATTAGGATTATGACTAGCATATATTTATATATAATTTATTAATAATATTTATCAAAAAGACTACAGATGTCCATCTTGAGGTGCCTATTCACTTAATAAATAATATATAGTTATGCCAAAATAGATTTGCAGTCATCAATACTTAGTCAAAGTATATAGTTATAGTCTTCTCATTTATAGCTATTGCGTTTATGTTTTATGTGACATTAGATAAAGCTACCTAGTGGATGGAAGTGAAACCACATTCAATGAATCTAAATTCCATAGTTGTTCAGAAACCTAAAAAACATTTTTTGGAAGTTAGTTTCATTGGTCTTATAATAGCATTTTTCCTAATGGTAACCAATTGTTGATGGATGTTTATCATTTTTTAATAGTTGTTGATAAGGTGGGGACAAAATCAATTTTTAATTATAATGTAAGATGCCACTGCTTACTTAAGAATTCTTTTTAACTCTTGGATATTTTTGAAATAGATATAGCGTAAAACTTTAAAATAATATTAGCAAATGCAATTGGAAGGTGTAAATTTAAATTCCACAACCTTCCCAATATGGAGTACACTGATTGCAAGTTACATTGAATCTAGGTTTGTTGAATGGGTGTTGGAAGCTTTTGAGTAAATGCATTAGTAGGTGTAAATGTAAATTCCATGGCCCTTGCAACTCTTTTGGTTAACATTATCATAAAATGCATAAACATAGACAAGGTATGTAACTATTTGAACATCCCAAAGAGATCAAATTAATTGAAAACAACTAGGATTTTTTGAATATTCATCAAGATGATTTGCATGGAGTAATAATAACCAAATAATGACTAAAAGAAGATAATCACTGCATCAACAATAAACTGTGACAATCACTACATGCTATATCATGATTCAATATTATGAATACGGTGTCGATTTAAAGTGTATCAAATTATGTAATAATTTTGGAATCACTACATGCTATATCATGATTCGATATTATGAATAAGGTGGTGATTTGAAGTGTATCAAATTATGTAGTAATGTTGGCATATATGCATGGTTCATTATTAGGGTATACACATTCATCTTAAAATTAATGAATGCATGTGAGAAGCGAAAGTGCGAAAGTGGAGACAAGACACTTGACTTGTTAGGCAAGATGGCTTAATAAATGTGGTCACACTGGGAAGGATGCACGAATGCAAGAAGGATGGTTTCAAAAAAATTCATTCAAATTTTGATTGCAATTGAAAAGAAAAAACAAAAAAGGTAAGAACTTTGGAATAGGTTATAGTCACTTGAAAAAGTACAAAAAAATATAAATGCAGAGATATATGAGTTAATATTCATATTCAAGAAAAACGAAAGACATACGCAAGGATTTCCATATTAGACATGACAACAATAAATAAAAAGAAATATTGCAAGGACATGAAATGAAGCCTACTTGGTTGAAGCCTCTAGGAAATGAAATAAGCTAGAAGACAATGAGCCATTGTTGCAAGTTAAGATCAAAATGGATTTATTGAATAGGCCTTAGAAATTTTTTAATACAAACTTAAAGGTTTAAGAATTCTAACCCTAGCGATGATTTTATACCTTAACCATAACCATATTTGTAATCTTAATATCCTTCTCGAGGTGCCTATTTTAAATTAAATTTGCACCATATAAATGACGTATCTCCAAAAAGATATAGGTATGTCAGTATATGTGTCACTTTCAAATCTATCTATCTTTCTTCAACATATAAATATAAAAATATTATTATTTTTTATTTCAATGTTTCTCCAAATACCTTAAAAATATAGGATAAATCAAATTTATCGCTTAATATATTTATTTACTCTAAATATTTATATAAAAATATTCTATTTCATTAAAATTATTAAAAACTCAAGTGTATTTCAAAACTATATCATCATTAAATAAAATATTAATTAATCCATTATGAATGTAAATAAATAAAATTAACATCGATATTTTAAATACAAGTAGATAATTTAAAAACCCTCTCTCATTTATATCATGAGTTACAAAAATAAAATTAATATTTTTTATCATTTAAATAAATATACTTAAACTATCTAAACCAATAGAAACATGCATAATTTTTTAATAACTTGTTATTGTTAAATATATCTTTTCAGTACTTTCATGATAATTTCAAAATTAAGAAGCAATCTTATAGAAATTTCAAATTTTATTTTTATGAATTCGATGGTCTCATTAATTTACTAAGGGGGAATCAATCATTTTTGTTTAGTTTGTATATATTGTTGAAAGGGAGTAGACAAGTTCTTTTTGTGTGCACCCTTTGCCCTTGATGTCAAAGGGGAAGAGTTGTGTGAAGAAATGTTTTGGCACATGTTGCCATCAATGACAAAGGGGGAGATTGTTGAAATGTTACTGCATAAGAAAGTGAAATCTCATCTTTAAAAAATACCACTTTTTTATTTCTATTTTCAATAGATGAGTTAAAAAAAATTGAAATCTTATACTTAGAAAATAATTGCTCCAAATATGACAGATATTTTTTATTCCATTAAGTGATGTTAACATGCACATTATGTGAGATACGCCACTATAATGTGATTCTCTTGTGGGAAAAACATACTCCTAAGATATACCATTATAATGTGATCCTCCTACTCTTGTGGTCACCGTTGTGCTTACAGACTGATAAGGTGTAATGCCCCGCCTTGCAACCCTAAAGGAAGTTGTAATTAACAAATTAAGCGAACCAATTTTATTTTTTTTATAAAGTGTAGTTAACATACACATTCACTTACTAATTAACAACAACCTCTAAGGCTACAAGGTTAGGATTACTTAAACCCACACATACATATTACATATAACCAAAGCATTATGAATTTTATGAAATAAACATCATACATCATAAGAATACCGTATAACATAATAAGATAATCAACCAAGATACAATCTCATAAACATTAACTTAATCCATTAGTTACATCACTCATTCCCAAAATGAGGCAATAGTACAAATGTATTACAATTACATAATCTCACCTCATAAACATAAGAGAGATAAAATAACATATACAATTAGAAATATTACAATGCAAGAAAATACAATAAGAACCGCGAGCTATCCATCTGGATGTCTCGCCACCAAGTATTGAAGATCAAGGGGGACCCAACGTTTTTGGTGCATGCTCCATCCAACCATGTGGTACCCGAAGGCCCACCCCCCATGCTAGGAGATAGTAACCACACAACATGGTCAAGATACTACTACCTCTAACCAAAAGCAAACTCAAACTAACTCATACTGAAATAACCAAGAAAATGCAATAAACAAGTACAACTCTCACATCATTGACATAGGTCACATTGTTTCCAGACATAAAATAGACCAATTATGTTTAGAGAACCATACACGTATACAAATACCAATCACCAAGGGAATCTCAAGAGCATACACCTAAGAATCATAACCACTCCATCCCAAGGGGAAAACAAGTATAAGAACTCACTCCAACCATTTTGGAGGCAACAAAACACATAGTCCACTCCTTTCACAGGAGGCAACAAGATGAAACCACATAACAAGGTCACTCCATACAAGGAGACACGAATCCCATAATACGCTCCTAAACCAAGGAGGTGCAAACATCCCCATTCATGAAAACCGGGTAATAACTGAAAATACACCATGCACTACACAAGGGAAGAACAACTGGTTGACATAAAGATTCGACAACCCTCATTCACTAAGTTCCTCAGGAAGACTTACAAATTTGGGCTAACACATAATCCCATATCCCAACATACAACATGATGACATAGCTACAGAAGCATTCAAGACATTAATTCAAATCTAGTATTTGGATTTCCTAAATCCATATTCATTCAATCGGTTATGTTAATAAGGTCAAAGACACACTTACAAGGTTAACTCAAATAATCATATACCCGTATTTCTATTTCCATTATAAGAAATCTTAAACAATTTAAACTTACATCCCTTTACAAAATACAGAGAAACTATAACATTTAAGACAATCACTAGAAAATTAGTATTTTTGGATATACTAAATTCATCTCTTTCATATTTCATTCACAATAATTAATTGCTCTAATTGAAATTTAATAAACTAAAATAACTATTTGCCTCATCAATATAAACAAATTTTTAATTTACTTTTAAAATGACACAAATCCATGCAAGTAAACTCTTTCCATTCCCTAACCAAATCTTACATCTCATTCAATTTTCTATTTAGAATATGCAATCACTTTAATATAATAAAATATTGTTTCTCTATCCACTTTCCCATATACACTAATCAATCCATTTTAAATCTCTATTCAATAATATATTGCATGCATCTTATTAAAATAAAATACGATAATGAATTTACACTTAATATATATATATATATATGCTCCATATTATATAGACACCAAATATATATATTAATAAATCTAATTACAAATATTCTTTAATATTCCATTCACAACGATTAAATTGCTCTATGAAAATAATAAAACATAATAAATATTTATCTTTTTCAATATAATCATTTCCTAAATTTGCTTCTAATACAACTTAAAACTATTGCAAATACTATATTCAATTTTCTATCTAAAAACTATATCTTTTCAATTCTCTATACAAAAAACATGAATATCTTCAGTTTGTAAAATATCTTTTTGCTTATCTATTTAACCATGTCTTCCAGTCTTACTGTTTGAAACAACTGAAATCAACTACTAGTAAAATTCTTTCAATTTTCTAATTTACACCACATGTCTATTTCAAAATAAATATATTTTAATTAAATTATATTTAATAAATATATTTATCTACATATTTTAATTAACTCACTCAAAACAATTCTCATTTACTACCATTTCTCATTGAACAATAAATCAAATAAATTATAGCATATATTCTCAATAGCAACCACTCATATAATATTTACGTTAAATATACATCCATATATTCAACCCATTCTCAAAGCATAAACACGAAGACATAATCATTGAAGGAAATAGAAGAAACTACATTTGGATACTCTAAATCCATTTCTCATTTCATTACGTAATTCATTATATTGATAAAACTGAATTAAGAACTCATCTTTTCAGATAGGGGAGAAATTACACTAATATTTAATTCTCTAATTGTTCTTAACAAAATAAGTATTTTCAACTATAACTCAAAACATTTTACTTTAAATTAAATAACCAATTGCCCTTGCAAATTAAATCATTATAAAATTAATCAAATTAACATTTGGTCTCTTCCATAACTTATTGTGTTAAAATAAGATCAATATTTGGACTATAACCCAATATCATATATATATTTTTCCAATTAAATCAAATTAATAATTCGGCCTTTTACACATGAATTTAAATTTCACAATTAAATCTTAAATTATGCATTCTTTAAATCAAATATTTAACTCCTTCAATTAAACTTTAACATGCCATTTTACAATAAACAGTAATTTCCCCATATGTTTATAATTTTATTTAAAATAACATAAATAAACATAATACTTTAATATTATAAATTATAATATAAAATATTATTAAATAATATTTTAATATTATAATAACAATACATAAAATATTAATATTTATAAATATCAATTTATTATTATTTTATTATCAGAGCAGCCATGGGAAAATAACTTAACAGTAGTCTCATGTTTCAAGTATAACTCAAAAACTACGATCTGGGTATTTGTGATTTTTTTAGAGGGATAAGAAAATTCCAAGGTGCAGAAACTTTATAAATTTCCTGAAAACCCAGTTTGCGTAAGTGGAGTTATACATGACGCAACTAGACCATTTTACCATGAAAAATATAACTACCCTACGGATTTTAAAATTCGATTTTTAATAATAAACAAAGGGTTTCATTTTCTAAAAACATTCTAAAAACATTGCTCAATCTCTATGTTTGAATTCAAAACAAAATAATCGATTTCCTCAAACAAATTAAATTCAACTGAGGTTTTCACAATTTTCACTCAAGAATTTTCACAAAATAAAAGTTGCAAATTTATTTGATTCTTTTCTTCTAATAACAAATTTATTTTCTAAAACAAATTTAACAAACAAATCTTTAATCACTACTATTTTAAAAACAATCAAGAACAATAAAAACACAGAAGAAAACCTGGTTCAAGAAGCTACAAGAGAAGATGAATTTCTGCTGCAAGCCTCCTCCAAAGATTTCCTAAATTTTCTTCAATCATCCAATGAATCCAATCCAAAACCCAACAAATGCAAAAAAAATTTCCTCCAATCAATTCTACAATCAAACTTTCTTCAAACCCTTCCTTTGTGCAAATTTTTCCAAAATTTCTTCTCTGTTGTAAAAATGAATTTTTTCAAAAACTTTTCTGCCCTAAAATTAAAACATGCATTCTTATAAATCAAAAATACCTAATACAACCCTAATTCATGTTACATGCAAATTAGATATTTCAATTTCAATTTTTACAACCCTAATTCACATTGCATGTAAATTAGATATTAATTTCAATTTCAATTTTCGAGAAACCCACTTTCAATTTAAAATGCAATTTCAAATAATAAATTAATTTCCAAAGTTGAAACTCATTTCCCAAGTAAACATTTAATTACAATTTCTAATTTAATTCCCACACATTGAAATTAAATTCCAAAATTAATTTTAAATTCTTTTATTTTCTTTCATTCTCTTGCATCACGTTTAATTAATTAATTTAATTATTTAATAACTAAATTCAACCCCCTTGGATTAAATTTAATTAATTAGATAAATTAAATATAATTAATTAATTTAGATATAAACTTTTATCCACATTGCATTATTTAAATTAAATAACCATCAATATGATTTAAATGCAATTATTCTAAATATTGATTAAATAAATACGCACTTTTCAGAATCAAATAATATTAAAATAAGGTAAACTATGACTCAACAACCAAAGCTGATGACACACTAAGGCTAGGGCGTAGACTTGACACATGTTACCTAGCTACTATCTCCCGTTCAACTTAACTGTTGGATCGACATGCTCAAACTTGTGAAACCAGAAGGAGTCGATGTCATGTACCTACAATCCTTAAACCAAGTAAACAACATCATACAATATATCCAACATATAATACACACCGTGAAGGAGAAATCATGGATTTACAGGGCGCTCGCAAGCAAGTGATGCGAAACCGTTCTTTTCACCAATACAATCATCAAAATTGACACTTCCATTATACTCCAATAATCTCATTTAAAATCACATGTTATATCTACTAACATCATTACATCATTAAAGCATGTAAACTAAAGCCTCAGATAACCAGATCACATCACATAATATAGTTGTCGCTCAATAGTAGTTATCAAAACATCATAACAAAATGTATCAAGTATCAAAGTGACTGCAACCAAACATAGCATAAAGGAAATCGAACAAGAAGGAAAATGGAGGGGTATTACATAAGGGGTTCCTAGTAATGCTCTATGATTAGCCTAATTCATTTATCAAATAATTTAATCCACCATTAAGGTTAATTGCATCAAATTAACCTTATTAGTCCTTATAGAGCAGACAATTATTTATTACATCATACTCCTATGTAATTACTCTTTATATTCAACCCCTCACACTCCTTTGTAATTACTTATTATAATGTCCACCCTTATAGCTCCGGATCTAATGCAGACGTGTTAATACTTAGTCAAAATGAAGGGTGGATTATAAAGTTGTATCTTAGAGGAAGTGTTAATTAACTATCCAATGTAGATGGATGTCTGTTACTAAGACATTTTTAGTAACTGACCCCTGGATGTATTAATGAATTAAATGATTAGAGTGGTGAATATGGTATCAATCTCATGGGCTAGTTTGGTTTCTTTTTGTTTTCTTTATTTTTTTCTGCTGAAGTATTCACCAAAATAGACTCTGATTATTTCAGTGGTTAAAATTATAAATCAATTAATTGCCAATAAGATCTAGCTATTGTTGGATAAAATTAAACCCAACTACAATGGACAAAGAAGAAAACACAAACCAGATACAAAATAAAATGGATAGCAAGAAGAGAGGTAGAATATTTTCTTTTTTCAAACAACTAAACCAAAAAGATTAGACACTTTAATGCTTACAAACAAAAACTCAGAGCAAGACTCTGTACATTCCTTCATACAAAAACTATGCAAGTTCTGGAGCAAACTAGTTGCTGCTATGTGTTGTTGCGAACATTCTAGAGCACTGTCCTCTGTCAATGTTCTGGAGCACTTTCCTCTGCTGCTGCAGGTTCACCTAAACATTCCTCCTTTTATACTTTTGTTGTCTTCTATATTTTGTCACTTACCTTCTTCTCTCTAACTGAAAAAACATTGTATTTTGTTCTTTTGTGTTTCTCAGCCTTTTCAAAATTGGCGCTCAATTCAAATTCACCTACCAAGAGTTAATTCTCTACCAAGATTAATTGGCCCGCATGGAGGTCAAACACGGTAGGTGGAGGATCCCTACGGATCATTTCAAACTGTGCATTAAATGCACTTGGTTGGTGGCTGTGAAAGATTAGCATTTCCAACACTCCCCCTTAATCTTGAGTCTTTCTGATTTACATCACCATTCAAAAGTTCCATAGCATAAGTTCCAGAGCATATGCCTTTCTCCAAAGTTCTGGAGCATCTTCCATTTTTTGTGTTTCCCTGAACACAAGTTTCGGAGCACCTGCGCCAAGTTCTGGAGCATCTTCCTTTTTCTGTGTTTCCCTAAACACAAGTTCTGAAGCACCTATGCCAAGTTCTGGAGCATCGGCCTTTTTTTGTGTTTCCCTGAACACAAGTTCTGGAGCATCTGCGCCAAGTTCCAGAGCATCTACCTTTTTCTGTGTTTCCTTGAACACAAGTTCCAAAGCACTTGCACCAAGTTTTGGAGCATCTCTATTTTTTTGTGCTTACTAGAGCCAAAGTTTCGAAGCATTCCTGCATACCTAGCCTATCTCTTAGGCGTTCAAATGAGTCTTTTGAAAATGACTATGAAAATATCAGTGAGTTGCTACTCAGATCTACAATAATGAAGCTTGATCTCTCCATGCTCCACCAACTCTCTTATGAAGTGGTAGCAGATTTCTATGTGCTTACTTCATCCATGAAAGATGAGATTCTTGGTCAAGGCGATAGAAGATACGTTGTCACAAAATATGGTTGTACCATCTTCTTGCTGCTCATTCAAATCTACAAGGATTCTTCTAAGCCAAATGGCTTGGTATGCTGCTGCATTTGTTGCAATGTATTCCACTTCAGCCGTGGAGAGAGAAACTATGGGCTACTTCTTCGATGCCCATGATATTGCTCCTGAACCCATGTGGAATGCATATCCCGAAGTTCTTTTTCTGTCATCTACATTTCCTTCCCAATCACTGTCTGTGTACCCAACAAGTTGAAACTCATTAGTGATGGTATACATAATGCCATAGCCTTTCATGCCATTGGCATACCTTAAAATTATTTTTCCTACTTGCTAGTGTGGATCCTTAGGATACTCCATGAACCTAGAAATTAGGCTTACCACGTACATCAGATCGGGTCTTGTTGTTGTCAAATACATGAGGCTTCCAACCATGCTTTTATAGAGGGTTGGGTTAACATATTTGCTGCTGTCCTCTTTGCTTAATTTCAGACCTGTAGCTATAGGAGTTGTGGCTGGTTTGTTGTCCACCATTCTAAATCTTTTCAAGATTTGATTAGCATAACTTATTTGACAAATAAAGATGCCATCATCTATTTGTTGGACCTGTACGCCTAGGAAATATTTTAGCAAACCTAGGTCTATCATTTCAAACTCATTTTCATTGCCTCTTTGAAATCAGCAATCAAAATATTACTATTACTTGTGAAAATTAAATCATCTACATACAAAACAGCAATAAGTATCTCACCATTGGCTGCCTTGATGTAGAGTGTGGGCTCACTACCACTTTTGTTGAAGCCATTACTGAAAAGGTACGTATCAATTCTGATATACCAGGCACGTGGTGCTTGTTTCAACCCGTAGAGAGCTTTCTGGAGCCTCTAGACTTTGTCTTCTTTCCCTATAATTTCGTAGCCAGGTGGCTACTCCACATACACCTCTTCTTTTAGCACTCCATTCAAGAAGGCTGAATTTACATCCATTTGTGTTGGGCTGCAATTTCTAGGATTGCGCGCACTATTTCCAACCTTGCAGCTGGTGCAAAAGTTTCATCATTGTCTCTTCCAGGCTACTATTTATATCCCTTGACAACTAGCCTTGCTTTATGTCTTTTAACCTTACCATCAGCAGTGCATTTGGTCTTATAGACCCACTTAATTCCAATGGATGATTTCCATTTGGGTAAATTAGTGAGCTCCCATGTTTTGTTTCTCACTATAGCATCTATCTCTTCATCCATGTCGTTACACCATTTTTCTTCTTTCATGGCTTCTTCAAAATACATTGGAAAAACAAAGAAGAATCCAAATTCTCATCAAAATATTCATACCTTGTGTTGTCATAAATTTCCCTCACGCTTCTAGTCTTCTGTGGCATCAATGATACAAGAGTAGGGTCTGAATTTCTAGAGCTACTTGACTATTGGTCTGATGAAGAAGACTGTTGTTGTATAGTTCCAGAGCATCCTCCCTACTGAAAGGTTCTGGAGCTGTAGCTGTTTTCTGAACTATCACCTTGTTGTAAGGTTCTGGAGCTCATTCCTTTTGCAGCTTCTTCATCCTCAAAAGGTATTGAAACATAAATACCTATGTTGCTATCAACTATTCAATCCCATGATTCATTTTCAATGAACTCAACGTCGCTGCTGATCACCAATTTCTTGGTGATGGGATTGTACAATCTATAGGCTTTGGATTCTTCACTATAGCCTATGAAAATATTTTTTTCACCTTTGTCATCAAATTTCTATCTTTTCTCCTTTGGCACGAGAGCATATGCCACACATCTAAATATCCTCAAATTCTCAACACTCCATTTGCATTTTGTTCATGCTTCTTATGGAATCCTATCACGAACAGCCTTAGTGGGGCACCTATTCAAGATGTAAACTGTTGTTACTACAACATCACCCCAATATTCATTTGACAAACCTTTTGCCTTCAACATGCTTGTTGCCATCTCTGTGATTGTTCTATTTTTTCTTTCAGCCACTCCATTTTGTTGTGGAGTATACCTAACTGTGAGTTGTCTCTGAATACCTTGAGACTTACAAAAATTCATAAAATCTTGAGAGATATACTCTCCCTCTCTATCTGTTTTAAGGACTTTGATATAATGGTTGCTTTGTTTTTTAGCCAAGGCCTTAAACTCTTTGAACTTCTCAAATGCCTCTGATTTTTTTTTCAAAAGATAAACCCAGATTTTTCTACTATAGTCATCTATGAGTGTCATGAAATAAACATTTCCTCCTAGTGTTGGGGTCTTCATGGGACCACACAAATTTGAATGCACCAGTTCTAATGGTGCTCTTGCTCTCCTAGAATGCCTTGATTGAAAAGGTTGCCTATGTTGTTTACCTAGGATGCATGCTTCACACTTTCTATCGGGTTCTACAATTGCTGGTAGGCCCCTAACCATGCCTTTTTTAGCTAAAAGACTTAAACTAGAATAACTTAAATGCCCATACCTCAAATTCCAAAGCTCGGATGGGTCTTGGATGATCGATTTGAAGGCTAACTACTGTGAGCCTTTTGACTATGCTGAGATTTTCATTTTGAGGGGAAACATTCGGTTCTTTGTCATTTGAACTGCTGCCATAACTCTCTTGCTTTCGTCCTTATCGTAGATGATGCATTCTCCTTTCTCCATCAGCACTCTATATCCATTTTGGACCATTTTTCCAATGCTCAAAAGATTATGTTTCATTCCTGGGGCATAAAAGACATCATGAATTTGTCTTTCTTCACTGTGCTTGGTTTGTAGGCACACTATGCCTTTTCCCTTGACTGGAACCTTCTCATTGTTGCCCATTTTGATTTCAGACTTGATAATACTGTCAATGGAGGCAAATAAATTTTTGTTACCACTCATGTGGTTGCTATAGCCACTATCCAAGTACCAAACTTCAGCACTGCTTTGTTTTGCTAGATTGCATGCAATGAAAACTTGTGATTGTTTTTCATTTTCAGCCTTGTTCTCATTCACCATGTTTGCATTTTGGCTCCCTTGGTCATGTTGTTTCTTCCTACATTCACTTGCATAGTGACCATACTTGTGATAGTAGTAACACTGCACATTGCTCTTATCTTTCCTCTGATTTGAGCTGCTATTCCCTGTGTTTTGGAAGTCTGATTGGGAAGTGTTGGCTTCCTCTTGGCTATTTGAGCTTCCTCTTCAAGATTTCCTTCTACCTCTGCCTCTTTGGCCTCATCCTCTACCATTTCTTCCTCTTCCTCTACCTCTTACATTTGTTTGTGCTTTGAAGGCTTATTCTTGGGAAGAATTTGCAGACCTATTTATGCACTAACTTATTTGACCCCAATTTCTGATGAAACCTTCCGACGAAAGCTATATAATTAGATGTATCATCAGGCACTTGTGTGAATTTTCATTTTTTTAAATTTTTATCCCCGACGTTCATTGGAATTTCGACAAACCATTTTTTCCATCTACACTTCGATGAAGATCTTTTGCCGAAATTTTGATGGACCTACAAAGTTAAATTGTGGCAGGCATAAATTGAAAAGAGCTTGACTATTTATTGTGACAGTGTTTTGCTCGACGGTTTTCTTGGGGAAAATCAGAAGAAACTCAAGAAGATATTGCCAGGTTGAGGGTAGTCATTGTCTTTTTCCAGAATTCATTTATGAAGTCAGATTTGTACTTCCAAGTTTGAAAATCATATTTTAAAGCAACATCTCACCAGATTTCATTTTTAGTCTTGTGCATTTTTAGAATTTCATTTCCAGATTTTAGACCTAACTTCACAAATTCTTTATAAGGGAATTGTTTATAACTGATGGAAAATTCTTGATGGATTTGGACAAATATTATATTTGCAAGGTTTCAATTTTAACCCTAATGATCAATTTTCAATAGATTTGGGAGCCATAGCTAGATAATATCAAAGGTGTTGGTTGTTTTTTACTGTAACCAAGTTTATCTTCTAGACACATAGCATATAAAATTTCAGATAATACTACCTTACAATACCATCAATCTATATTCCAACCCAATACTACTTATCAAATCCTTATATGAACATAGCCACCTATAATCTCACTCAAGCATTTTAATTAATTCCTTGAATTAAAGCCAAAATGAGAATTACACACACCATAATAGTGAGATGAATAGAATAACCCTTGATCATTTTATTGAAGATAATAATATATTCATACAATGGAGATACATGACCTTGAAATGAGTAATTTTCATTCAGATGCTAGTATTGTCTTGAAAATTAAGTACCCATAAAACTAAAACCTACAACAAAATGACACCAAACCTAAGAATAGTATCTTAACTATAATATCAGGCTCTTTACAAATTCACTCTACAACTTCAGTTAGAATTGACCTAAAGATATCTAACTTGCTAACCCGTATTTTTGGTCATGAAATCCTTCTTATAGGGAAAATGAAGTAGCAACAAGCATCGGACCAGAAATACACCTATCACTGGTCACTTGGACCGCCTTATGAAATTTCAAAAATTGGTTACAACAGCTCAGTCTTTGGAAATCTTCTTGTTCATCCTGGCCACTGGAGAATAACTATTGCATTTTCCAAACTTTGAAAACTTGCACCAAAACTGCCACCAAGACATAGCCAAAATTTGTTATAACCATAACCGCTAAGCTGTTAATTGTCGATTGTAGACTTTGTCCTATTCTTGTTCAGTTAAGTACTTTTCTACCCATCCTTGATATTCCTCATCCATTGGCCAATTAAAATTTACCACCTCATTTACCTTGGCACTATAAGGTGTATACTTTACTACTACTTGATTTGCCTCCCTTTCAAGAGATTCCAAAAATGTGCTAGTGTTAATGATTTTATCCATACTACTCATCAGCATGTCATAATCTGAGTCATCACAAATCAATTTGATTTGTGCATTGATGATTTCATCTACCCTATCCTGCCATTGTTGTAGTGATCTAACATTTCCTTGGGCATCTACAATATTTGGTAAAGATGTAACACCCCTCAGTTTTTCCTTCTGATTGGATAGTGTGTCCTTGTGTGAGGGTTTGTTGCTGTGACGTGTTTCTGGCTGTTCAGATGTTATCTTGATTCCATGCTTTGGATTAGCATAGTGGTTATTTGAAGTAAAGATGATTATGCTTTTGAATTATATCATGTTAGAATTGTTAGTTATTTGCAGTGTATTGGTGAAGAGGATGGTATCGCATCACTCACTTCCAAGTGCCCTACGATCCCGTGATTTCCTCTTCACGGTGTGTATTTTATGTTGGATATATTATATGTTGTGGTTACTTGATTTGCAGGTACAAGACATCGACTCCACCTAGTTCCACAGGTGAGAGCGTGTTCAATACCCAACGGTATTCGATTGGGAGATAGTAGCTAGGTTTCCATGCCAGGTTGTCACCCTAGTCCTTGTATGTCATCAATGTGTGTCAGGTTGTGTTGCTTTGAATGTTGTGCCCTCTCTTTTTTATTTAATTGCAAGTTAAATTAGGTGATCTTTATAGCGTAATGTGTTCCAGAATTATGTTGAAATATGATTTATTTTATTATTAATTTAATTTAATTAATAAATAATTTAATCTTCGATTAAATCTATTTTTAAATTGATTAAATTTATATGGTTGAAAGAATTTAATTTATCTATGTTGAATTTATTCAGTTAATTGTTGAAATTGGAAATAAAGAAAATGCATGAAAGTCAAATTGTGAAATTTGGAATTCAAAATTGAAAATGCAATCAAAAGTCAAATTAGAAGTTTGAAATTCAAAAATTGAAGAAATTAAGATATTTTCTAATTTTCTGTTTTGAAGAATTTATGATGGTGGTTGAAGGATTTCAGGGCAAAAATCCTTATGTTTGAGTTTTGCTCTCAATTTTTGATCTGGAAGTTTTGAAAAAGTTTGAATTAGTGAGAGGAAGAATTCTTGAATTTTGTGGGTTTTTGGATTGGAATTGTAAAAATTTGTGGAGTTGGATTTGGAAGCAAGGTGGGAAGCTATTCATCATTTGGACCTCATCAAACTCAGAAAAAACCAGGTTCATGTCTTTTAAATGTTTGGTTTTGAGATTCTTGAATTTTAAATTTCATGGTTCAAGATTTTACGGAAAGAGTTTTAAATTTTGTTGTTTGAATTCAATTAAATCAAAGGTTGAAATTTTATCCTTCAGATTTGCAAGAAGATCCTCTTTAAAATTTATTTACTTCTAAGAAAATGATGTGGTTGGATGTAAATCATTGTTCTTTTACTCATATCATTCTGGTTTTTTTAATTAATTTTTTCCTATGAAAACAAAAATGCATATATATATATATATATACATTGAAAAGTATATATATATATATACATATATATATATATATATATATATATATACATATATATGCATATATATTTTGCTAGTTTTAAAAGACCATTATTAAATGAAATCCACAATTAAATGGACAAATTTCATTTTATAAAAATTGTGTTTTTTAAAAAATCGTAGGTTGCGGTCGCAAGTTTTTATTGGGGTTTAAAAAAAAAATTATAAAAATGTTTTGGGGAGGCTGCAGGGAGCTCAACCCCCACCGCACCCCATGGGAGACCGGCGAAGGGAGCCGCACCCAATGCGTCCCTCCCCTCTCCCCTTCGTTTCTTTTTCCCTCGCGCGGCCAACATAGGCACAGGCCGCCACCACCACCAGTGTCGGTTGTGCTAGGCACAACCACGCCATCTGCAAGGGTGGACGGCTATGCATAGCACAGTACCACCGGGGGCGGACTATGTGGCACTGCGGCCAGCTGCCCTCATACCCACCGCCCCACCAAAAACATGTCACCCATGGCATAAAACATCGCTGCTAGGGTTGAACCCGCAGCCAATGGGGAAAAGCCAACTGCCATGAATTAGGGTGCGCACACAAACCGAGGCATGACTGACCCTTGGGAAAATAAAAATAAAAATAAATTTTAATTAAATAAAATTATATATATATAAACATTATAATATATTTTATTATATTAATTTATTAATATATTTTATATATAATATAGTATATATTAATAATTAATATAATAGGATAAAATATTATAATATTATATATGTAATGGTATAGATATTTAAATGGGTTATCTTTTATGGGTGTAATTATATCAAAAGGGTGTTTTCAGTAATGGCATGATTAAGTTGAATTGAAGGTGTGAATTATTTGAGTTAGAGATTTCATGATTTAAATTTAAATTGTGAAATTTAAATTGATTTGTAAAAGACCAAATTATTAATTTGATTTACAAATGTATGTTTAATTAGAAAAATTAAATGATTTTAAACGATTTATATTCGCAAGGGCATGTTTAAATTGCAAGTAATTGATGGTTCATTTTTCCAAGAAGATATTGTTATCTTAAAGTGATTTATTTGAATTGAAGGGTAAATGTTAATTTATTGTTCAATTAGGAAGTTAAATATTGAGTCTTAATTTAAAAGATGTATTTTAACTCGGATTACTGAATTCAATGGAGTACTGAAAGTAATGTGGGAAATGGATTTAGAATATCCAAAGGTACGTTGTTTCATATGCCTTCACTGAATATTCCCTTCGTGTGCTTGTTTGAGAAATGGATTAAAAGGTGTGTTATCTGTAAGTCTTCCAGATTTGGGTTTCCAGTTTTGGGTTGTCATTTTGGGATGTCATCCTATTGTGATTTCTCTTGATAGGGCATGAGGTTGTGTTTATGTTAGTAATCGGTTTCCACGAATGGGGATGTTTGTACCTCCTTGGTTGAGGAGTGGATTATGGGATCTGTGTTCCTTGTAAGGAGTGGATTTTTTAATGTGTGTCTCCTTATCAGGAGCGGTCAGGAGCAGTTTTGTTATTGTTGTTTCCTCCAGTGTTTGGAGATGTTCTATCTTATGTTGCCTCCTGAGAAAGGAGTGGACGTGTTATCTTGTTCATTGCACCTTGGTACCATTGTTGTTTGGTTGGTGAGTGTGTGTTGTCGAGTAGAAGAGTGGCTTGTAATGGGGGCCGGCACACGAAGTGGTGTTAGGGTAACTTGTTGTAAGTGGTATAATTAAGTGATAAAAAAATTAATATAATTAGAAGTTTGGGTAGTAATACACACTAAAAAGATAATTATGCCACACTCATAGACTCAAGTGCTCGGTTAGGCTTGGGATGGGTGGGAAGGCCTGGAATGGCAAATTCATCTATCTTGTTTGTACAAAAGGTATTTGATTCTGCATAAGTGAGTATGGGGGCCGGGATTTGGTAAAGGTCACCAGGATAACCTTTTCTTGTGGGGGTCAGAGCCTAGGAAGAATCACCATGGGTAACTCATGACGAGCTGTGCAATGACACTCTGTCTAAGACAACAATTGACCTTTGGTTTTGCTCTAGTAGGTATGAGGTCCAATGATTGGTTAGGGCCACCATCTTGACGATCAGTGTGGGTAACTCATGATGTGCTACGAGATGGCACTTTGTGTGACCATAGTTGGTTCTTGTTTATTGTGGGTATGGTTTCTGTAACATACCTAATGTGACCATGGTTGGTGTTTGATTATGTGGTATGGTTCTCGTAACATACTTCATCTGCTTTGTCTCTAGAAGCAATGTGATCATGTAGAGTTGTATTTATGTTGTACTTGCATGGTATTCGAGTTGTACTTATGTTGTACTTGTGTTTTACTTGCATGGTATCTGAGTTGTACGTGTGTTGTACTTGTGAGGTTCATGTGTTTGGTTGTTTCAGTTTGGTTCAGTTATGCTAGCCTGTGTCTAGAGGTAGATGGTCTTGACTAGGATTCCTAGTTACTATCTCCTAGCATGGGGGGTGGGCCTTTAGGTTCCACTTGGTTGGGTGGCATGCACCTAAATTCATTGGGTCCTTTCTTCATGTTCATGTGAATGAGACTTTCAATTGGAGAGCTTGTGGGCTTCAGTATCAATTCTTGTTGTATTTCATTTTGGTTGATCTTGTATTATTTTACCCCTCAGTTGTTATCGAGGTGGAAGTTGTAATTGTAATCTCATTATGTTATTGGACCTACCTCATTCAGGGAATGAGTGATGTAATATTATTATAATGAATGGATTAATGCAATGGAAAGTTACCTTTACGCTTTGATGTAATTCATCTCATTGGTTGTATGTGCTTTAATTATTGGTTAATTAATTGACATGGTTTAGATCATGTTTTTTTGTTGAGGTTCTATATAACCTCTATCTCGTAACCTTAGAGGTTGTTGGCATTAGTTAGTGAACTTTCTTGTTAATTATACTCTAAAAAAAAAAAAAAAAAATATCAGCCTATTTAAGTAATTAAATGCAACTTCCTCTAGGGTTGCGTGGCGGGGCGTTACAAAAGATGTGTCACTCCAGTCATCAAAACTCTTTACCAACTCTTTAATCCTCCTTCTAAAATCATTAGGTAAGGCCTGGAAACCTTGCAGTGACTTCACAACGTCTTGAGTAGGCCTTAATTGTTGAGGCCTATTAGCTTCATTTTGAGAATTTCATTTCCAGATTTTGTTGTGCAAGTTCAATATTCTGATTTTAGGAGTCTAATAGTTGGAAATCATAGTACAATCAAAATTTAATAATTTCTAGAATTAGCATTTGAAAGTGTTTTTTGGGGTCATTAACTTCAGACTATCTTCTCTTTTGCATACAAAGTTAAATTGTGGCAGACATAAATAAAAATGAGCTCAACTATTTATTGTGACAGTGTTTTGCTCGATGGTTTTCTTGGGGAAAATCAGAAGAAACCCAAGAAGATATCGCCAGGTTGAGGGTAGTCATTGTCTTTTTCCAAAATTCATTTGTGAAATCAGATTTGTACTTCTAGGTTTGAAAATCTTATTTTAAAGCAACACATCTCATCAGATTTCATTATTAGTCTTGTTCATTTTCAAAATTTCATTTCCAGATTTTAGACCTGACTTCACAAGTTCTTTATAATGTAACTTTTTATAACTGATGGAAAATTCTTGATGGATTTGGACAAAGATTATATTTGCAAGGTTTCAATTTTAACCCTAATGATCAATTTTTAATAGATTTGGTAGCCATAGCTAGATAATATCAAAGATGTTGGTTATTTTTTACTTATAACCAATTTTATCTTCTAGAAACATAGCATATAAAATCTCAGATAATATTGCCTTACAATACCATCAATCTATATTCTAACCCAATACTACTTAGCAAATCCTTATATGAACATAGTCACCTATAACCTCACTCAAGCTGCATTTTGAGAATTTCATTTCCAGATTTTGTTGTACAAGTTCAATATTCAGATTTTAGGAGTCTAATAGTTGGAAATCATAGTAAAATCAGAATTTAATCACTTCTGGAATTAGCATTTGAAAGTGTTTTTTGGGGTCATTAACTTCAGACTATCTTCTCTTTTCCAAGGGTGGTTGCATGTCGAATTTTTTTGGTGTAAAATGTCATAATTATTATATATTGTTACTTGTGTATGATTAAAAATTATTGGAGTGTGAGTTTGATATTTTTTGAAGATCTAAATATTCAAGCTTGGTAAAGAAAAATTATGTTAGATAATATTAGTCCAAAACAAAATGAAGAGTCACTTGATAGATTTTGGGCTAGATTGAAAAGAAAGGGTGATGGGAAATGTTATTGTCCTTGCAATAATTGCAAGGGCTTAAAGATGAGAAGATTTTTAATCACAATAGCTAAGAAAGATTGTAGGCAGCATGGTCACATTGAAGGGGAGCATGGTTATCATCCATTGGTAAGTTGTTTATTATATGTGTTTATATTGATTGAATTTGTAAATATTTATATTGTTTTAACATTTGATATATATATATATATATAATCACTTGATCATGATCATGGTTTATTTGTGTCTTCCATTATTATAAAGGTGGGGTGCCCTAGGGCACATGATATGGATTATCACAGCCCGAAGAATGTGGTTTTGTAAGCAGAGGAACATGGATCTATGAATATCGAAGATGAAGTTAATGATCCTATGGAAGAAGATGATGGTACAAATACATTGATCCATGACACATGTAGTGGCATAGCTGATCATGTTGGTCAAGATTACTTTGATGATGTTCATGATTTACCTATACTTGAGAAGACATACGAGACCCTTTATGAAGGCTCCCAAACAACTCTTCTCTCTGCTGTATTGTTGCTAGTGAACTTGAAGATTATGAATGGTTTATCCAACATAACAATCTCACGGATGTTCAGGTATGTCATATATGTCATATTTTTTCATCCATTTTAATTGTTGTTAGTTCATCACTAGTAAATAAAGGATGAAGTATGTACCATTAATATTCTTTATATTAAGAAATTATTTTTTGTTGTAGATTGATTGTTATTTTTGTTTCCACTATCAAATATTTTACCTCGCTCATACTGAGATTTATCTAGCATTATGAAAGATATTGGAATGGAGTATCAAGCAATAGATGCATGTCCCAATGATAATATTATATATCATAAACAACATGAATTTGCAACAGAATGCCCAGAATGTCATATCAGTAGATATTGAGCATACCAACTACCAAAAAAGGTGCCTGACAAGGTTCTTCGTTATATTCCCATTATTCCACGTATGCAACAATTATTTAGGTGTGAAAGCTTAGCGCAATTTATGGATTACCATGCACGAAATAGAAGTTGAGATGACATTCTTCGAATGCTTGTGGATGGTTCAACATTTAGCGACATGGAGGAAAAATGGCCACGCTTTAAAGAAGAACCTCGTAATCTCAAGCTTTCATTGGTAGCGGATGGTGTTAATCCATTTGGAGAGCTGAGATCTATTTACTCAGTGTGGCCTATTTTTGTTATCAACAATAACATTCCTCCATGGATGTCAATAAGGAGGGAGCACATAATGTTGGCAATGATTGTTCCAGGTATTTATTTACGTCAATTTTCTTTAACGTAGTAGCATCTCATTTGTCTTACTTGTTGCATAATGACTTATATGTTTTTTCATTTAATAGTAATGTACATGAATTTATATATATTGCAGTAAAATGGTTCTAATAATTATGTAATGTTTATGTTCATTCAACTAGGTAAGTACCAAGTTAAAGATATGAATGTATATATTGAGTCTCTTATCGACGAGTTACTAAAGTTATGGAGTGGTGTGACTATGTATGACGTATCTAGACCAATAGGACAAAGACAATTTGAATTCCATGCAATGCTTGTATGGACAATTCATGATGCCCCAAGGCTAACACATTTTTCTGGTATGTTATAATGTTCGACTACATGACTTTAATGATATTTAATTTTATGAAGTAAATATCATGCATGTTTTTTAAATAATCTATTCATTATATATAATTATAAAAATTGACATATTTAATCCAATTATATATGGTAATTTGCAGGTCTTCAAACAAAGAGAAAATTAGCATGTCCAATTTTTGGTCCAAAGATGAAATCTTGTCATTCAACAAGTCTAGGAAAGTAGGTGTTTGATGAGTATAGGCACTTCCTCCATAGGAATCATAAGTATCGAACTACTAAAAAACATCTTTTCAATGGGAAAGAAGAGACTACATCAAAACCACAAAGAATGACACCTCGACTATGGAAGTTGGAATATAATAGAATTAATCGTCAAGGTTATACATCAGATCAAATTATTTATCTATCATATATAATATGTTTTAAATTTATATTTTTATATTGTGTTGTGTTTACTCATGTTGTAATTGAGAATGATTGTCGTTGTTAATTTTTTTAACTTATATGCTTCATGAAGGTCATCAAGGCATTAATGGTCGGCTTCCACAGGGACTGAAAAGTTATCCTAGACAATTTAGTAGGTTTGCCTACTATGAGCAGCTAAAAATTGTGCATTTTTTTGATATAATGCATATCGGAAAGAATATGACAGAAACGTTATGGAAAATATTGAATGGAAGGCATGACCAAGAAAAAATTGTCAAAATTTGTAGTGACATTCAGGAAGCCAATCATGCAATGAAAAATGTCATTCAATTAAATAGTGATAGAGACCAAATTAATATAAGTGCCCTTCCTTGGTTATTAATGGAGCAACAAAGCAATCCTATTAAAGAATTCTTACAAAAAATTGGATTTCCCACAGGATTTGCTGCGAACATAAACAATATCATAACAAAGAAAGGTGAATTTGGGTCAAGAATGAAAATGCATGATTGGCATACCTTCATTAAGGTAATTATTTTGGTATATTATATATACATATTTATATACTGCATGTACTTTTCAGTGTATTATGTTTACTACTTTTGGGAAAATAATGAAAAGATCATTTTATAATTGTTGCAGTACATTCTACCTCTATCTCTCCTAGAAAACTTTGACAACAATGTCAAGAAAGTTATATATGATCTTGGAAAATACATGAGGTAAGTAGCGATATCTATTCAATTCGTTGTATATGTTTTTTAAATCTCGTTAATATATTTGTGCCTTGAATCACTTGTAGATGGCTATCATCTAAAGCAATCCATAAAGAAGATATAAATTATTGGAAGATAAAAATTCCTCGTCTAATGTGTGAAATGCAAAAGTGTCTACCTTCGACATTTTTCAATGCACAAGAACACTACCTCATACGCCAAGTTGAGGAGATTGAATTGTGTGGACCTATACACACAAGGTCAATGTGGATGGTTGAGAGGCACTTGAAATTTTTGAAGGCTTTGGTTAGACAAAGAGCACATCTCAAGGGTTCTATGGTAGAGGGATACATGGTATCCTAGACCATGGTGTACATTACTGAATATCTTCCGAAGTTTGCAGCAAAGATCCATGTAGATCGCATTTGGGATCCCATGTCCATTAATAAATTCGAAGGGGAGTACCTAATGGGGAAAGGTAGATTGAGGAAAGTGATAGGTAATTATAAGATGATCATGGAGATTAATTAGAATACATTTTACATTTGGTTTTTATGTATATTGTACTTATTTAATTATTAATTTTCAATATTCATCAATTATAAATTAAGGTCGTATATCGTGGTAATTAACTAACTATATGTCATTTTTGAATTTCTTTTTTTTTTGATATAGTTGGTCGAGAGTGGGATGCACTACATTTGTACATTGCAAACAATCTTGATTGGATGACGGTATGGATTGAACAATGTCAATAATCTGGTCGCGCATTAACATGGGAAGGTGTGGCTTCATTGGTTAAAGAAGCTCATCGTAATGGAGATTCCAATGTTACACCAAGGGAAATTGATTTAGCGTATGGTTTAAGAGATAAAAAAGTATGTATAAATATATTAATCGCCCATATTATTTAATTATTTTCAATTATATTGATGTATATATATGTTGAGATTTTTTTCTTTGCATACATTCGGCCAAGAATAAATATGTTTATCAACTGACGATATTGCAATATGTTTTACATGTTTGACATATTGCAAGTGAAACACCACAAGGCTATGTGGTGCAATGGTCATAAATTTTGAATCAAAAAGTTGGATGACACGAAGAAAACTTGTGATTTTGGGATAACTGCAGTCTTCCATGTGACTAATGTTTCATCTAGAAGTCTCAGAAAATCAATACTATGGGATTTTGGATGATATACTTGAGTGTGACTTTAAGTCCTTCAAATTAGTTTTGTTCGTCATCCTATGGTATAGGCTACAATTGAATAAAAATGATCCCAAGAGAATTGTTATTGAACATGATAATGGTTTTACCATGGTTAATACAAGGTATTTTGAGCAAGCTAGAAATAAGCCCTATGTTCTTCCAAGCCAATGTGAGCAGGTATTTTACTTAGAGGTTCTAGGTAAAGCGGGTTGGTCATATGTTGTTAGACATGATCCAAGAGGAAGGCTAGTAAAGTATAATGTGGTGGAAGAAGAAGATACTGAAGAAATAGAAGATGATGTAGATGATGATCAGGATCAACAGTTAGTTGATGATGTACCTAACGAAGATGTCGAAGAGGAGGAACTAGATCATGATGATGTAGGAGTTAATGTTCATGAAGATGATATTCATGTGGATGATGACATTATCAAAATTGATATCAATGATGATGATGATGATGATATGACCAATCCTTACAATGTTGAATCTAGATCGAATGATACAGACAAAGAGTTGGATGAAGAAGAAGATCAATGACATTGAAATTTATGAGTTATGTGATTGTATTATCTATTTGATATTAATTTCTTGATAGAATGATATTTCACTTATGTGGTTACATAATTAATTTATGATGTTTTTAATTTTAATTATATTTTAATTATATTAGAATATGTTCAGTTAACAGATGTAAAAAATAAAATGGATAAACCAAAAGATGAAAGTGTGAGACCATTGCCTTGTTGGGTGTATGGAGTCTAATGAAGATCTATAAAAGTGTAATCTATGATGGCAATAATTCAAAGTGTTTGGCACGTAGATGTAGTCTATAACTTGTATAAATGTGCAAGTAAATGACTGACAAACTCTACTTGAGATAGAATAACAATCCTAGTTATGTGATTTTTCTTATTGATCCAATTAATACTCTTTAGTTACTATGGTTGACTAGAAGGGTTTAATCTTTACTTGAAAGAACCAAATAATCACATCACACAAATACAAGAAATGTGTGTCGGTAAACTGAATATATATATATGCTTGATATATCAATTTAAACAATAGAAAAACATCAAAATGGAGACAACCAGATAACTGTATAATTCCACAAACAGCTGATACCAAGATTAAGCCACTAGTTCAAACATCTTCATTAACTTCATCAAAATTCATACATGCATGTGAGTCTTTTAAAGGAAAGCTTCCTTGCAAACTATCTATTGTATCTTTCTCCTATCCACCTATATCTATTTTACATTATGAAATAGATATAAATATCAGAAGCTCTCTTGATGATTAGCCCTCCCCTTAGGTGTGGGCTAATATTAGTTACATTTGGCTTTTTTCCCTCGGGTGCCAATGCCCATATGACCAAAGTTTCATACTCCTCACTGAAGGCAGAGTCCTACAGAGCTGCCTTAACCTCTTCTTCACTATTCTATATAGGGTGCTTGGACTGTAAGATAGCATTGAATGCAACTACATCAGCTATGTCCCATTCAGGCTGTTGGTGGTTTTTTAATGTGAACCAGGTTTATCTCCTAATCTACCTATGGAATTGCCAATTCCAATCAAGGGCAGCTTGGAGGACTTGGACCAACTGATGAGGATTTTAAAAGACCTCCTACACTTTGGGCTCTGCAAGAACCAGGAGGGTGATCCCTCAATGTGTTTACAATCTCTGCACTAAATTTATAAACAATCATTAACAATTAACAGATAATCCCATTTAATAGCTCAACAAAATCGGATAATACTGAACTGAATTGGCCCTTCATCAATAGTATCAACTACTTGGAGCATGAGATGATTACAATGACATTTCACCACTTAAAATAGTCATTTAATTTGCATTTTGACAGCAAGCTCTAAGCTAAGAAAAACAGACACATAACGCTACAAAAACATACGATTTAGGCCAGTGCCATATAGTATTGGCGAATCAAATTCACAAATATTTAGATTTCCATAACAGGTTCAAACACATAACATATAAGATCTCTGACAATATTGCATTACAACAATGTCAATTTCTATCCTAACTCAATACTTCTTATCAAATCCCTTTACAAACATATCCATCTATGACTCCATCCAAGCATTTTAATTCTCTTTGAATTAAAGCAAAAATAGAAATCATACACACCATAATAGTGAGATAAATGCCATAACCCTTGATTATATTATTCAAAATTGTGATATGTTTATACAAAGGAGAGCCATGAGCTCTAAATATATCATTATAACTCAAATGCTAGTACTGTCATGAAACATCAAACATTCACGCTATTGGAACTATGAAATTTTGACAAATTCATTATTTCTTCATGATTATTAGTCTCCCAACAAAGATTCGTAATGCAGACATAAAAATCCTCACATAGCATTTTTTATCAAAATCTGATTTAAAATTGTGCCATAATGCCCCATAAATTTCATCTGACATTAAAATCTTAACATATGAAAATATCGGCATAAGTTGATGCAGGTCTCATCGATGATAATATACATATCCTAAATGTATCGACAAGACATTAGAAGGGTCACACTGATCAAGTTATACACAAAGAGAATGTGGGTTTTTATATCTTATTGGCAAGACAAAAAGTATCGGTGTGATGTTGTAAGGTCACATCGAGCTAAATTACCTTTTTCCGATTGGAGTAACGTAACGTCTATCGGAGAGACTTTGGTCATCGAAGAGAGATTTTAAAACACTACCTGAAGCATTATTAGTCTTACTGATAAAGCAAGGGGAGGACTCACTTAGTGAGACAAACAATGTTAGGGAGAATTTAGAAAGTCTTACTGACCCCTCAGGTTACACCGACAGAACTGAGCATACGAAGATAAAGGGTGTCGAGAAGACAATGCGCATGGTCTCCGTTGGAAGTGTGAAATTTTGGCAATTTCATTCACCCTTCATGACTATTAGTCTCCCAAAAGGTTCATAATACAGACATAAAAATCCCCACATAGCTTCTTTTACCTAAATCCATTTTAAAATTTTGTCATAAAGCCCTATAAAATTCATATGGCATTAAATCTTTAACATATGAAAATATTGGCATAAGTTGATGCAAGTCTCATCAATGATAATATACATATCTTCAATTTATTGGTGAGACATCAGACGGGTCATACCAATAAAGTTATACACTAGGAGAATGTGGGTTTGTATTACTTATTGGCAAGACAAAAGGTATCGGCGTGACGGTGTGAGGTCATATTGATCTAAGTTACCTTTTGCCGATTGGAGAAAAGTAAAGTCTATTAGAGAGACTTTGGTCGTCGGAGAGAGATTTCAAAACACTGGCTGAAGCGCTATTGATCTTGCCGATAAAGAAAAAGGAGGACTCAATCGGTAAGACAAACGATGCTAGGAAGAGTTCATAAAAGTCTTACCGACCCCTCGGGTTGCACCGACAAAATTGATCATGCAGAGATAAAGGGTATCGAGAAGACGATGCTCATTGTCTTGTCAAAGAAGAGGCATATCGATGAGACATGTCACTGTGGGGAGATCTAAGAGACATCACAACAAGTGTTATTATGTCGGCAAAACCAATCGCTTGGTCTTGATGACATAAGTTGATAAGTAAACATCTCGGTGAGAAAAAGTACTTTCGGAGTAAGGCAAAGAACCATTAGCCCGATTCATTAAGTCTGAGCGATACTTATTTTGGTGAAATTCATGGTGATATAAAAAGCAAAAGGAAAGAAACTATCAGGGAGACTTGTGATGTCAGGGAAACTGCAAGAAATCTTGGCGGATGGGTGAAGGTTGAACAAGTGGATTGGCCAGAGATTTGAAATGTCTTGCCGATATAAGCCCTGATGTGACAGTGAGAATTTTGAAAAAAAACATGCAGCATTCATGTCTCAGTAAAGACATTAATGGCGCCATGAACCATAGGAGATTTTGCATATCAGGGTATGATGAATTGAAATCATTGTGTCACAGAATTCAAAGCGAAGTAGAGCAAGGGAACCAGTAGAGAAATTAAGGCATTCACCTCGCTTGAGTTTGCAAGAAAGTTACACTAAGTTTCTTGTCCTCTCAGAATTCGTAAAAATTTGAATTATGGAAGGCACTGGTTCAGGAAAAGTAAAGGGAAGAAAACACGAGGAGGGAAGCCAATAAAAAGCAAAAAAGAAAAAGACTGATTTGCAACCAGAAGGTACTGAAAGGAAGCTAAATCAAGACCTCATAGACCAGTTACCTGGTTCTAGATCTAGAGCTAGGTGTTTTGTATAGCTCAAAGCGGAAGTTGACAAATTGGACAACAAATGCAAATTTATAGGTGATGTTTGGACTCCGATTAGAGGCTATGAGTTATTCAATTTCCATTACCACAAGAGAAATCACTTTGAGCTAGTATGCAATCCATGGAGGCTCAATTTAGGGAAATTAGTGTGCCCTAATATTTTTATTGATGTCAAACTAGTAAAATTATTGGCCGGACACTATGATTAGAAAAAAAAAGCTATATGTGATTTGTCAGGGAATCCATTGATACATGTATCTAAGAAAGCAATTGATGAGGTTTTCGGAATGGAGGGAATATGCAGTGAGAAAGTAGTGACTGAAGAGCTCGATAGTGAGTTCAGAAGGATGGACACCAGTTATAAAGGGTGGAGGTTACCTCTACATAGAATTAGGTGTCATGGAAAACCTACTTCAATGGAAGAAAGTGAGGGGCCACCCTTTCATGTAGACCTCTTCGAACCTTACCTAAAATAAACTTACTACTCAGTGGGACAGGTATTAGGGATGGATGTACCTGAGCATATGGTGGTTGTGCCCATGGTGATTGCTGCAGACATTCAGTATCACAATTCCAAATCATTTGACTATGCTCCACATGTTCTTAAGGAGTTGGATGCAGGTTTGATGGCAATAAAGAGTGATGCTTTTGTTCTCCATCTCAGAAATTACTCACTGCTAATACACTTAGTGTTGTATTTTGGACAAGAGTTAGGTTTATGGCCCGAGGAGCTGAGGATTTCACAATTCGACAAGGAAGGTAGGCCATTGCCTATTCAATTATGGACTGTTGTTTCGGATAGCAGGTTTTCCAATTCAAATTTCTTGCATTTTGAAGAATTCTTTGTGAAACCCTTGTATAGATTTTTTAACCATCCTTGTGATTATTCTTTATCTGAAGAAGTAAAAATGTTTCTTAGGCCTAGAGATTACAATGGACCAATTAACCACAACTGGGGGGATTGGTATTGCTTAGAGAATGCCACAATGATTAGGGTTTATGGATTTGAGGATACACCTTTCATTCTGCCTAGAACTATCCCGGATAGAATTGCATACCTAGAAATTGTTAGGAAAATGGATTACTCCAGTGTTATGAACTTAAGTTCATATGGGAAACAGGATTTCATGCCTATTACATTGTGTTTTAGTGATTTCACTATATTATCCAAGGAAGGCTATGATCTGATTCTAGACAAATTATTGCACTACAACATGAGAAGAGCACCAGTGAGAAAGAGCTTTGATCCAGAAGGGTATATCCACTCTACCAGACAAAAAATAAATTTTGGAGGGTACCATCATGTGCCCTTTAAATCTGATGACATAATCAGAAACCTAGAGGTAGAGGAAGCTAAAATTGTGATTGGAAAACATAATCAGGAGTTGGTGGATGCTGAGTTGTTATCCTCCATTAAGGGGATTTCAGAAATAGACAGGGCACAAAGCTCATCTGGGAAAGTTTCAAGAATGAAGACTCAGGACTATGCCTATGTTGCCAAAGAAATAGATGTTGATACAAGACATGAAGACTATAGGTCTTTCATATCAGATGATGAATTTATAAAGACCTCAGAGTTTAAGACACTTTTATATAAGCAAAAAGGGAAAGAGATAAGGGGACAGGTTGACAATGTCACTCCAGGGAATGAGGATCAACTGTTAAAAAGCTTAAAGGATGAATTAGACAAAGAGATGATTGACATAACCCTTGAAAAGGGGAGGGAGCTGCTTGAAAAGGTAGGTGTTATGATTTTTCCAAGTTTGGATATGAATTATGCATTAGTTTTTGATAGTTTCTTAAAAGATAACAATGCTACCCACAAGTTCAAAATAGAGAAGGTGACAGAGGTATACACAGGATCAAGATACAATCCTGATGATGAAACATTGATGATTTGGGCCATGTATCCTCCTCACAAGAAATCAATTGTTATTGATACTGAAAAGGCATTCAGACATGTCATGATCCTGTAGCGACTGCTAATATTGGGATAAATATAGCCAAGTTGAATAAAGCCCAAATCCAAGCATTGATAAGGGAAAGGGAGATGTACAAAACCAATAATGAGGGGATGTTGAGAGAGAATAAATGATTGAAAGACTTGGTAGGTGTTGTAACAAAACCAACAAGGAAGCTCACTCAAGGTGAGAGTTCATAGAAAAAGGACCATTGGGAAGGGTCAATTGCATACTCCTAAGGGAGAATGGATGCATTTGCTAGAATAATAAAAGAAAGGTAGGTTGTTTTAACCACTTGGTTAAATAAACTTTGGGGAAAACATTCACAGTACGTAGATGCAATAAAGGAACAAAGGAGAGTGGATAGCAGAATTCAGGAAAGAATTGAGGAATTGGAGCAGAAGGACACTCCTAGTAATGAAGAGATTGAAAATGGAAATTGTATTATGGATAGGCACAGGGAATTCTTTGAGGAATTACAAGGGGATATGCAGGGATTGACAGAGGCTGTTGAAGATAGATTTACCAAGTTATGTGATGATGAAGGGAAAATGAAGGAAGCGACTACATGGAAAAGTGAGTGCAAAACAATACTCCAAGGGATGGTGGAGACAACCACTGCAAAAGATGTGATATTGGCTGCAGCATGTGAGAAAAATGGGTGAATGATAATGATGGAGATTGTGATCCACGATGCGTTGGGAGATGTTGACACTCGTGAGCACCAAGATTATATGGAGCATATGTCTACAGTCTATTTGTGGCTTAACAGAAATTAGTTAATAGTGGATTTGTTAAACATTTTATGCTTTAAACCTTTTTGAAAAGGCACGTCCTTTTGCAAACCAATGTATAAGTATCTGTTATTTGATAAATGTAAAAGGGTAGAAGATAGAATTAGAATAGGATAGACTGCTGTAAGCATTAAATTTTCAGAAATGATGACATTCAAGGAGACTATGTTGCATGTATGAATTTTGAAGGAGATAAGGAAAGACTATTGATTTAGTGGCTTCGTTCTGGTATCAATTGTTTGTTGGATTCTTGCGATTATTTGATTGTCTCCAATCTGATGTTTCTTGGTTGTTTAAATTGAAGTATCAAGTATATATTCGATTTATCAGTACACATTTGTTGTTTCTGTGTGATTTGGTTTATGGGATTCTTTAAAGAAGAATTAAAATTCCTTTCAATAAATTACAGTAATCTGGGAATGCCATTTGGATCAGTAAGAAGAATCAGATAATTAGATTTGATATTCTGCCTGAAGTAGGGTTTATCAATTACACTCTTGCATGTTTATACCAATTGTAAACTCATAGTTATATGCCAAACAATCAGAGGATCTGCTAGATAGAAACCATTCATTAAAGGCTTTCATTTGACTATGTTTCACCCAATAAGGCATTGGTCTCCCTTATTTACATTACATTAGTTTTATTCATTTCATTTAACATCTCTTAATTGAACATATTAATTCATACCTTGATATTGCATATACAATTTATACCAAAGTAGGATCATATCTTTCCACTGTTAAATTGCCATTTGTGGATAGGTAGATCAAGTAGGAAACATAAATTGAACATATTAATTTAGTATAAGAGTCAACCAATCATAAGGAAAACATAATATGAAGATGAATTTTCTCAAATCTTGTGGTTGTAGATGCCCTTTTGAAATCTATGCAAAATGTGGGAGGATAGACAAAGCTCATGAACTATTTGACACAATGCCTCAAATAATTGTAATCTCATGGAATACACTCTAATTAGAAAAGTCTCATCACTTCCCTCATAACAATCTATCAATTTGTTTTAGTGTCTATTGTGTTATACCCAATTTGGGACATGGGGTATAACAAAATAGACACTAAAATAAATTGAGAGATTACAATTCTTTGAGACATTTTGTCAAATAGTTCACAAGCTTTTTCTATCCTTCCACATTCTATATAAATTTTAAAAGGGCATCTACAACCACAACATTTGAAAAAATTCATCTTCATATTATGCTTTGATGGATGTCTATACCTTGTTCCAAATCTCCCATATTAAGGAAACCAATAAGGATTTTGGTGAAGGTTGTGGAATTTTTCTTTGCATCTACCAATTGCATTTGTTTGAAAGTTTCTAAAACCTTTTGAACAAATCCATTATGTGTATATTCTAAAATCATTATAGTACACAATTTCACATTTATTTGGCTTTGCTTCTACCAATTGTATTTTCTTGAATTTCCCTACAATATTTTCAATCTAGATCTCTTTTGTGGATATCTTGTAGTCCTTGTAGTCCACATCACTTTGGTTTTTGAAGAAACTATTACCATATATTTCTTATTTATGTTCCTATTTTGCATACATGTTTATAAGTTTGATATTACAATCAATAATATTAATTTTGGCAAGACATTAAAAGATTTTTTTGATTTTAAAAATATATGCATCCCAATGTAAAAATGCCAACAATAGGAGCAATGATTGTAACACATAATTTTTTATGTAGTATCCAATTTAAAGGATCATGTTACAATTTAGGGTTATGATTGGGTTTTTAGTTAGGGTTAGGATTTATTGTTCGGGTTAGTGTTAGGTTTAGAGTTAGGGTTAGGGTTAGGAAAAATAATGTTAGGATTAGGGTTAGATTAGGGTTTATGTTTTGTGGTTAGGGTCAAATTTAGAGTTTTGGTTATGGTTGGGATTAGATATGAAATTAGGGTTAGGTTTTAGGATTACAATTAGGGATTATAGTATTAGGGTTATATCTAGAATTATGTTTTAGGGTTATTGTTATGATTAAGGGTTGTTTTTATATTTGGCTTAGAGTTGGGGTTAGGATTAGGGCCAGAGATAGGGCTAGGGTTAAGTTTAGGGATAGGTTTAGGGTTATTAGAGTGAATGAAACTAATTAATAAAAGAAAAAATATTTAGGGTTAGGTAATTAGGGTTAGGGTTGGGGTTAGAGTTATGGTTGTGGTTAGGGTTAGGATCAAGGTTAAGATTTTGAGAAAAAGGGTTAGGTTATGATTTCGATTACCCTAAAATCTAACCATAACCATAAACCTAATCCCAAACCTAACCCTAATTATAGTGTTTAAGGCTAGGCTCAAACACTATATAACCTAACCCTATATTACCTAACACATAACCTAGCACGAGAAAAAATTCTTCTCCCAAACAATCTTCTCTACTTCTATTCACGCCTACTGGAGTTGCAACATTCAACATTGAGGCTTCAACCATTTATTCAAAGCTAAGAATTTGGAAGCAGTGTTCATTTGTAATATAATTAATGATTTAACAATATTATAATTATTATTAATCTAATACAATATTAATATTATTAATAATATACCAATAATATTAATAATCTAATATAATTACTATTAATCTATAGATTATATATAATCTTAATATATCATTATAATTCATATAATGTAATATAGTATTGTTATATAATATATTAATATTATAACATTACTATTAATCAAAGTGATTTAAAATTAATGTCAAGTTTTAATACATTATATGATAGGTTACTAAAGCGGCTCCGAGATGCACATGCTCAAAAATAGACGGTGATGTTATAATCTTGATGAAAATTTGCTTGACGGTTATGTATTAAGTGCTGGTGACTACTATGAATGAACACGATTGTCGATGGTGGAGATCAATAGTTTCCCACCCTCGTGTGATACAAAGATTCAAGGTGTTTATTGATTGCATTATCACGGGAAACCACCATGTGTCTTTCCTTGGCAATGCATAATGTGGTAGGGCCTTGGTGTTTAGATGGAGATTACATCAGCCTTTTGAAGGTAGTCACTTGATAACTTCTCAAACACAAGAACATGTGATTTTGGCCCTATTAGGAGAAGAATAAAGAACAATGGAAAAGATTTAAAAGTTGATTCTCTATATGAGAATGCATTATACTCATGAGATAATAATAATTAAAAAATAAAAATGAATTTTATTATTGTAAGAAAAAGAATCACATAGTGTGGACTTGTATAACTCGAGCCAATGATGTTCTTGAGGGAGAACTTAATGAAAAGTAAAATGATGTTAGATTAGACTATATATATTTGTTTGTTTCAATCAACATGTTTTATTGTGAGGAATGTAAACCTTAATGGAGGGTGTTAGGTGTTTTCATTCAATTTTTCATGTTTTCCCCTTAGCTCCTACTTTATGTGTGTTTTTTATGGAAGCCTTTGGATATATTTTGGCTAATAGTATTTCATGGAACCTTATTAAAGGTGCTACTTTTCGTAACTCTATAGCCCAACCATTCAATGGTAATTTTTCTAATGACTCCTTTCTCACTCTCTTGGAGGACAAACGTGACATTATTTAGGATATTCAATGCCTAGATATTTTCTTGAAAGCTTTAAGGTCAAATATATAGTGGCATAAAACTCAATGTTATAGGAAATAATTCTTAGCCAAGCCTAATTTGTTCAATTCATATGGATAGAAGGGGGTTGATCATAAGGAAGTGTTGAGATTCCTAAGCATCTCTTTTACCTTTTAGGTTTCTCCTTCCTCTTTAAGGTAACATATCATTTCTACAGCTGAGAAAAATTATCATATTAAATTATGAAGCCCCTTTCGTTGGCAAGGAGATTCCATATGTGTTCAAAAATTCTTGTTGCACACATTTCCATTACTCATGTTGCTAAGAACCTTGTAAATCCTCATATTTGAAGATTGAAAAAATCCAAAGGTATATTTTATAGCCTCCCTTTAACCGAGGAAAATGGTTTCACAAAGTATCCTAGGAGTTTTATTATTTCCCTCATGACTATAATAGGCTTGGCTTACTTTATATTCACTACTCTAAATGGCACCATAATAGGCTTTGCTTGCTTTATATTCACTACTCTAAATGGCGCCATAATTTTAAATTTGATTAACATACTCTAAAACCTAACTAATGCAGGTTGTAGCTCATCAAATTGGACAAGTGAAAGGTCAATACCAACGCTGAGGAAGAGTTTGGAGGAGTGAAAACAAGGTCAATACCAACGTCGACGAAGAGTTTGGAGCTAAAACAAGGTCAATACCAACGTCGAGGATGAGGTTCAGGGCACTCAGGGAAAATTGATGACCAAGGGACAATGAGTACTGTAAGTTTGGCACCCCCATTCTTTTTAACTTGCAATTTTCATGCCTAGTTTCCAAAGATCTTCTCGTACATTGGCCCCCCCATTCTCATAAAATGGTATAAGATAAGAAAAAAAATAAAAATAGCTTAGTCTTTCATATTTTTATAGTGATTACTAGAGGCACATAGACCAATTCTTCATAATAGAAGAAATTGTTCATACTTTTCAAGGACCAGTAGAAGACTCCCCCACATGTCTGTACTTCAACCTGTCTACCTTAGTTTGCAGCTCAAAATTCCTTTGCTGCATTCTACTATACTCTCCAATAATGTTATACTCCATCAAATCCACCATGATGCACACCAATCCACCGAGTTATAGTTCCAAGATAGTGGGTGGATTGGTGGATGTCATTTCTATTTAGCCCTCAAACCCTTACACAAGCACAACAAGGCAGTCCCTGTATTTGATTGTTTAATCCCACAAAACAGTGATTGAGAACCTCAAAACAAATGCAAATGAAAGGGGACACGTATATTTATCTACGCCGATGATCTCATAGCATTTCAAGCTTGTATGAATCCATACAACACAAAAGAACTTCAAAAAAATTGTAAAAACACATAAAATTGCTTCAAGAACGTGGTATCTGTTATGAAATTTTGGTATCAACTCCTCCAAGAATTGCAATGGGATGGGAATACAATATGATAGAAGTGGGATAAAAAATGCATCGTTTGAAGCATCAAACCAATATGCAAAGATGAAAGAAAGTGCTAACCCCTTAAACTGAAAAGTTTCTTTTAACTTTATGTTTCTTAGAACATTGATGCGACCACTCATCCTACCTTAAAAAATACCAAAAGTATCCTAGCAATTAGACATAGGAAGATTTAAGATGACTTAAACAATTTTTATTGCCCAAGCATAAACTTATGATGACTTTACCAGGCTTAGTACACACTCCCTTCCTGTTAACCACTTAGACATATGGAAATTAAATGTAAATTTGCTGCTGTTTTTAGTCATGTAGGTGTCTAATAAACCACTTGGTGGTGTTTCCCTTCAAGTTTATTTACTTGAATGAAGAGAAAAATTCCTTTGATTACAATTAGAGAATACATTTGACACCTTGGTTGTGTAACTAGTGGACCATAGTCACATTTAACACTTGTTACAAAGTTTGGGAGTTAAAAGGTTAAGTAGATTTGATTTGTGATGGACACATTTGGACGGTAGTAACAATAACTTACAATCTATCAAGACTTGATTACCTTATAACCTCTCAATTTATAGCGATGAAATGATAGATTAATCATAATGTCACCTTTGGATCACATCACCATGAAAGATCTTCATCCAACATCCTTATGAGTGCAGGTACCACAAAATAGGTATTTGTTAGATTTGTCTTCCTCAAGCGAGGGAAATTCAGGAAGACAAGAGGAAAGTGAGACATGTAGTAGGTCTAAAAGAGGGAGATCAACTAGAGGTCAAAAGATTAGAAGAAAATTCTGTAAACACATGGAATTTTTTCTTGCTGAAGGGGGGTCATGTTCTTATGATGATGAGAGCATAGGCGACATCGAGGTGCCCTTGAGGTACAAACATCTATGCAAACAATGGGTACCCAAGGAACTTCCTCCAATAAACACTGATCTTTGTGTTAATGAGAGGATATATCGCATAGCACCATCGTCATTGCATGGTTTGGGCCTATTTTTGCATGGACGGCATAAAAGTCTATTATGACAAAGCTACTGAGTTGATGGACTATGTTAGACCCTATTACAGTTACAAAGATTGGATGCAGCTAGTTCAATATACACAAAGTATGCGTAGGTATGCACTATCAGCAAATTATATACAACTAAAAGATAAGGATCAAAATAAAGGAGTGGCTAGGTACATTGGTAGGAGGCCAAAAGCATTAGGTAATATTGCAGGGTTTATAAATAGTACACGACCTGGGTCAAAAAATAAGCAACCCAATTATATATTCGAGGCGTGAGAGGGAAACCGTGTATTCGTATGTGCGATAAAATCAATAACTATAGGGGAAGAGTTGCTATTCGATTACAATTTGAATCACTTAGATACAAACACAATTACTATGGGGGTGGTATGTACTATATACCATTTTATCCAACCTCCAATTAATGACTCCAATATACCATTTTATTATTATGTTTTTTTTCGTAAGTTTATTGGTTTCATTTCGGTAATGTTTTTTATATTTAATTTTTGTCATAGTGGGACATTCATCATACGAGGAAGGCTCTAGCCCAGAGCGCAAATAACGATCCATCTTTAGGCACTTCTATCGAACAGGTTTACCTCATTGTAATTGTACAAATTAGATACGAGCAAAATGTTTTATTATTATGTTTTTTTATGAGTTTATTGGGTTAATTTCGATAATGTTTTTAATATTCTTACTGTAGATGGCTGATCGAGGAAAGGCACCAATAGTACAAGAGAGCATCCATATGGAGGTGCAGTCACTATTATGCGATGATGACATCGCATTTTCCGCAAACCCTGTGGATATGATGAGGAAGGCCCCAAAAAAATGCAATGAATAAATCCTTAAGTTGGTATTCATAGTGCCTCAAACAAATGAGATAAGAGAAAGGGTTAAAATATTGTCTGAGAGAGCACATAACTCGCAAGTAAGCTATCATGAAATCTTTAATTATAACATAAGTTCATTCATGGTTTTACATTTTGTACTCTTTTATGTCATAAACTAAAATATGTGTTGTTTTTACAAGATTATTTGCATCCTCATCATGCTGCTGGCCATGATCAAGGTACTATAAGTGTTGCTCGGGAAGTAGGGGTTAGTACAAGTGTCAATCTTGATCTTCCTATGCATACAAAAAATCATCCAACCCCATCATCTGTGCCTATATTGTCGACTGAAATGTTGGCAACACATACCATGTAGGCATTCGGTAGTGCACCATCTGGCAGTGAACACATGCCACTACATGTGTTAGTACTTGTGGATACAGAGGCCACTAGTACTGGTGATGTTTTAGCAACATTTCCTGGATCTTCCCGTATTACTAGTATGGGAACATTTTCGATCACATTTGTGGTGACCAAGGATTTCCTTCCCATAAAGATAGAGAAGCTCCTAGGTACTTTAAAATTTTTTAATTATTATAATATATAATCCAATTGAAATTTACTTATTAATCACTCTTTATATACTAATAATCCCATGATCATTTTGCAAGAAATGATGTTTTTTATAAACATCTAAGTGATATTACATTGGAGCTCTTCGGGCCCACCATACTTACATAGTGGAATGCCCAAAATGAAGATTTAAAAGATGAGCTCATTAACCATTTAGTTATGTTGTTCGGTGATAAAACATTCAACCAAACAGAGGTCCTTAAGAAAGTTGGTACCTATCTAAAGTATGTGAGGGACCAATATAGGTCACATTTAGAGAAGAACAGAAAGTATGAGCGTCCCCCCATGATTTTGGAAAGGGAGTGGAAGGACTTGGAGTCAAATGGAAAGGAGAAGGCTGAAAAGAAGAAAGGAAAGATACCACCTAGCCAAGGAAGGTATGTGATACTATCAACAATTTAATTATATACTGATTACTCTTTGATTTTACATAATCTAACGTATTTCAAGTTTTTCATAGGCTGCCCGACACATCGAAGGAAACAAAGGCAAGACTAGAAAAACACGGGTAGCACAAACTTGGCTCTAGTGGTTATATGAAAATACCCACATGATTTCTAATTATCAATAAATGAAATATTGCATCCAAATAATAAATTGCAAACAATTTTGGTTTTATCACACCATAGAAGCAAAATTCATGATCGCATGCAAAAATGCAGGGCTTTGATTTCAACAGAGTGCCCATAGAAGAGGACCTAAAGATTTCCTTCCACCAAGGCTATGGAGCCCTGATTGAACGGCTAAGAATCTCAACTGGGCAAACACAATCTTCCACTACATCCAACATGTAGGTAAATAAACTCAATAAAGTTTATTTCAATTGAATACTTGTGCAATCTATTCAATATTAATTTCCACCATAATAATGTGCCTATTTTTTTTACACGGATAAGCAATGATAATACTACACATGACATTGGAATGCAGCCTGGCGAGGGTGGAGCACAACCTGCCGATGAAGGCCATGGTGTGCATCCTGGTACTGGATTTATTCATGTGCTATACAAAACGCAGTATGGATTAATACAATTAAACATTTGTAATTGCATTTGGTGTATTAATCAATGTAACCTTTCATGTTTCAACTTTAGAGCATAAAGAGCATGATCAACATGTTGAGCATGTAGAGCATGATCAACATGTTGAGCATGATCAGGCTAGACAAGATTAGAAACATGATGTGGCTCCATCAGGTAAAGAGGACCACTCTAATGTTCTTTTAAACATATTTAATTGCAATTGGTGTATTAACTAATGTAATCTTTCATGTTTCAACTCCAGATCAAATACACAAGGGTGTTCAGCATGTTAAGCATGAGGCTATAAGACAATATCAAGACCATGATGTGGCCCAATCAGGTAAAGAGCACCACTCTGATGTTCTTTAAAATTAATGAAATACGTTTAACAATAATAAGAAAACATATCAATTTAACATTTCTTTGCTATTGCAGTAGACCTCCCCTTGTAGCCGCATCCATGTTGTGACTACACGACTAGGCATACATTAAGATCACGAGCAGAGCTCAGAACAACTGAAGGGGGGATAGATGATTTTGAAAACGATACTCCACTTCAGATTTTTTTAGCTGCAAAAAAGTAACAAAAAAAGAAGTGATTGTAATCATATTATGACAGCCATATTTTTGATAATATGTAAAAACTGAAAAAATGAAATATTTTAATGAATGAATGTGAATATGTTAATCAATAAATGTTATATGTTAACGAATGAATGTTATATGTTATTAATGGATGAATGAATGAATGTTATATGTTATTAATGGGTGAATGAATGAATGTACATCTTCTTCATATGATATATTGAATACATTATTCAATTAAAAACTATTAACTAAATCGATCTTTTAAATAAAACATATGATTAAAAGAAAATTAAATGCACTAATAGTCTAACACTATATTGAAGAGTTGTTAGAAACATATAAAGCTTTGCCCTAAGACCAAAAGATTAGCTATTAGCGTTGCCAAACTCGGTGTTGTAACTGCCATATTGGGCACACTGTCTATACCCAGTGCCACCATTGGAACCACACCTTTTGCCCGAGCTTTAGTCACCACCGTAGCTCACATTGTTGGCATTTTGTGTAGTGTGGTATGCACCTTTACACAACTTCACGATGCTTTTGCACCTATTGTAGTGAAACATGGTCCATTTGGAGAGCATTTTTTTGGTTGGGAAGGCAAAGTGAAGGGGAATCTCTAGTTTGTTGATTTCTATTTCCATATCCTTCAATAGATCATACATTCTTCTCTCAACAACTGTACTGCAATTCATGCTCACACCCTAAAAATAAGTTAATTAGATACATTAAGGTAATAAACAGTTGTAATAACTTATTTAAATCACAAATCTACACCTATTTAAGGGTTGCGAGTAATTTTTATCTAAGATTTGTATAAACTATTTCTTTATTTTGGGATCAAAGCACCTAGGGGCTATTTACACAGTCTAAAGGGAAGCAATCATGAACAATCTAATTTTGCTCGCAAGTTCATAATCATCAAGTAATTGAGCATAATAGTAAGTGTAAAGTTGGAAACAATAAATCCTTGCAAAGAGAAGGCGTAGAAAACTAACTTATAGCTAAGTCTACAACTCAACCCAAAGAGAATTGATGAAATGCACCGAAACTCAATACATACCTCGATATCTTCATGGGATGATATTGACTTGGAACATCTTCTACTTTGTTGATCCCCTGATTCGATCAAACTTTCTTCACAAAATATGCAAAGATAGAACAAAAAAAATTACAAAATATTGATTTTGCATGCACATTTTTCATTTGTAGCAGCAAAATCAATCCAACCATTTACTCTTCCTTACTCGGCAATCAATATGGTAGCCATTATAATTGCATGTAATTCTAGGCTATAGTTGGCTACACCATGTCAGAGAGGTCATGGGTGTGACAACAGTGACACCTTCTTGTAAATGTTCATCCTTGCTAGTCATAACTGCCAACAACCAGCATTATTTCATCGTAACTGTCCGCATGGAGGACGACCACAACCTTTAACAAAGACGTCAATTTTAAGATGCATAATTTTTATTGATACAACACCCCATGGCATAATTATGAGGGTAGTTGAGCCATGCAGAGAGGATGGCTTAAATCATATTCCAGAGGACATCTTCAGTGTAATATTTTGTAAACTTCCCCTTCATACTCTCTTCCAATTTTAAATCATTTATTCTCACGGAAAACTTATTTATAGCTCTGATCACTTTCACAATGAGTGGGAGCAGAGTAACATGCAAATGTGGCTAGTGATAGATCATTAAGATGAAACAAGTAGGTCTTCTAATGGGCTTGCAATCTCTCTAATGTCGATAGAAGGTTAAGGTTCAAGAAAAATTTTAGTGAATCCATTGACCATGCAATCCCTTCGAGTAAGAGATATGGATCCCTTCGAGTAATGAATCCATTGACCATGCAATCCCATAGTCTTGAAGATGCAAAGGTGACCAAAAAAATACAGGATTTTGTTCTATATGAAAAGATATCATGACAATGTTGCTGTTCCCTCAAGTTTCATGCAAAAGAAAACACTCAGATAATTTTTATTATCAGATGTCTTTATCTTGTAAGAAAAAAGAATTATGTTGTTTTGATTTATAGATCTACAAAACATAGATGAGAAATTAGAGATATTTATTGGGCTCGAAGAGAGAAAGGAAGTATGACAATTAATTTTTGTCCAAGCATTTTAGTGCAGAATTAAAGAGTCTACTGCTTTACTAAAGATGGAGCAAGTGTGGGTACGAATGATCTGAATGCAAATAGCAATAGCCAGTTTCATTATATTTTGGGGATGCAAGGTATAATGCACCGGGCCTGGGGAATTGTTATGTAAAGGGGAGAATGGTAATGGTTTGTAAAACCCATATATCTTTAACCATATACACGGTTTTATTTTTAGTTGTTTTTTAAATATTTTTTTATATTTGGACTAATACAGCCTTTTATTTATGCAGCAACACAGATTTCATTGGTCATCGGCGCCCATAGACAACTAAATAAGGCAAAGGACAGTGGAAATACAATCGAGGAACCCTAAAAGCTAATAAGAATGAAATCTAATAGCATAGGCAAAAGCTTAGTGGTATTGATAGAAATTTCCCCACATTGAACATAAACAGGTGAACTTCTGACCATACTTTCAGCTCCTCACTATTTCTATCTATAGAAATTATATGGCTAACATGGCCCTCTTATTTTTGAATTATCAAAATGTAATCCCCCTCAACACAAATCACTCTAGGAGACAATAATGGGGCGATACAATTTCTTCGCATTTAGATCTCTACTACAAGGCAAGCTCATCAAACTCATAAAAAATCAAAGCATGTGTAATTGGTTTACTTTTACAAACCATTATCATTCCCCCTTTGTACATAACAATTCTTAGGGGCTTTGTTGTTTATACCTGGCATCCCCAAAGTATAAACAAACTTGCTATTGCAATCTTTATTTCAGATCATGCATGCCCCCATCTACCCCATTTTTAGAAAAACAATAGATTTTTTTATTCTCCACTAAAATGTTTGAAAAAAAGCTAATTGCCATACTTCCTTTCACTCTTTGAGCCAAGTGAACGTCTCTAATTTCTAATTTTTGTTTTGCAGATCTATAAATCAAAAGGAAAAAAATCTTTTTTTTAAAGATAAAGACATCCAATAATAACAATTACCTGACAAGTCTTTTCCTTTGAATCAAACTTGATGCACACAACCACATCTCATGATATCTTTTCATGTAGAACAAAATCCTTCTTTTGTTGGTCACCCTTGCATCTTCAAGACTGTAATTGCATGGTCAATGGATTCATCACTCAAAGGGTTCCATATCTCTTATAGCAATAAACCAAGAGGCCCCCATCTCCAGATTTGAGAAACCAATCCCACTCATTGCATTTCCACTCTTCATTAAACCAAAATATCAAAGATAGTAGGTATGGTTGTAAGGTCAAAATGAAAGTGATAGGTCCTTTTATATAAAACCAAATTTGAATGAAGGGCCAAGATTAAATGATTAAGATCAATGGATGAGATCACTTGGAGAAGCAAGGAAATAGGGTTAGGGAAAAAATAGGTTTTAATTAAGGATGGACAGTGGAGATTAAAAGTTAGTAAAACCTTATCAAGGGAGGAGATTAATTGAGATAACAAATAAGATTTGGCACAAAAAAGGAGGTCCTTGGAGGGAAAGTGAATTTCCAATTATTTAATTAGAAAATGGAAGAAAAGAAAATTGGTAAATAATTTAACATAATTATTTAGACGGAAAACTAGGAAATGATTAAATAAAATAAGATTTATTTAATGATGAAAAAACTAATGAATAAATAAAACATTAAAATCATTATTTAATTGTAGTAGGAAAATGAAAATAATTAAATAAATAGAAAATTATTTAATTATAGTGAGAAATGATTAATTAGTAATGTAATTAAATAAATATTAATTTATTTAATTAATTAAGAAAGAATAAAAGGTGAAATGAATTAATTGAATAATTATAATTATTTAATTAATAGAAGTGTATGGCTTTAGACAATAATTAAATAATTAATTGTGCTAGGAAGAATGAGAATTAAGATATTTTTTAGCGCATAGTTCCCAACATTTGTTGTTCATTGGTAAGCTATCGCTACACAACACTAGGAAGGTGCTTTTTCAATTTCCATTGTTAAAATGAATTATTCAAGATTAAAAGGGGTATTTTTATGGGGAAATGGTTAGGTTAAAGTGACAGGTTTCTTTAATTTTAAATATTTGTTTGCTTAAATATATAAATAGTTATAAATATTTTTTTTAACAAATTTGATTATTAAAATCTTAACAATATAGTTTATGTTAATATAATAGTGATAAATTAATAGTACTAGTAAATTCTTGACATAATCTCGTGTATTAATTTTGGGTTGTTTTCAAAAAAAAAAATCTAAACAATATAGTATATTTCAATACAATAATTATAAATATTGTTTTTGATAAAAGGGTAAAATAGGTTTTACAGGGACCCAAAACCACAATGTTTACAAAACGAAAAAGAGGACACCAAAGGCCAACCTAAAAGACCAGCTGCCCAAGAAAAGATCAGCAGCAACCAAATGAAAAAGACCAGAAAGGTCAAGACAAAAGGAACAGCAAAGTAAGCACCAAAAAAACCTCAGCCGTTAATTCAGAGTCTTGAGGAAAGACTCTGTCTCTGTCTCTAGATTCTGCATATCATTGACACCCTTTTTAAAAGTTTGAATCATATTCAAAGTAGGGGGGACCTTGCACTTTAGATTGGCTTTGGTTCTTCTAGAAATTCCCGCATCCGTCTCCTAGCTTTTGTCCTCAATTTCCTCCAAATCCACCACCAGAGAAACCTGTTGGGCTTTATCTAGCTTTTCAGTCATTGCGCTAATGATAATGGCATTGTGTCTTGTGATACGGTTGTTTTGCTCAGCAACAGTTTTGATAGTATTCCTTATGTTCTCAACCTTGGAATCAATATTTCTATTATTGTGATCCATATCTTTCTTTTCAATCTCTGCAATCTTTGCACCCAGCTCTTCAATCTTGCTTTGCAGGGCCCAATTTTTTATTTTCAACTCATTAATTTCAATGAATGTCCATTCCAAGAGTTTGAAGTGGGACTCAGAATTAGTTTTGGCTAGGTTTAGAATATCTAGAGAGGGCTCTTTTCCAGTATTAGGACAAGTTTTCTCAGGGTTAGGAATAACAAGAGAGTAATCATTAATGTGTTTATCCGACAAAGGATCAACGCAAAGCTTAGTTTTGTTGGAGGGGCTATCAGGCTCAAGCTCAACGTGGGTTTTACCAGAATTCCCAGAAGGGATAGCGTGCAAGCTAAGGACTTTTCTAGCTAGACTAGAGTTAGGCAGATACTCCGAACCACTGGGCTCAGTGTCATTACTCTCAGAATCAGGGATAGTTTCTAGAATAGCGGGAGCAGGCATATATAAATGTTCCACAATCAACCTTATTAACCTAGTGTGCAGAATGGGTAATCTTTTAGGGTTTTTCTTATTATCCTCCAAGCTTTTCTTCAAGGAACAAAAAAGATAATAGGGGAGAGAGACCCTAACCTTGTATCGAAAGTGATTAAGAAGAGAAAAGTGGTAGCCATAGACTTTGGTGAAGCGCCCGTCCACCGTAATGTACTCCATGATGACCCGCATAACCTTTCTCCAAATAGCCATTATGGAGTCACCATCAAAGTAGTTGTTTGCAATTTTAACCAGACTTAGCCTTTTTTTGTCCTTTTTAGGAAATCTAATCACAGCTTCATTGAAAAAAGCCCTGTTGCTAAAAAACTTCTTCCCTTCAGTAGATAATCCCGTGACATCAGCAATAAGATTTTCGCTAAGCTCCACATTCCTACCAAACAAGTTCAAGTTTCCATTATTCCAATTTTGAACAAAGAGATCTGTAGCATCCTGGTTAGAGCCATGAAGCTTCTCCAGGAAAGGAAGCAACCATCCACTTTTAACCTTACTCCAAGCCTTGGCATTTTTCATGTGTTCATCATAGCTAACCGACTCAATTCGCTTTTTGTCTCCTCCCATTTCAGCCAACACAATGGGGCAAACCCAAATGAAAGCTTTACTAAAATTGGCCCCACCAAATCTAAGAACCCACAAAGCGTGCAGAGTTTTCTTGAAGATTAAGCCACTGGGCTCCGTACCATGCACTCTACTGATTATGATGTGAAAGATCCAACCTGTCCTCATTAAAGGGATGACAAGTTGCTTTTCCATGTGATTTATCAAAATTTAATAAGGCGTAGAAATTAGAGTTTAGATCGCTAATATTAAGCCAAGTACGCACATCTTTACTCCTAACTCCTTCAGTACTGAAAATATTTGCAACAACATTGGCTTCTCTATAAGCATGTGATATTTTAACTTTTTCAAATTTAGCCAAAGTCAGTATGACATCCTCAACCCACAATTTAATGGTCCACGACGGGGCAGACTTGCCACAAAGGCAGTCAATTATGTTTTTGGAATCTCCTTCAAGCCACAGATTTTTAATGTTAAGACTTTGGACTAAATTTATGATGTGAAAAGCACCAGCAGCCTCCACCAGATGATTAGTTTGAGAGCCAAGAGGAGAGGCAGTCACTCCAATGAAATTTCCAAAGGAATCCCTTATAATTATAAATATTGTTAATAAGAATGTTAATCTCAATATACACTAAAAAAAATAGAATCATAAATCATTTATATAATCATCTCTTATCATAAAGTATTAATTATAATTTTAATTTTATCAAGAAATTTAGTGCTAAAATCTTCATGAATTAGCTTTTTATGTATACTAGATAAATAACAAACAATAAAATAAATAAAATAATAGTAAAAATTATTTTAAGAGAATAGAGTTCACAAATAAAATTATTATTTAATGAATGATGGTTTTTAAAAAAGTAGTAAATAAAATTAAATTGTGATCATGAGTGTATTGATCAAAGTGGGAAATGTTAATAATATGAAAAATATATTTCTTAAATTCATTAATTAGGTGAAGAGTTGAGAGGCTCCAAAACTATTCTTAGAATTGGTCTGCAACTGGTGCTTCATTCACCATGCCTGGGTGTTGGGAGTGGTGATGTCGGGGGGAGGCAGGGCCCTCCCCCATGGAGGTTTGCTACCATGGCACCATTTGTACTTCGATCATTTTAATTGATTTATTTTCTATGTTTTAGTTCTTTTTTATTTCAATTTTTAGTTCATTGTTTCTAGATATGATAGTAGTCCCATTGAGACTCAGCTCTAAGGGTTCCCTAGACCTCAACCCCTAGAGGGCTTCTATGGAGGAGGATACGGCCATCCCCAGCCCCCCTTGTTGATGATTATAGTGGCAGGAAATTTTTTCCCTAAATAAAATTAAATATATCTTCATAAAGGTAGGTCGGTCTTATTGATATTTCATAATATTATTAAAAGGTATATGCTTCTTCATCTGATCATCAAGTTCATTTCGTCATAATCACATTACTAGAAGAAGTTCTTAGTTGAGCAGCAGATCATCATCTTGCGTAACAAATTATCATATTTTTACAATATATTGATTTCAAGGAGAAACATATTCATTTTGTATATTTGCATCTCGGAGAGATGTTATTATTCAATTTATCAAATTCGACATTATGTTGGGCCTAACTTGCAAGCAGATTTCTTCTCTCATTCCTTGAATATATAAGCGATATATTTGATGGGTGTTTCTCCCTCGAGTATGAGAGTTTTCCAAAGGTATCTTGTTGTGTTCATTGTCTTCTATGTTTCCTTCTCTGATTGCTTTCATTTATGATTCAAAAGCTAACACAGTATTAGAGCGGGTCTAAGAAAAGATCATGATCATACTTTTCTAAGCAGCATTATCCTTCTCTATTATTCTCATTTGTGTGTGTCTATCTTAAAATCTAATAAAAATGGTGAATTATCTCAAGGTCAAAGATAGAATCGAAGGTGCCTCTAACATCATCTCGTGGAAGTTTAGAGTTCTAATTGCATTGCAAGAAAATTAAATTTTGGAGTTCATGGAGGGTAAACTACTCGAGCCTTCCGATGAGAATGAGAAGACACAATGGAGAAAGAATGACACAAAGGCTAGAAAGATATTGATTAATTATGTGAACGATCACCTTGTGCCTATTATCTCCAAGTTGCAAACAACAAGTGAGATATTCAAAACTTTGGAGGGATTGTATGAGATTAATAATACCAACCGAGCTCTTGCTTGAGGCAACAACTACATCAAATCAAGATTGAAAAAGGAGATTCAATCATGTCTTTCTTCATGAAGATCACTTAATCAAGAGATCGACTTTGCTCCATTGGTAATATGGTTGATGATAAAGATTCAGTCATGTTGGCACTTAATGGTCTCCGTCAATCTTGGGAGACATCTATCCAAATTATCAGTGGAAGATTGAAGCTACCAAAGTTTTGATCATCTCAGGGAAGATTATATTCAAGACGAATCAAGATAGGCAGCAAGAGGTAATGGTCAAGGTTATAATAATGAATACGACCATGTTATTTCTACTCAAACATCAAAGAAGAAAGGAAGAGAAAGAAAGAAAACAAGTTTCAAGAGGAACAGGGATATAAGATCAAATGGTGGTCCTAAATCTAAGAAGAAGAAAGATCTCTATCATTTACAATGCTTCAGATGTGACAAGCTTGGTCACTATGCAACAGATTCTGCAACAAGACCAAAACAAGATTCTACTACCATGGATGTGGTTGAGGTATCTCGTTAGAAGGATTCAAGAGACAATTCAAGTGGATTTCTATTTATCTCATCCCTATCAAGCAATGTTCCAACAAAGAACAACACATGGTTGATTGATAGTGGTGCCTCTCATCACATCACTAGATTTAGAAAACATCTTTCAGATTTGGTGGAGAGAGATACCAACATTCAAGTCATTATTGGAGATGATGCATGGTATTCGTTGAAAGGTGTTGGAGCCTCCTCTCTTCACCTAGATTCCAGCATCTCTCTTCATTAGAGTCATCTGTTGTTCGTAGAAAGTATCAAGAAGAACCTTGTATCAATTTCAGCCTTGGAGGAAAATAGATATCAAGTTGCATTTTTTGAAGGAAAAGTTCTTGCCTAGGTGAAGAACTCTAGCATCAAGACAACCCAAGTGATTGGTGTTTGGCATGAGAGTCTTTATAGGCTTTACATTCATCCAATGCAAGCATTATTGCATGACTCCACTAATACAAGTGAGCTTTGGCATAGAAGAATTTCTCACCTCCATTTCAGAGCTCTTCCATCCATACAAAAGATGGTCAAATACATCATTAATACTAACATCATCCCCTTTAGCTAAATAAATAAAAATATTTATTTAACTATGTCTAAATCATTTTCGATCTCCTTTTTTATTTATTTTAATCAATAAATTTAAATTAAATAGGTCAAATCATGTAAAACCTCATTAAATTAATCCAATCCTTATTAATTTAATCTAAACTCATGTCACATTCTCTAGGTTTTCCCACTTGCACAAAAAATCATTTAATTGATTTATTAAATCTTCTAATTTACCTCAACATGGCATAATAGAGAATATTCCCTCAAATTTGGATTCAAAAGAAAGTGGACTTAGTCCTTCCAACAGGGAATTTATTTCACCTTACAAGTCCTTTTGCATTGAGCCAAGTGGCCATTACTCCATTTTACTCTCCCTCCACCTTGTCATTTCAACATCTTCAAAATTTAAATTTATGTATTTATGGGAACATTCATCAAAAATTGCACATCCTTGGCCCATTCACATGGTGACAAGTGTCTTATTCCTATTGGTTGGGTTTTTATCCCATTTTCATCTTCTCTCATCAAAATCTTCTATAAATGGAGAGGCTATCCTTCATTTCAATCATCCACAACATCATGCAAAGTTACTCTCTTCACATTAAGAGCTGATTTTGTCCATTGTCATAGTATTGTATCATCATCATTGGCTTGTCAAGGGTTGGGAAAGGGCTACTTTCCACACAAAGAGTAGCACCAATCCACTATGGGATAGGTATACATTGTACTTCTTTAATGCTTTCAATTATTTTATTTTGGTATTTTCTTTATGAGGTATAATGTGTTATTTCATAGGAGCATTAGCTTATTTTCTTAATTATGAACTCGCCATGATAACGAGTGTTGGATTTTATAGCTATTTGCAGATTTAGGGTGCCCACATGTAGCAAAGGAGGATCAACACAAGATAGAATTCACATGTTCATGGGGGACCTATTGCTGGAACATGATGCCTTTCATGTTAAAGATTGTAGGTGCAACATACAAAAGAGACATGATATTGATCTTTCACGACATGATTCATAAGATAGTGGAAGACTATGTAGATGAAATATTGGCTAATTACATAAAAAGACAGGACCACATAGTAGTCTTGAGCTCTATTTTTGATAGATTTGAAAAATATAAGGTTCATCTCAACCCAAAGAAATACGTCTTTGGGGTGCAATCAAGAAAGCTCCTAGGGTATATAGTATCAATGAGAGGAATCGAGGTGGATCCCACCAAATTCAAGGTGATCCTCAACATGGAAGCACCCAAGACACTAAAGAAACTAAGAGGTCTACAAGGCAAGCTCCAGTCCATCCGCAAACTTGTAGCACAACTAGCAAATAAACAAATCCCATACTCTCATCTACTCCACAAGGGGGTAGAAAACAAGTGGGATCACACTTCCTTGATGAATCAATTTTCAACCAAAGTGTTGCAAACCATTGCAGGATGTATTTTGATGGAACTTAAACACAAATTTGATCAGGAGCAAGGATTTTCTTCATAACTCCCCATGTAGGCTGTATTCCCGAATCTTACAAGTTTTCATTCCCATGCACGAATAACATAGCAAAGTATGAGGCTCTCATCATAGGCTTAAGGATTGCAGTACAATGCCAAATCATGGCTTTAAAGGTATATGGGGATTCTCAGCTCATTATGAATTAGGTAAACAATGAATATCAGACAAAGGATGACAAACTGACTCAATACAAGAAGTTGGTCGAGAGCCTCAAAGATTCATTCATTGATATCACATTTCAACAACTAACTAGAGCAAATAATAGAGCATCAAACGCAATGGCTATAATTGGATTACTCTTGGAAATCCCGCGCAAAATCCGAAAGCCATAAATCTTGGTAGAGAAACTTCTTGTACCCGCATTCACGGTACCAGAGTCTAAATTTGTGTGTGAACTCATTGGTCCTGGTGATCCTCGATATCATGATGTTAAAACATACTTAAGAATAGGAGTCTTTCCTGCGGAAATTACCCCAGAACTTAAATGAGCCTTCATCAAACAATCAACCTGCATTTTCATCCTATGGGAAACCCTTTATCATAGGAGCATTAAAGGAACCCTATTGTGTTGCCTAAACACAAAGGAAGCCCTGACTACTTTAACCGGGGTACACAATGGTATTTATTTCTAACAGTATAAATGGAGAGGTTATCCTTCATTTCAATCATCCACAACATCATGCAAAGTTACTCTCTTCACACTGAGAGCTAATTTTTTCAATTTTTATAGCATTGTATCATCATCATTGGCTTGTCAAGGGTCGGGAAAGGGCTACTTTCCACACAAAGAGTAGCACCAATCCACTATGGGATAGGTATACATTATACTTCTTTTATGCTTTCAATTAGTTTATCGTGTTATTTTATTTATGAGGTATGATGTATTATTTCATAGGAGCATTAGTTTATTTGCTTAGTTTTGAAATCACCATGATAACGAGTGTTGGAGTTTATAGCTATTTGCAATTTTAGGGTGCTCACAAGTTTCTAGGCTATGTCATATCATAGAATCTAAGCCTTCTAGTGTTGAGAAAGCATCAAGTTAGCAACTATGGAAGGATGTCATGGCCGAAGAAAATCAATCTATAATCAGGAATGATGTTTGGGATATTGTACCTAGACCAAAAGGGAAATTTGTTGCATCTTCTAAATGGATTTTCAAGATTAAGCATGTGGCTAATGGAAGCATTGAGAAGCACAAAGCTAGATTTTTGGCCATAGGATTCTCTCAGAAAGATGCAAGAGACTTTGAAGAAACCTTTGCTCTAGTTTCTCATTATCCATCCATCAAAACCATTATTGATATTTTAGTAGCTAAGGGATCGAAGCTACATCATATGGACATGAAGACAACATTCCTTAAATGGTATGATTGAAGAAATGGTATACATTGAGTAGCCTGATGGCTTTTAGATTCATGGGAAGGAGTCCCATGTTTGTAGATTGAAGAAGGCTTTGTATGGCCTTAAGTAGGATCCTCATGCTTGGTATGAGAGGATTTATCAATACCTGATGAGCTTGGGTTTCTCCAAGAAGGATGATGATTCAAACCTATACTTCAAATTAGTTAATGGTGAGGCATTAATCTTGGTTCTTTATGTTGATGATATATTTCTTACTAGAGAATAACATCTCATTATCAAATGCAAGGAGTTAGATTTTGAATTTGAGATGAAGTATCTTAGATACATGCATTACTTCCTTGTATTAGAAGTGTGGAAGAGTCCTAATGAGATCATTCTAAGTCAAGGGAAGTATAGTATAGACATCTTGAAGAGATTTGGTATGATGGATTGCAAATCCATGTCTACATTGATGGAAACCAATTTGAAGAAGTTGATTGAGTTTGCAGCTAGTTTGAATTTTTTGGATCCCACTATGTATAGGCAGTTGATTGGATCATTGATGTATCTAGTCAATACTAGACCAGATATTTGCTATAAAATGAGTGCACTTAGTCAATTCATGAGTGAACCAAGGAAAATACATGTAGTTGCAACTAAGCATGTCTTGAGATACTTGCGTGGCATAGCTGGATATGGCTTAAGATATAGTTCTGGTGTAGATATTCAGTTACAAGGATATTCTAATTTTTATTGGGCAAGGAATGTAATGGATTGAAAAATTGCCTCTAGTTGTTGCTTTAATTTGGGATCTGCTATGATTTCCTTGTGTGGCGGGAAGCAGTCTTCAGTGGGACTAACCACTACAGATGCAAATTATATTGCAACTTATGTGGCTTCGGATGCTCCTTGTAGGATTGTTTGGATAGTAACTCATCTTAACCCTTTTTGAAACTAACACTCATGATAACCCTAACCCTAAAACTAAGAGTAATTGTAACTCTTACTCTAAATCTAACATTATTTCTAACCCTACCCCTAATTGTAATTCTAAATTTAACCCTAACCCTAACCCCAACCTTAACACTAATCCTAATATTAACACATATATTTTAATGCTAACACTAACTCTAATTCTACCTTTAACGCTAGCCCTAACCCTAACCCTAACCCTATTTCTAAAACTAACACAAATTAAATTAATTGTATCTGTAATCCTAACGGTAAAACTAACACTAATTCTAACTCAAACTCTAACCTTAACATAACCACATAAGTATATATAATATTTTAACAATATTAGTAATTCTAATAAAGGTTACAATTATGGTTAAGTATAGGGTTGGTGTCACAATTGGAGCTAGAGTTCAATTAGGGTTAAGATTTAGTTAGGCTTACAGTCTAATTAGTCTTAGGATTTAATTAGGATTAGGTTTCACTTAGGATTATGACTAGCATATATATATATTATTTATTAATAATATTTATTAAAAATATTACAGATGTCCATCTTAAGGTGCATATTCACTTAACAAATAATATATATCTATGCCAAAATAGATTTGCAGTCATCAATACTTAGTCAAAGTATATAGTTATAGTTGTAAGGCCCCACCTTACATGTGATTAGAAAATCTCTAATATGTTTTATGTGATCCTAAATAGATGGTAAGATATATTATGGATGACAAATAGTGTGATCGTTTGATAATATTCTTGCTTTTGATTTTGACATTTTATTTATGCTACCGTGAATGTAAGACCCCGTTTTTTAACCCCCATTTTATTTCAATCAAACCAGTAGTTAGATGATATTGATGATGAAATGAATGATAAAACTCTTTCTAGGATTCATGGGCATTAACCTTGATTTAATTATGATAGATGCACATGTGAATTTTTGGATATAACTTGAAAGAGTTGGGTTATTTGGCATATTAATTTTTGGTAAATGGTTCATCATTAATGTTATAGGAGTTTAAATGAATTAATAAAGTGGTAAACAAAATGATGGAGTGACTATTTCATTGACTATATTCTTGTATTGTAGTATGTGTGTATTTTCTTTGATTATAATGAAAATTGAATCATTAGGTTCATTTGATGTATTAATGAGTAAATAGTTCATGAGTGAAAATTATGTGAATTGGATTAGCTAATAATATGAAGAGATATATGATCTAATCATGCTAACATTGGTAATGTGTAGGAATCGAATATGCAAATAAGAAGGTGGATAAATATTGGAATCAAATCAAATATATTTTTGGGAAGTTGGAAGTGTATCCCTATTTGGCTTAGAAGGGTTTGAGGCTTTATTTTTGATTGGGTGACTATGTTTGAGTAGAATCCAATTGTAGGACATGTGATGTGCATTTGGTTGGGGTTGGAACCCTTGGTTAGGATCAAAATTTGTATGGATTCTTGTGTGGGTCTTATAAAGGGATTATTGAGTCAATTTCCTTGGTTTTTGAACAAGAATAGACCTAGGACCTATAACTATGGGTTTGGAACCTTTTTGACATGTGAACTTGTCCTTGGAGTGTGAAAAGACCCTTCAAAAGTCCACGTTCATGAATGTGACGAATTCAAAAAGTGTTGGGGTTTGGGAAGAGTGACTTGTCACTCTCAACCTCCTACTCCCCAAAAGTTCTTGGATTTGGTACAAGACTCACACATGTGTGAGAACTTGTGGGAAAGAGTGTAGGTTTGGAGGATTCCTATATATCTCAAGAAGATGAAATATTTGGGCATTGCCCACTTCTCCTTTTGGAGAACTTTGGTGAAGATGGTAGAAAGAATGAGAGGAGAGTAGAAGTCTTTGGGGAGATAGTGATCAAGATAGATTAAAGAGTGGAATCCCCTCACCAAAAGAAAAGAGATAAGTTCTCCCTTGTCCCTATTTTCCTTCTGTTTATTTGTTGTAAGAAAGTGGTATGTTGCATGGATCTTGGTTGAAACAGGAAGTAGAGAACTTAGAAACATGAGTTTTGGTGTTATTTCATTCTTATTCTTTGTAAAAAAAGTATATTTCTTTTAAAAGACTCCATTCATCATCTTGGAGCTAAGAACTTTCTTGCTTGGGGTTATGGCTAGAGCCCGCGAGGCTCCATGACACCATTACGGTAGGGTGGAGAGCAAGCCTTAATCATTGTGTGTGGTTCATTATATTAGTAAATAATTTTGTTTATTGAAAAATAGTGTATTGTTTAAATGGAAAAGGTTTTATGCAATGGTTTGTAATGTACTTCATTTTCAACAAGGATGAAAGTTTAAGTAGTATTTGCTGTAAGATGAAACAATGGAAAGAGCAAGCTTTATTCATTCTATGTGTTAATAATCGTATTCTTATATATTTCTTGTAATATTGAAGGTTAATATTTAATTGCAAAATGAAAAGGGGAAAAGAGCAAGTCTTGTTTATTGGCTTGTTACTTGTCTCAATTTTTTTTTATGTGTCATTGTGTTATGAAAAGCATAGATAATGGAACTTATATTTTGTTACTATGAATAATAAAAAAGGAGATACATTATAAAGCTTGCACCCATGAAATTTATAAGACAAAAAAAAGACCAAGATGTTCTTTTAAAAAGAAAAAAAGAAAAAAAGAAAGAAAGAAAGAAATGTGATATTAGTTTATTTGTGGTTTCTCTTGTATTTGTAATAAAGGAAGATATTTTGTTTTGAAAATATATATATATATATATTTCGAAGAAAAATAACAATATTTCCTTAAGCCTACAAAATTTTATTTTTAGTTTTGATATTAATGTATGAATAAACCAAATAAAAATGAGTTCAAAGGCAAGTTGGGTTATATAAATCTAATGAAATATAAATCAACTATCTGATGTATATTGTGATGTTTTATATTTTAAATATATTCAAACATAAAATATGATAGAAAATTATAAATCTGATTATGTTTTTGTCACAACTTATATATATAACATATATTTTATATTTTATATCTTGTATTACATGTATAAAATTTATATTTAAAAAAAGAAAAAAATATATTAGAAGATTATATTTTTAAATAATAAAAAAATACATGGAAATAGGCGGTGGCAGGGGTTCCAACCCAACTGCAGACCCCATTTTTGGTCAGGACCTGTGGGGAGCCATGGCAGGCTGCCAAAGGCATCACCCCACTCTCCTCTTCAACATTTTTTTTTTATTTTTATAAATTTTCAAAATAAAAATAAAAACAATTTATTATTATTGCATATTGTGTAAGACTTAGAGAGGTTAAAGGATTTGGATAAACACTGTCACATTATGGCATCAATAAAACAAAATTATATCGATATAAATAAATGAGAAATCAACAACTCTTTTGAGCGATAACAATTCTTGTTGCTGCAACAACGCTTCTGTGCAATAACAGTTCTTGTTGCTGCAACAACTCTTCTGTGCAATAACAATTCTTGTTGCTTTATTTTTCTTTTCGCTTAAAATAGGAAACAACAGGAAAACGGATAGCAAGTTGCTGCATAAAATAAATATATTTTCACAGAACTTAGCTATTGGAGAATAAATGGATAATCAGCTAATCCCTGTACACATTACTATTTTCTTTTTAGTTAAGAGAGAAAAACAGATTCTCTGGGTTATTCTTTCACCAGATAAAATAAATAAATCTCCACAGTCTGAATCTACAGTAAAATGGTAAACCCTTCTAACTTATAACCTGCAAGAATAAATAAAATAGACTGCAAATAAATAAATGAACATATTATAAACATATCCCTCACCGCCGCACAGAGCAAATCGGTTCCTGCAGAGTATCGCATCCTTCAGCCGACCCCTAAATTTGTTCTGGGTCTGCTCACCTGCCACAGCCGCCATGCTTTCCTCGCCCTACACAAAATACAAAGAGTTAAAAATGAAAAGAAAACACAGCAATGAAAGTGAGCACAGTTAGGTTTTCTTTGAGCTTTCAACGGATTTGAAAACAAAATGTCAAATTAATTAAGGAGTACTCATTTTTCAACACCTAAATTATAGATTGAGGTGACTTTTCAAAAGATGTAATTAATGCCTTTTTAAGTCCCTGCCACCATCAATAAGTATTTAATTGACCAACTCAGCAAATTAATGGGAAAAATAAAATAAGAAGTGGTTCTTTTTTTTCAAGAAACAAGAAGAAAAGTAGGATAGTTATTATCTTACCACGTAAGTAATTCTTATCTCCTTTTTCTTAATACCTCTCCCCTCTATAAGGAAATTATAATATATGATTAAAAGAGAGTAAAATTTAAATGTATAATATTTATTCCTAAGTAAAATTATTAAATAGATATTAAAGCTTGTAAATAATGAAATTCTTTTGGAAGGAGAAGTTAATATAAAATTTACAATTCTAAGTAAAATAATTAAGTAATAGATATTAAAGCTTGTAAATAATGAAATTCTTTTCGAAGGAGGAGTTAATATGAAATTTACAATTAATTTGTGAATGGTGATTTTGATATTTATTTTAAATTATATTATAGATTTTTTTTTAATAAATTTTTTTAACTTAATTTTAACTTCAAGTCTAAGGAAGTAATTATGTAAATTTCATATTGTAAATTAAAAGTTGATTCTAAACATTGAATCAAAACGTGGAATTTAGATATCATTCTTATTTTTCTCCATGTGTTTGAACGATCTTGAATTAATGTGAAATAACTTAAATACGATCATTATAAATTAGTACAAGTTGGAATGCATTATTCGTATGCATCTAAGGAGAAAATTTTCTATACGAATGTGTTTGAGCAAAATAATTTAATGGGTAAATCCAATTTAGGGTATGTGTCGACAAATAATTTAATTAACCATCTAATCACATACCTAACTTGGTATAAATATTAGGTGGACCAATTTCATTAGTCAAATGGAAAATAAAATAAAATTACACCGAAGTGGGTAGGGATTTAAACGTTGTATTATATCCTCTTAGAAATTTAAGGTGAGTAAGTTGTTTTATTAATGTGAGATAAATTGAAATAAAGGCAAGGTTAAGCTTAAGGGTAGTAATATTTAATTATTCATATGCTTGATTTGAAATGACTTAGGTGATTTAAAGATATTGTATTTTGAGAAAAGAAAGGTATGAACATTTATTATTCAAAGAGTTCAACTTGGGTAAGGTTTAAATCTAGTAGTATAAATAAGTTATTAAGATCCAAGAAATATATATTATTATATGATCCTTAAGGCAGAACTTGTTCTTTTGGAGGCCTTAGCCTCCTTGTAGTCCAATGAAGGTCCTAACTTGTTATGAGATGATCACATAGTGGTGTGAATTGTGTATTCTAGATATATATCTCCCACCTCAATCACTTAGAAAAATAATAAGCTTAGTTAATATATATTAAAAAAAAAAGTTGGGTTTTTCTAGCGAAATTTTTTGGGAATGACAATAGTCTTCTCATTTCTAGTTGTTGTGTTTATGTTTTATGTGACATCAGATAAAGCTACCGAATGAAAAGAAGTGAAACCACATTCAATGAATCTAAATTCCATAGTTGTTCAGAAACCTACAATTTTTTTTTTGCAAGTTAGTTTCATTGGTCTTATAATAGCATTGTTCCTAATGGTAACCAATTGTTGATGGATGTTTATCATTTTGTAATAGTTGTTGATAAGGTGGGGAAAAAATCAATTTTTAATTATAATTTAAGATGTCAATGCTTACTTAAGAATTCTTTTTAACTCTTGGATATTTTTGAAATAGATATAGAGTAAAACTTTAAAATAATATTAGCAAATGCAATTGGAAGGTGTAAAGTTAAATTCCACAACCTTCCCAGTATGGAGTACACTGATTGCAAGTTACATTGAATCTAGGTTTGTTGAATGGGTGTTGGAAGCTTTTGAGTAAATGCATTAGTAGGTTTAAATGTAAATTCCATGGCCCTTGCAACTCTTTTGGTTAACATTATCATAAAATGCATAAGCATAGACAAGGTATGTAACTATTTGAACATCCCAAAGAGATCAAATTAATTGGAAACAATTAAGATTTTTTGAATATTGATCAAAGTGATTTGCATGGAGTAATAATAACCAAATAATGATGCATCAACAATAAAATGTGACAATCACTACATGCTATATCATGATTCAATATTATGAATACGGTATCAATTTGAAGTGTATCAAATTATGCAATAATGTCTGCATCACTACATGCTATATCATGATTTGATATTATGAATAAGGTGGTGATTTGAAGTGTATCAAATTATGTAATAATGCTGGCATATATGCATGGTTCATTATTAGGGTATACACATTCATCTTAAAATTAACGAATGCATGTGATAAGCGAAAGTGCAAAAGTGGAGACAAGACACTTGACTCGTTAGGCAAGATGCCTCAAGAAATGTGTTCACACTGGGAAGGATAGACGAATTCATGAGGGATGGTTTCAAAAAAATTCTTTCAAATTTGTATTGCAATTGAAAAGAAAAAAAAGGAAAGGTAAGAACTTTGGAATATAGTTATAGTACTTGAAAAAGTACAAAAAAATATAAATGCAGACATATATGAGTTAATATTCATATTCAAGCAAATCGAAAGACGACATGACAACAATAAATAAAAATAAATATTGCAAGGACACGAAATGAGGCCTACTTGGTTGAAGCCTCTAGAAAATGAAACAAGCTAGAAGACAACGAGCCATTGTTGCAAGTTAAGATCAAAATGGATTTGTTGAGTAGGCCTTAGAAATTTTTGAGTACAAACTTAAAGGTTTAAGAATTCTAACCCTAGCTGTGATTTTATACCTTAACCATAACCATATTTGTAATCTTAATATCCTTCTTGAGGTGCCTATTTTAAATTAAATTTGCACCATATAAATGACGCGTCTCCAAAAAGATATAGGTATGCTATTATATATGTCACATTCAAATCTATGTATCTTTCTTCAACATATAAATATAAAAATATTATTATTTTTTATTTCAATGTTTCTCTAGATACCTTAAAAATATAGGATAAATCAAATTTATTGCTGAATATATTTATTTACTCTAAATATTTATATAAAAATATTCTATTTCATTAAAATTATTAAAAACTCAAGTGTATTTCAAAACTATATCATCATTAAATAAAATATTAATTAATCCATTATGAATATAAATAAATAAAATTAAAATTGATATTTTAAATAAAAAGAGATAATTTAAAAACCCTCTCTCATTTATATCATGAGTTAAAAAAATAAAATTAATATTTTTTATGATTTAAATAAATATACTTAAACTATCTAAACCAATAGAAACATGCATAATTTTTTAATAACTTGTTATTATTAAATATATGTTTTCAACACTTACATGATAATTTCAAAATTAAGACGCAATCTTATAGAAATTTCAAAATTTATTTTTATGAATTCCTTGATCTCATCAATTTGACAAAAATGTTACTGCATAAGAAAGTGAAATCTCATCTTAAAAAAAATACCTTTTTTCTATTTCTATTTTCAATAGATTAGTTAAAAAAATATTGAAATCTTATACTTAGAAAATAATTGCTCCAAATATGACAAATATTTTTAATTCCATTAAGTGATAATAACATACACATTATCTAAGATATGCCACTATAATGTGATCCTCTTGTGGGCATAACATGCTCCTGAGATATATCATTATAATGTGATCCTCCTACTCTTGTGGTCACTGTTGTGCTTACAGACTGATAAGGGGTTCCTAGTAATGCTCTATGATTAACCTAATTCATTTATCAAATAATTTAATCCACCATTAAGGTTAATTGCATCAAATTAACCTTATCAGTCCTTATAGAGCAGACAATTATTTATTACATCATACTCCTATGTAATTACTCTTTATATTCAACCCCTTGCACTCCTTTGTAATTACTCATTATAGTGTCCACCCTTATAGCTCCGGATCTAATGCAGAAGGGTTAATACTTAGTCAAAATGAAGGGTGGATAATAAAGTTGTATCTTAGAGGAAGTGTTAATTAACTATCCAATGCAGATGGATGTCTGTTACTAAGACATTTTGAGTAACTGACCACTGCATGTATTAAGGACTGAAATGATTAGAGTGATAAATATGGTATCAATCTCATGGGCTAGTTTGGTTTCTTTGTTTTTGGCTGCTGAATTATTCACCGAAATAGACTCTAATTATTTCAGTGGTTCAAATTATAAAGCAATTAATTGGCAGTAGATCTAGCTATGATGGTGGAAGTTTTGGTTTACAAAAAAAAATTGTTTAATATGTAAATCTTATTAAAAGCTATAATCTATTCATTTGTTTGTTTATAAAGGAAACATGCAATTGCATAGTGTTCAAGAAACATTGTAGCAATTCAAAATATAGTGTTCAAGAAACATTGAAGGAATTCAAAATCTACACAGCTATAAGATCACCATATAGCTCCATATACCTACAATTGGCCATTCTCTAACTATCATTTCTAGCATCTTAATCCTTATGGGTATTGCATTGCAATCTGTTGTTGTTGAGCCACCGTGAAGATCCTTTCCAAGTTACCTACATTGAGTTATATTTATATGTTTCAATATGATCTCTGATCTTCTTCATATGATTTATTGAATGTACGTTATTCAATTAAGAACTATTAACTAAATCGATTTTTTAAATAAAACATATGATTGAAAGAAAATTAAAAGCACTAACAGTCTAGCACTATATTGAAGAGCTCTTAGAAACATATAAAGATTTTCCCTGAGACCAAAAGCTTAGCTATTAAAGTTTTCGAACTCGGTGTTGTAACTACCATATTGGGAACACTATCTATACCTAGTGCCACCCTTGGAACCATACCTTTTTCCCAAGCTTTAGTCACCACCGTAGCTCGCATTGTTGGCATTTTGTGTAGTGTATTATGCACCTTTACACAACTTGACGATGCTTTTGCACCTATTGCAATTAAAAAAGATCCATTTGCAGAGCAGTTTATTGGTTGGGAAGGAAAAGCAAAGGGGAATCTCTAGTCTATTGATTTGTTTTTCCATATCCTACAGTAGATCATACATTCTTCTCTCAACAACTGTACTGCAATTCATGCCCGCACCCTAAAAATAAGTTCATTAGATACATTAAGGTAATAAATAGTTGTAATAACTTATTTAAATCACAAATCTACACCTATTTAAGGGTTGTAGGTAATTTTTATCTAAGATTTGTATAAACTATTTCTTTATTTTGGGATTGAAGCACCTAGGGGCTATTTACACAGTCTAAAGGGAAGCAATCATAAACAATCTAATTTTACTTGCAAGTTCATAATCATCAAGTAATTGAACATAATAGTAAGTGTAAAGTTGGAAACGATAAATCCTTGCAAAGAGAAGGCGTAGAAAACTAACTTATAGCTGAGTCTACAACTCAACGTAGAGAGAATTGATGAAATCCACCAAAAAGAATACATACCTTGATATCTTCATGGGACGATATTGACTTGGAACGCCTTCTGCTCTGTTGATCCCCTGAGTCTATCAAACTTGCTTCAGAAAATATGCAAAGATAGAACAAACAAAATTGCAAAATATTGATTATGCATCCACATTCTTCATTTGTAGCAGAAAAATCAATCCAACCATTTACTCTTCCTTACTCGGTAGTTAATATGGTAGCCATTATAATTGCATGTAATTCTAGGCTATAGTTGGCTACACCTCTTGTAAATTTTCATCCTTGCCAGTTGTAACTGCCGCCAGGCAACATTGTTTCATCGTAACTTTCTGCATGCAGGACGACAGCAACCTTTAACAAAGACGTCAATTTTAATATGCAGGATTTTTCTTGATACAACACCTCACGACGTAATTATTAGGGTAGTTGAGCCATGGAGAAAGGATGGTTTAAATCATATTCCAGAGGACATCTTCACCATAATATTTTGTAAACTTCCCCTTCATACTCTCTTCCAATTTCAAATCATTTATTCTCATGGAAAACTTCTTTATAGCTCTGATCACTTTCACAATGAGTGGGAGCAGAGTAACATGCAAATGTGGTAGGTGATGGATCGTTACGATGAAACAAGTGGGTCTTCTAATGGGCTTGCAATCTCTCTGATGTCAATAGAAGGTTAAGGTTCAAGAAAACCTTTAGTGACTCCATTGACCATGCAATCCCTTCGAGTAATGAATCCATTGACCATGCAATCCCATAGTCTTGAAGATGCAAAGGAGACCCAAAAAAACAAGGATTTTATTCTACATGAAAAGATATCATGACGATGTCATTGTTCCCCCAAGTTTCATTCAAAAGAAAACACTTATCAGATAATTGTTATTATGGGATTTCTTTATCTTGTAAGAAAAAAGAATTATATTGTTTTGATTTATAGATCTGCAAAACATAGATGAGAAATTAGAGACATTTATTTGGCTCAAAGAGTGAAAAGAAGTATGACAATTAATTTTTGTCCAAGCATTTTAGTGCAGAATTAAAAAATCTACTGCTTTTCTAAAGATGGAGCAGGTGCGGGTACGTATGATCTCAATGCAAATATCAATAACCGGTTTCATTATATTTTGGAAATGCAAGCTATAATGCACCGGGCCTTGGGAATCGTTATGTAAAGGGGAGAATGGTAATGGTTTGTAAAACCCATATATCTTCAACCATATACACGGTTTGATTTTTAGTTGTTTTATAAATATTTTTTTATATTTGAACTAATACAGCCATTTATTTATTGAGCAACACAGATTTCATTGGTCACAGGTGCCCACAGATAACTAAATAAGGCAAAGGACAATGGAAATACAAGCGAGGAACCCTAAAAGCTAATAAGAATGAAATATGATAGTATAGGCAAAAGCTTAGTGGTATTGATAGAAATTTCTCCACATTGAACATAATCAGGTGGACTTTTGGCCATACTTTCAGCTCCTTGGTATTTATATCTATAGAAATTATATGGCTTACATTGCCCTCTTATTTCTGAATTATCAAAATGTAATCCCCCTCAACACAAATCGTTCTAGGAGACAATAATGGGGTGATACAATTTCTTCATATTTAGATCTCTACTGTAAGGCAAGCTCATCAAACTCATAAAAAATCAAAGCATGTGTAATTGGTTTACTTTTACAAACCATTATCATTCCCCCTTTGTACATAACAATTCTTGGGGGCCTAGTGCTTTATACCTGGCATCCCCAAAGTATAAACAAACTTGCTATTGCAATCTTCATTTCAAATCATGCATGCCCACATCTACCCCATTTTTAGAAAAACAGTAGATTTTTTTATTTTGCACTAAAATGTTTGGAAAAAAGCTAATTGCCATACTTCCTTTAACTCTTTGAGCCAAGTGAACGTCTCTAATTTCTCATTTCTTCTTTGCAGATCTATAAATCAAAAGAACAATTTATTTTTTTTAAGATAAAGACATTCAATAATAACAATTACCTCACAAGACTTTTCCTTTGAATCAAACTTGATGCACACAACCACATCTCATGATATCTTTTCATGTAGAACAAAATCCTTCTTTTGTTAGTCACCCTTGCATCTTCAAGACTGTAATTGCATGGTCAATGTATTCATCACTCAAAGGGTTCCATATCTCTTATAGCGATAAACCAAGAGGCCCTCATCTCCAGATTTGAGAAACCAGTCCCACTCATTGCATTTCCACTTTTCATTAAACCAAAATATCAAAGATAGTAGGTATGGTTGTAAGGTCAAAATGAAAGCGATAGGTCTTTTTATATAAAACCAAATTTGAATGAAGGGCCAAGATTAAATGATGAAGATCAATGGATGATATCACTTTGAGAAGCAAGGAAATAGGGTTAGGGCAAAAATAGGTTTTAATTAAGGATGGACAGTGGAGATTAAAAGTTAGTAAAACCTTATCAAGGGAGGAGATTACTATAGATAAGAGATAAGATTTGTCACAAAAAAGGAGGTCCTTAGAGGGAAAGTGAATTTCCAATTATTTAATTAGAAAATGGAAGAAAATAAAATTAATAAATAATTTAACATAATTAGTTAGACGGAAAAGTAGGAAATGATTAAATAAAATAAGATTTATTTAATGAAGAAAAAACTATTGAATAAATAAAAAATTAAAATCATTATTTAATTGTAGAAGGAAAATGAAAATAATTAAATAAACAGAAAATTATTTAATTATAGAGAGAATGAGAATTAAGATATTTTTTAGTGCATAGTTCCCAACATTTGTTGTTGAATGGTAAGCTATCACTACACAAGACTAGGAAGGTGCTTTTTCAATTTCCATTGTTAAAACGAATTATTAAAGATTAAAAGTGGTGTTTTTATGTGGAAATGGTTGGGTTAAAGTGACAGGTTTCTTTAATTTTAAATATTTGTTTGCTTAAATATATAAATAGTGATAAATATTTGTTTTAACAAATTTGATTATTAAAATCTTAACAATATATTTTATTTTAATATAATAGTTATAAATTAGTAGTACTAGTAAATTTTTGACATAATCTCATGTATTAATTTTGGGTTGTATTCAAAAAAAATATATCTAAACAATATAGTATATTTCAATACAATAATTATAAATATTGTTAATAATAATGTTAATCTCAATATACACTAACAAAAATAGAATCATAAATCATTTACTTAATCATCTCTTATCACAAAGTATTAATTGCAATTTTTATTTTATCAAGAACTTTAGTGTTAAACTCTTCATGAATAAGCTTTTTATGTATACTAGATAAATAACAAACAATAAAATAATAGTAAAAATTATTTTAAAAGAATAGAGTTCACAAATAAAATTATTATTTAATGAATGATGGTTTTTTAAAATGTAGTAAATAAAATTAAATTGTGATCATGAGTGTATTGATCAAAGTGGGAAATGTTAATAATATGAAAATATATTTCTCAAATTCATTAATTAGGTGAAGAGTTGAGAGGCTCCAAAACTATGCTTAGAATTGGTCTGCAATAGGTGCTTCGTTCACCTGCCTAGGTGTTGGAAGTGGTGATGTGTGTGGGAGGCAAGGCCCTCCCCCATGGAGGTTTGCTATCATGGCACCATTTGTACTTTGATTGTTTTAATTGTTTATTTTCTATGTTTTAGTTGTTGTTTATTTCGAATGTTGGTTCATTCTTTCTTAATATGATAGTAGTCCCATTGAGACTCAGCTCTAAGGGTTCCCTAGACCTTGACCCCTAGAGGGCTTCTATGGAGGAGGATACGGCCATGCCTAGCCCCCCTTGTTGATGATTATAGCGGTAGGAAATGTTTTCCCTAAATAAAATTAAATATATCTTCATAAATGTAGGTCAACCTTATTGATATTTCATAATATTATTACAAGGTATATGCTTCTTCATTTGATCATCAAGTTCATTTCGTCATAATCACATTACTAGAAGAAGTTCTCACTTGAGTAGCAGATCATTATCTTGAGCAACAACTTATCATATTGTTATAGTAGATTGATTTTAATGAGAAACATATTCATTTTGTATCTTTGCATCTTGGAGAGATGTTATTAATCATTGTATCAAATTCGACATTGTGCTGGGCCTGAGCTGCAAGTAGATTTCTTCTCTTATTCCTTGAATATATAAGCGATATATTTGATGGGTTTTTCTCCCTCGAGTACGAGGGTTTTCCCAAGGTATCTTGTTGTGTTCATTGTCTTATGTGTTGCATTCTCTCATTGCTCTCATTTATGATCCAAAAACTAACATGGTATTAGAGCGGGTCTAGGAAAAGATCATGATCATACTTTTATAAGAAGCATTATCCTTCTCCATTATTCTCATCTGTGTGTGTCTATCTTAAACTCTATGAAAAATGGTGAACTGTCTCAAGGTGAAAGATAGAATCGAAGGTGCCTCTAAAATCATCTCTTGGAAGTTTAGAGTTCTAATTGCATTGGAAGAAAATGAAATTTTGGAGTTCATGGAGGGTGAAGTACTCGAGCCTTCCAATGAGAATGAGAAGACACAATGGAGGAAGAATGACACAAAGGCTAGAAAGATATTGAATGATTATGTGAAGGATCACCTTGTGCCTATTATCTCCAAGTTGTAGAAAACAAGTGAGATATTCAAGACTTTGGAAGGATTGTATGAGATTAATAATACCAACCGAGCTCTTGCATTGAGGCAACAACTACCTTAAATCAAGATTGAAAATGGAGATTCAGTCATGTCTTTCTTCATGAAGATCACTTAATTGAGAGATCAAATTTGTTCCATTGGTAATATGGTTGATGATAAATATTTAGTCATGTTGGCTCTTAATGGTCTCCCTTAATCTTGGGAGACATTTATCCAAATTATCAGTGGAAGATTAAAGCTACCAAAGTTTGATCATCTTAGGGCAGATTATATTCAAGAGGAATCAAGATTGGCAGCAAGAGGTAATGGTCAAGGTTCTAATAATGAATACAACCATGTTATTTCTACTCAAACATCGAAGAAGAAAGGAAGAGAATGTGTAACGCCCCACCACAGAACCCTAGAGGAAGTTGCATTTAACTACCTAAATGGAATAATTTTTTTTTTTAAAGTATAATTAATAAGCAAGGTCACTAACTAATGCCAACAACCTCTAAGGTTACAGGACAGAGGTTAAATAGAACCTCAACAAAAAACATGATTTAAACCATGTCATTCAATTACTAAATAAATTAAATACATACATTCCAATAAGATGAATTACATCAAAGAAAAAAGATACTTTCAATTTCATTAATTCCTAATTAACAATAAGATTACAACTCTCGTTCCCTAAATGAGGTAAGTCCAATAACATAATGAGATTACAATTACAACTTCCACCTCGATAACAACTGAGGGGTAAAAGATACAAGATCAACTGAAAAGAATAAAGCAAGAACTGAAACTAAAACCAACAAGCTCTCCAACTGGAAGTATCATCCACACGAACATGAAGAAAGAACCCAATAGATTTAGGTGCACGTCACCCAACCAAGTGGAACCCAAAGGCCCACCCCCTATGCTAGGAGATAGTAACCAGGAATCCTAGTCAAGATCATCTACCTCTAGACACAGGTTAACATAAACTGAACCAAACTGAAACAACCAATCACAAAAACCTCACAAGTACATCCCAAGGTACAACTCAAACACCATGCAAGTACAACACAAGAACAACCCTACAAGGTCACATTGCTTCCAGAAATAAAGCAAAACAAATATGTTAAAAGAACCATACACAATAATAATCGAATACCAACTATGGTCACATCAGGTATGTTCTAGAAACCATACCCACAATAAACAAGAACCAACTGTTGTCCTAGATAGAGTGTCATCAAACAACTCATCATGGGTTATCCTTAGGAATCTTCATAGGCTCCGGCTCTGACAAGAAAATGTTATTCTGGTGACCTTTATCGAATCCCAACCCCCATACTCACTCATGTGGAGCCAAATACCTTTTGTACAGACAAGATAGATGAACCTGCCATTCCAAACCTTCCCATCTCATCCCAAGCCTAACTGAGCACTTGGGTCTATGAGTGAGGCATTAAAATCTTGATTAGTGTGAAGTTAGTCCTAAGCTTCTAAGTATTGTTTTAGTTATCACCTAATTAAATAACTTACAATGAGTTATCCTAGCACCACTTCGTGTGCTGGCCCTCATTACAAGCGACTCTTCTACTTGACAACACACACACACACACCAATGAAACATCAATGGAACTAAGCTACAACAAACAAGATATCACGACCTCTCCTTTCTCAGGAGGCGACACAAACTGAAACGTACTCCAACACTGGAGGTAACAACAATAACAAGATTGCTCTTGACTGCTCTGGACAAGGAGGCACACATTACAAAATCCACTTCTTTCTCAGGAAGTGACAAAGGTAAAACCATCTCCAAACACTGGAGGTAACAACAATAACAAAACTGTTCCTGACCGCTCCTGACAAGGAGGCACACATTACAAAATCCACTCCTTTCTCAGGAGGTGACGAACATCCCCATTCGTGAAATCGGGTACTAACATAGACACAATCCTCATGCACTATCCAAGAGAATTCACAACCGGTTGACATCACAAACGACAACCCACAGAGTCAATAGACCATCTAGAAGACTTACAAATTTACAACTCAATTAACTCACTTTCCTAACCCTGAGCATTTAAGACATATTCACTGAAGGCAAATAAAATAACTACTTTTGGATATTTTAAATCCATTTTCCACATAATCATTCCATAATTTATTGCATTAAATCACACTTAATTAAAGTACATCTTTTCCAGACAAGGGAGAAATTAAAACTCAATATATCATTCCCTACATGTAATTAAATAATAATAAGATATTTGGTTATTTCTACTAATCAAAATACGTTGAAAGTAAATATAACTTCGTCTTTTCCCTATAACCATTTAAATATAATTAATCTTGTCTTAAAGCATATTAATTTAAAACAAAGCTACTTCTTTTCCAAAAAGAATAATATTTTAAATTAAAACCAATGATTTGATTAATATTACCACGTTTTCTTTTCTTCAATTTAACTTAATTCATGCCTTGAATGAAAAAAATATTATCTTAACATAAATTAGCCATAATATATTATTTATATATAATAATTTTTTAAAACTATAAAACATAATATTTTTGTATTATATTATGCAACTTATTTATAAAGTATTATTAATATTTTAATATTTATAAAATTATAATATTAAAATATTAATTATATTTTAATATTATAAAATTATTATATTTTAATTTCTTATGCCCCATCACATGAGTTACGAGGCAGCGAAATAGGGTTTCCCTGGCCATCGTTTCCACAGGCCGTAGATCTGTTTGGCCGCGGATTTGTTTGGACAGAGGTGGTGGTTTAAACTAGGCAGGTGAAGATTTTTTTGGTGGGGCGGAGGGTTTAAAGGATAGGGCAGCCGCAGGAGGTAGCACCACTAGGTGGAGGGAGGCACGGGTAGAGACCACGCTGGGCGCGGTGGTGGCTATGACGGCAACGGTGTGGGGTTGCACAGGGCACGGCAGCACTGGCAGTGCCGGCCACCCACCATGGTGGTGCGGCCTACATAGCCCGCATGGGCCACGTGACGAGGACAGTGGCGACAAGGGAGGTGAGGGTCACATTGGGCATGGCTCCCTCCACCCGCCTCCATAGGAGGTGCGGTGGGGGTTGAGACTCCAGGCCCCCAAAAATAACTTATTTTTTAAAATTTAATTTATTTTTTTAAACAAAACTATTTTATGCAAAGCCTGTGGATTTTCTCAAATACGAATTAAAAAATATTAAAAACTAGGGTTTTATTCCCCAATCCAAACCACAAAATTAAATTAAATATATATATGTACATATAAACATATGTATATATATATATATATATATATATATATATATATATATATATATGCATACATAATTTCAAGGAATTTACATGATCAATTGAGGAAATAATAATTCAAATACCATTTTATTTTCATGAAGAAGTAAAACAAGAACATAGGTTTATAATTTGATAAAATTTTCAACATCGAGGTTCCAACAAAAATAGGTTTGAATTTTAATCATGCATCCCAAACCTAAAACCATTTATAAATGAATTTACAAACCATTAAAACTAAAGAAATGAACCTGGTAAACTTGTGTTTGAGGAGATCCAAACAATGCCCAGCTCCTTCCTTTGATTTCCTCCTCAGATCAACAAATTTCACAACTCCAATACAAAACCCACAAAATTGAAAGATTCTTTTTCACACAAATTCCCTTTTTTTCCAAAAACTCCAAGATCCAAAAATTGAGAAACAAAATTCAACTAGAAGGATAAAACCCTAAAAATCCTTCAACCACCCCCATAAATTCTTCCAAACAGAAAATAAAAAGATATCTAATTTCTCTAATTAATTTTAGAATTCAAACTTCTAATTTGACTATTAATTCTATTTTCAATTTTGAATTCCAATTTTCACAAATTGATTTTCATGCATTTTCTTTATTTTCAGATTCAACAAAATAACAATTACTTCAACATACATAAATTTAATTCTTTCAACATCATAGATTTAATTAATCAATAAATAGATTTAATCAACGATAAAATTATTTATTGATTAAATTAAATTAATAATAAAATCAATTACATTTCAACATAATCTCAGATTGCATTACTCAACAACTTAAATTCCTTAGGCCATTTAAATCACCTAATTTAACTTGCAATTAAATAATGAAGAGAGGGCACCAAATTCAAAGCAACATAACCTGACAAACAACTGATGACATACAAGGACTAGGGTGATGACTTGACATGGAAACCTAGCTACTATCGTCCAATTGAATACCGTTGGGTATTGAACACACTCCAACATGTGAAACCAAGTGGAGTCAGTGTCCTGTACCTGTCAACCTGTAAATCAAGTAAACAACAACATAAAATACACACCATGAAGAGGGAATCATGGGATCGCAGGGCACTTGCAAGCGAGTGATACGATACCATCCCCTTCACCAATACACTACAAATAACTGACAAATCTAACATGCTAGTATAATCGAAAGCATAAACATCTTTAATTTGAATATCCACTATGCTAATCCAAAACATGGAATAAAGATAACATCATATTAAAATACCTTCACATCAAAATATAACATTAAAGTCACTTTATAGATAGCTATCAAACATAGTCGAGTACCATAGTCAAGGTACTAACAAAAAATTACAACATAAAAAGGTATCTGAATATCCAGAAATACATCAAAGCAACATAACCACACAAGGACATACTGTCCAACTAGAAGGAAAAAAAGAGGGGTATTACATCCTCCCCCCCTAGGGATAGGCTTACTCTTGGAAGCCTGCAAACCAGTAGGGATATAACTCCCTCAACCAAACTACAAACAAAACAAAACCTCCACCCCCTACAGGTGAGTATGCTTCACTGGGCGACTAGTTCTAGAAGTGTCTAGTCGCAGACAAACCCTAGCAAGGTGGCCCTGTTGGCCACAAGAGTAACACCCCGTGTTACCACCAATCCCTCTGCCCCCTAAAGGTACAGTAGACTACTGCCCACTACCCCTATCAGCCACAGACTGAGAACCCTGGGCTGGCTGATCCTGATGATTGCGCTTGTTGTGCCACTAGTTTCGGTTCCTTCGAGGAGAAGAACCACCATCACCCTAATGAAACTAAGTGTCCTTACACTTCCCAAGCACACTCTACTACTGCCGACCACTCTGAGATGGTCCTCGCTAAGATCGAGAAGGTGTACCTCCCCAAGGTTGACCTCCTCGAGCACTAGACCCTACTACTCAACCACTGCCATACTACACCTCAGTGTGATCTCCTATTGTCCTGGCCAAGTTTGCTACCGATAAAGCCATCTAGCTCAAGGTGTTATACTCATCGCCTTGATGGTGATGCCAATGGTCTGATAAGAAATGGCCTTTGAACCGCTCTAGGAAGGTCTCCCATGACATTGAGTGAATATCGGTATGGAGCCTCTGCTCCTCTACACTCCACCATGAGGACATGAGTCCCCGAAGATGTACAATAGTGCACCATGCTTTGGTATTACTACCATATGGGTGCAAAGCAAAACAATGGTTGAGGTCAATGAGCCATGTCTCAGCCTCTAAGCGACCTCTGGCTCCATCAAATAAAGGTGGGCGTGCCCTAAGCAAATCCATCATGTGCACTGAGTCTATTGCCTCTACCTACACCGGAACTACTCTCTCACTAAGATTTCCCTGTGCATCAACCTCCCTCGGACAAAGGAGTGCCAAAGCATCCTCAAGCGCTTTACACATAGCCTCAATCTCTACTGGATTCAGCTGACAATCACCAATCCCTGGGGCATTCTGCGATGCCCAGTGTTCCTCCTAAACTGGCATAACTAATACATAAGGAGGAGAGTCATGTTGACTCCCACCACGATCACCTACATGGCCAAGAACACACCCTCTACCTCTTCCACATTTGGGAGGCATAATCCTGCACATACACTTCAAGGTATTAGGCAAGGTACACAACTGAAAGCTTAATGGTCCCAACATAATCCCAGAGTACCCAGTGTTTAAACCTAGGCTCTGATACCATGTGTAACGCCCTACCACACAACCCTAGAGGAAGTTTTATTTAACTACTTAAACGAATTTTTTTTTTTTTTAAGTATAATTAATAAGCAAGTTTGCTAACTAATTCCAACAACCTCTAAGGTTACAGGATAGAGGTTAAATAGAAACTCAACAAAAAACATGATTAAAACCATGTCATTCAATTACTAAATAAATTAAATACATACATTCCAATAAGATGAATTACATCAAAGCAAAAAGATACTTTCAATTTCATTAATTCCTAGTTAACAATAAGATTACAACTCTTATTCCCTGAATGAGGTAAGTCCAATAACATAATGAGATTACAATTACAACTTCCACCTCGATAACAACTGAGTGGTAAAAGATACAAGATCAACTGAAAATAATAAAGCAAGAACTGAAACTTCACCTAACGAGCTCTTCACCTAGAAATCTCGTCCACATGAACATGAAGAAAGAACCCAATAGATTTAGGTGCACGCCACCCAACCAAGTGGAACCCAAAGGCCCACCCCCCGTGCTACGAGATAGAAACTAGGAATCCTAGTCAAGATCATCTACCTCTAGACATAGGTTAACATAAACTGAACCAAACTGAAACAACCAATCATAAAAACCTCACAAGTACATCCCAAGGTACAACTCAAACACCATGCAAGTACAACACAAGAACAACTCTACAAGGTCACATTGCTTCCAAAAATAAAAAAGAACAAGTACATTAAAAGAACCATACACAATAATAATCGAATACCAACTATGGTCACATCAGGTATGTTTTAGAAACCATACCCACAATAAACAAGAACCAACTGTTGTCCTAGATAGAGTGTCATCACATAGCTCGTCATGGGTTATCCTTGGGATTCTTCATAGACTCTTCCCCCCACAAGAATAGGTTATCCTGGTGACCTTTATTGAATCCCGACACCCATACTCACTCATGCCGAGCCAAATACCTTTCGTATAGACAAGATAGATGACCTTGCCATTCCAAGCCTTCCCATCTCATCCCAAGCCTAACCGAGCACTTGGGTCTATGAGTGAGGCATTAAAATCTTGATTAGTGTGAAGTTAGTCCTAAGCTTCTAAGTATTGTTTTAGTTATCACTTGATTAAATAACTTACAATGAGTTATCCTGGCACCACTTCATGTGCTAGCCCCTGTTACAAGCCACTCTTCTACTTGAAAACACACACACACACGAACCAAACATCAATGGAACCAAGGTGCAACAAACAAGATATCACGACCTCTCCTTTCTCAGGAGGTGACACAAACTGAAACGCACTCCAACACTGGAGGTAACAACAATAACAAGAATGCTCCTGATCGCTCCTAAAAAGGAGGCACACATTACAAAATCCAATCCTTTCACAAGAGGTGACAAAGATAAAACCATCTCCAAACACTGGAGGTAACAACAATAACAAAACTGCTCCTGACTGCTCCTGACAAGGAGGCACACATTACAAAATCCACTCCTTTCTTAGGAGGTGACAAACGTCCCCGTTCGTGAAAACCGGGTACTAACATAGACACAATCCTCATGCACTATCCAAGAGAATTCACAACCAGTTGACATCACAAATGACAACCCACAGAGTCAATAGACCATCTGGAAGACTTACAAATTTATAACACAATTCACCCACTTTCCTAACTCTGAGCACACAAGACATATTTACTGAAGGCAAATAAAATAACTACTTTTGGATATTTTAAATCCATTTTCCACATAATCATTCCATAATTTATTGCATTAAATACACTAAATTAAAGTACGTCTTTTCCAGACAAGGGAGAAATTAAAACTCAATATATCATTCCCTACATGTAATTAAATAATAATAAGATATTCAGTTATTTCTACTAATCAAAATACGTTGAAAGTAAATATAACTTCGTCTTTTCCCTATAACCATTTAAATATAATTAATCTTGTCTTAAAGCATATTAATTTAAAACAAAGCTACTTCTTTTCCAAAAAGAACAATATTTTAAATTAAAACCAATGATTTGATTAATATTACCACGTTTTCATTTCTTCAATTTAACTTAATTCATGCCTTGAAAAAAAAGATTATCTTAATATAAATTACCCATAATATATTATATATATAATATAATGTTTTAAAACTATAAAACATAATATTTTTGCATTATATTATGCAACTTATTTATAAAAGTATAATTAATATTTTAATATTTATAAAATTATAATATTAAAATATTAATTATATTTTACTATTATAAAATTATCATAAACATTATTATATTTTAATTTCTTATGCCCCATTGCACGAGTTACGAGGCAATAGAATAGGGTTTCGCTGGCCATGGTTTCCACAGGCCGCAGATTTGTTTGGACAGAGGCAGCGGTTTAAACCAAGTGGGCGAAGATTTTTTTGGTGGGGCGGAGGGTTTAAAGGATGGGGCGGCCGCAAGAGGCGGCGCCGCCGGGTGGACGGAAGTGCGGGCGGAGACTGCATTGGGCATGAAGGTGACTGCAATGGCAACGATATGGGGTTGCACAGGGCACAGCGGCGCTAGCAACGTCGGCCACCCACCGTGGTGGCGCAGCCTACACAACCCGCATGGGCCACGGCACGAGGACAGTGGCGACGGGGGAGGTGGGGGTCGCGTTGGATGTGGCTCCCTCCACCCACCTCCATGGGAGGTGCAGTGGGGGTTGAGCCCCCAGCCCCCCACAAAAAACTTATTTTTTAAAATTTTATTTATTTTTTTAAACAAAACCATTTTATGCAAAGCCTGCGGATTTTCTCAAATCCTAATTAAAAAATATTAAAAGCCAGGGTTTTATTCCCCAATCCAAACCACAAAATTAAATTAAATATATATATGTACATATAAACATATGTATATATATATATATGCATACATAATTTCAAATAATTTACATGATCAATTGAGGAAATAATAATTCAAATACCATTTTCTTTTCATGAAGAAGTAAAATAAGAACATAGGTTTATAATTTGATAAAATTTTCAACATGGAGGTTCCAACAAAAATAGGTTTGAATTTCAATCATGCATCCCAAACCTAAAACCATTTATACATGAATTTACAAACCATTAAAACTAAAGAAATGAACTTGGTAAACTTGTGTTTGAGGAGATCCAAATGATGCCGAGCTCCTTCCTTAGATTTCCTCCTTAGATCAACAAATTTCACAACTCCAATACAAAACCCACAAAATTGAAAGATTATTTTTCAGACAAATTCCCTCTTTTTCCAAAAACTCCAAGATCAAATAAATTGAGAAACAAAATTCAACTATAAGGATAAAACCCTAAAAATCCTTCAACCTCCCCCATAAATTCTTCCAAACAGAAACTACAAAGATATCTAATTTCTTTAATTAATTTTAGAATTCAAACTTCTAATTTGACTTTTAATTCAATTTTCAATTTTGAATTCCAATTTTCATAAATTGACTTTCATGCATTTTCTTTATTTTCAGATTCAACAAAATAACAATTACTTCAACATACATAAATTAAATTCTTTCAACATCATAAATTTAATTAATCAATAATTAGATTTAATCAACAATAAAATTATTTATTAATTAAATTAAATTAATAATAAAATCAATTACATTTCAACATAATCTCATATTGCATTACTCAACAACTTAAATTCCTTAAGCCATTTAAATCACCTAATTTAACTTGCAATTAAATAACGAAGAGAGGGCACCAAATTCAAAGCAATACAACCTAACAAACAACTAACGACATACAAGGACTAGGGTGACTACTTGACATGGAAACCTAGCTACTATCTCCCAATCGAATACCATTGGGTATTGAACACACTCCAACCTGCGAAACCAGGTGGAGTCGACGTCATGTACCTGTCAACCTGTAAATCAAGTAAACAACAACATATAATATGAACAGCATAAAATACACACCGTCAAGAGGGAATCACAGGATCGCAAGGCGCTTGCAAGCGAGTGATACGATACCATCCCCTTTACCAATACACTGCAAATAACTGACAAATCTAACATGCTAGTATAATCCAAAGCATAAACATCTTTAAATTGAATATCCACTATGCTAATCCAAAACATGCAATAAAGATAACATCATATTAAAATACCATCACATCAAAATATAACATTAATGTCACTTTATAGATAGCGATCAAATACAGTCGAGTACCGTAGTCAAGGTACTAATATAAAATTACAACACAAAAAGGTATCTAAATATCCAGAAATACATCAAAGCAACATAACCACATAAGGACATACCGTCCAACTAGAAGGAAAAACAGAAGGGTATTACAGAAAGAAAGAAAAAAAATTTCAAGAGGAAAAGGGATATAAGATCAAATGGTGGTCCTGAATCTAAGAAGAAGAAAGATCTCTCTCATTTACAATGCTTCAGATGTGACAAGTTTGGTCACTATGCAAGAGATTGTGCAAGAAGACCAAAACAAGATGCTATTACCATGGATGTGGATGAGGTATCTCTTCAGAAGGATTCAAGAGACAATTCAAGTGGATTTCTATTTATCTTGGCCCTATCAAGCAATGTTCCAACCAAGAACAACACATGGTTGATTGATAGTGGTGCCTCTCGTCACATCACTGGATTTAGAAAACATCTTTCAGATTTGGTAGAGAGAGATACCAACATTCAAGTCATTATTGGATATGATGCATGCTATTCACTGAAAGGTGTTGGATCCTCCTCTCTTCACCTAGATTCCAGCATCTCTCTTCAATAGAGTCAAGTGTTGTTTGTAGCAGGTATCAAGAGGAAACTTGTATCAATTTCAGCCTTGGAGGAAAATGGATATCAAGTTGCATTTTTTGAAGCAAAATTTTTTGTGTGGGTGAAGAACTCTAGCATCAAGACAACCTAAGTGATCGGTGTTTGGCATGAGAGTCTTTATAGGCTTTACATTCATCCAATGCAAGCATTATTGCATGAGTCCATGAATCCAAGTTAGCTTTGGCATAGAAGACTTTCTCACCTCCATTTCAAAGCTCTTCCATCCATGCAAAAGATGGTCAAATACATCTTTAATACTAACATCATCCCCTTTAGCTAAATAAATAAAAATATTTATTTAACTATGTCTAAACCATTTCCAATCTCCTTTTTGATTTATTTTAATCAATAAATCTAAATTAAATAGGTCAAATCATGTAAAACCTCATTAAATTAATCCAATCCTAATTAAATTAATCTAAACTCATGTCACATTCTCTAGGTTTTCCCACTTGCACAAAAAAATCATTTAATTGATTTATTAAATCTTCTAATTTACCTCAACATGGCATAATAGAAAATATTCCCTCAAATTTGAATTCAAAAGAAAGTCGACTTAGTCCTTCCAAAAAGGCATTTATTTCACCTTACAAGTACTTTTTCATTGAGCCAAGTGGCGATTACTCCATTTTACTCTCCCTCCACCTTGTCATTTCAACATTTTGAAAATTCAAATTTATGCATTTATGGGCACATTCATCAAAACTTGCACATCCTTGGCCCATTCACATGGTGAAAAGTTTCTTATTCCTATTGGTTGGGTTTTTATCCCAAATTAATCCCATTTTCATCTTCTCTCATCAAAATCTTCTATAAATGGAGAGGCTATCCTTCATTTCAATCATCCACAACATCATGCAAATTTACTCTCTTCACATTGAGAGCTTATTTTGTCCATTGTCATAGTGTTGTATCATCATCATTGGCACCAATCCATTATGGGATAGGTATACATTGTTTTTCTTTAATGCTTTCAATTATTTTATTTTGTTATTTTGTTTATGAGGTATAATGTGTTATTTCATAGGAGCATTAGCTAATTTTCTTAGTTATGAACCCACCATGATAACGAGTGTTGGATTTTATAGCTATTTGCAGATTTAGGGTGCCCAGATGTAGCAAAGGAGGATCAACACAAGATAGAATTCACATGTTCATGGGGGACCTATTAGTGGAACATGATGCCTTTCAAGTTAAAGATTGTAGGTGCAACATACAAAAGAGCCATGATATTGATCTTTCATGACATGATTCATAAGACAGTTGAAGACTCTGTAGATGACATATTGGCTAAATCCATAAAATGACAGGAGCACATAGCAGTCTTGAGCTCTATTTTTGATAGATTGGCAAAATATAAGGTTCATCAAAACCCAAAGAAATATGTCTTTGGGGTGCAATCAGGAAAGCTCCTGGGGTTTATAGTATCAATAAGGGGAATCAAGGTGGATCCCACCAAATTCAAGGTGATCCTCAACATGGAAGCACCCAAGACACTAAAGAAACTGAGAGGTCTACAAGGCAAGCTCCGGTCCATCCATAGATTTGTAGCGCATCTAATACATAAATAGATCCCATACTCTCATCTACTCCACAAGGGGGTAGCACACAAGTGGGATGACAAATGCGATCATTAATTTAAAAAAATCAAAGAATACTTACTCATGCCACTAGTTTTGATGTCACCAATCCTAGTAAAACCATTGATCCTATACATTTCAGCAACAATAGTAGCTCTTGGTGCTCTATTAGCTCAACACGGCGAAAACGAAAGAGAGAGAGCAATATACTATATCAAAAGAACCGTGGTGGGACACGAGCTAAAATATACTCCTATTGAAAAGGTTTTTGTGGTAGTTTTTTTCACAAGACATAAATTCAGACGCTATATGTTAGCTCATCAAATCAAGTTTATCGCGAAGATAGATCCTCTCAAGTACTTACTTTCTAAAGCTACTCTAACATGATGAACAAACAAGTGGGTCATGATATTAACAGAACAGAAAATTGAATATGTGGAGCACAAGGCCATCAAGGGACAACCAATTGTAGATGAACTAGCAAAGGCTCCTATTTATGCAGAAAACCCACTCATTTCACAATTCCCTAATGAATCAATTTTAAACCAAAGTGTTGCAAACCATTGCAAGATGTATTTTGATGGAACTTACACACAACGCAGATCAGGAGCCAGGATTTTCTTCATAACTCCCCATGGAGACTATATTCCCAAATCTTACAAGTTTTCATTCCCATGCACGAATAACATAGTGAAGTATGAGGCTCTCCTCATAGGCTTAAGGATTGCAGTACAATGGTAGATCATGGCTCTAAAGGTATATGGGGATTCTTAGCTCATTATGAATCAGGTAAACAATGAATATTAGAAAAAGGATGACAAAATGACTCCATACAAGAATTTGGTCGAGAGCCTCAAAGACTCATTCATTGATATCACATTTAAACAACTAACTAGAGAAAACAACACAGCAGCAAACATAATGGCTACGATTGGATCACTCTTGAAAATCCCGCGCAATATCCCAAAGCCATAATTCTTGGTAGAGAAACTTCTCGTACCCGCATTCGCGGTACCAAAGTCTGAATTTGTGTTCAAACACATTGGTCTTGGTGATCCACGGTATCATGACATTAAAACATACTTAAGAATAGGAGTCTTGCCTGCGGAAATTACCCCAAACCTTAAATGAGCCTCCATCAAACAATCAACCTACTTTTCCATCCTATGGGAAACCCTTTATCGTAGGAGCATTGAAGAACACTGTTGCATTGCCTAAACATTGAGGAAGCCCTAACTACTTTAACCAAGGTACAGAATGGTATTTATTTCTAGCAATATAAATGGAGAGGTTATCCTTCTTTACAATCATCCACAACATCATGCAAAGTTACTCTCTTCACACCGAAAGCTAAGTTTTTCAATTGTCATATCATTGTATCATCATCATTGGCTAGTCAAGGGTCTGGAAAGGGCTACTTTCCACACAAAGAGTAGCACCAATCAACTATGGGATAGGTATACATTATACTTCTTTTATGCTTTCAATTAGTTTATTTTGTTATTTTATTTATGAGGTATGATGTATTATTTCATAGGAGCATTAGTTTATTCACTTAGTTTTTAACTCACCATGATAACGAGTGTTGGATTTTATAGCTATTTGCAAATTTAGGGTGCTCACAAGTTTCTAGGCTATGTTTCATTAATGAGTCATTTCATAGAATCTGAGCCTTCTAGTGTTGAGGAAACATCAAGTCAGCAACTATGGAAGGATGTCATGGCTGAAGAAAATCAATCTCTAATCAGGAATGATGTTTGGGATATTATACCTAGACCAAAAGGGAAATTTATTGTATCTTCTAAATGGATTTTCAAGATTAAGCATGTGGCTAATGGAAGCATTGAGAAGCACAAAGCTAGATGTTTGGCCAAAGGATTCTCCTAGAAAGAGGGAATAGACTATGAAGAAACCTTTGCTCCAGTTTCTCATTATATATCCATCAAAACCATTATTGATATTTTAACAGCTAAGGGATGGAAGCTACATTAGATGGATGTGAAGACAACATTCCTTAAATGTTCTGATTGAAGAAATGGTATACATTGATCAACCTAATGGCTTTCAGATTCGTGGGAAGGAGTCTCATGTTGGTAGATTGAAGAAGGCTTTGTATGGCCTAAAGTTGGCTCCTCATTCTTGGTATGAGAGGATTTATGAATACCCGATGAGCTTGGGTTTCTCCAAGAATGATGTTGATTCAAACCTGTACCTCAAGGTAGTTAATGGTGAGGCATTAATCTTGGTTCTTTATGTTGATGATATATTTCTTACTAAAGAAGAACATCTCATTATCAAATGCAAGAAGGAGTTAGCTTTTGAATTTGAGATTAAGTATCTTAGATACATGCATTAATTCCTCGGATTAGAAGTGTGGAAGAGGCCTAATGAGATCATTCGAAGTCAATGGAAGTATAGTATAGACATCTTGAAGAGATTTGGTATGATGGATTGCAAATCCATGTCTACATTGATGGAAACCAATTTGAAGAAGTTGATTGATTTTGAAGCTAGTTTGAATTTGGTGGATCCCACTATGTATGGGCAGTTGATTGGATCATTGATGTATCTAGTCAATACTAGAATAGATATTTGCTATAAAATGAGTGCACTTAGTCAATTCATGAGTCAACCAAGGAAAATACATCTAGTTGCAGCTAAGCATATCTTGAGATACTTGCATGGCACAGTTGGATATGGCTTAAGACATACTTCCGATGTAGATTTTTACTTACAAGGATATTCTAATTTTGATTGGGAAATGAATGTATCGGATCAGAAGATTGCCTCTAGTCGTTGCTTTAATTTGGGATCTGCTATGATTTCCTTATGTAGCGGGAAGCACTCTTCAGTGACACAAAGCATTGCAAATGCAAAGTATATTACAGCTTGTGTGGCAACTTGAGAAGCAGTGTGGCTTTGGAAGCTCCTTGCAGGATTATTTGGATAGTAACTCATCTTAACCTTTTTTTAAACTAACACTCATTATAACCCTAACCCTAAAACTAAGAGTAATTGTAACTCTTACTCTAAATCTAACACTATTTCTAACCCTACCCCTAATTGTAATTCTAAATTTAACCCTAACCCTAACCCTAACCCTAACCTTAACACTAATCCTAATATTTGACACAAATATTTTAATGCTAACACTAACTATAATTCTATATTTAACGCTAGCCCTAACCCTAACCCTAACCCTATTTCTAAAACTAACACAAATTAAATTAATTGTATCTCTCATCCTAACCGTAAAACTAACACTAATTCTAACTCTAAATCTAACCCTAACATAACCACATAAGTATATATAATATTTTAACAATATTAGTAATTCTAATCAAGATTACAATTATGGTTAAGGATAGGGTTGGTGTTACAATTGGAGCTAGAGTTCAATTAGGGTTAGGATTCAGTTAGGGTTACAGTCTAATTAGTCTTAGGATTTAATTAGGGTTAGGTTTCAACTAGGATTATGAGTAGCATATATATATATATTATTTATTAAAAAGATTACAGATATCCATCTTAAGGTGCCTATTCACTTAATAAATAATATATAGTTCTACAAAAATAGATTTGTAGTCATCAATAGTTAGTCAAAGTATATAGTTATAGTCTTCTCATTTCTAGCTATTGCATTTATGTTTTATGTGACATCACATAAAGCTACCTAGTGAATGGAAGTGAAACCATATTCAATGAATCTAAATTCCATAGTTGATCAGAAACCTACAATTTTTTTGTGGAAGTTAGTTTCATTGGTCTTATAATAGTATTTTTCCTAATGGCAACCAATTGTTGATGCATGTTTATCATTTTGTAATAGTTGTTGATAAGGTGGGGACAAAATAAAATTTTAATTATAATCTAAGATGCCAATGCTTACTTGAGAATTATTTTTAACTCTTGGATATTTTTGAAATAGATATAGAGTAAAACTTTAAAATAATATTAGCAAATGCAATTGGAAGGTGCAAAGTTAAATTCCACAACCTTCCTAGTATGGAGTACATGGGGGAGGTGGGGGTCGCGCTGGGCGTGGCTCCCTCCACCCAGCCCCCCACAAACAACTTATTTTTTAAAATTTTATTTATTTTTTTAAACCAAACCATTTTATGCAAAGCCTGCGGATTTTCTCAAATCCAAATTAAAAAATATTAAAAGCTAGGGTTTTATTCCCCAATCCAAACCACAAAATTAAATTAAATATATATGTACATATAAAAATATATATATATATATATATATGCATACATAATTTCAAAGAATTTATATGATCAATTGAGGAAATAATAATTCAAATACCATTTTCTTTTCATGAAGAAGTAAAATAAGAACATAGTTTATAATTTGATAAAATTTTCAACATCGAGGTTCCAACAAAAATAGGTTTGAATTTCAATCATGCATCCCAAACCTAAAACCATTTATAAATGAATTTACAAACCATTAAAACTAAAGAAATGAACTTGGTAAACTTGTGTTTGAGGAGATCCAAACGTGTCGAGCTCCTTCCTTAGATTTCCTCCTCAAATCAACAAATTTCACAACTCCAATACAAAACCCACAAAATTGAAAGATTATTTTTCAGACAAATTCCCTCTTTTTCCAAAAACTCCAAGATCAAATAAATTGAGAAACAAAATTCAACTATAAGGATAAAACCCTAAAAATCCTTCAACCACCCCCATAAATTCTTCCAAACAGAAAATGCAAAGATATCTAATTTCTCTAATTAATTTTAGAATTCAAACTTCTAATTTGACTTTTAATTCAATTTTCAATTTTGAATTCTAATTTTCACAAATTGACTTTCATGCATTTTCTTTATTTTCTGATTCAACAAAATAACAATTACTTCAACATACATAAATTAAATTCTTTCAACATCATAAATTTAATTAATCAATAATTAGATTTAATCAATGATAAAATTATTTATTAATTAAATTAAATTAATAATAAAATCAATTACATTTCAACATAATCTCATATTGCATTACTCAACAACTTAAATTCCTTAAGCCATTTAAATCACCTAATTTAACTTGCAATTAAATAATGAAGAGAGGGCACCAAATTCAAAGCAACACAACCTAACAAACAACTAACGACATACAAGGACTAGGGTGATGACTTGACATGGAAACCTAGCTACTATCTCCCAATCGAATATCGTTGGGTATTGAACACACTCCAACCTGCGGAACCAGGTGGAGTCGATGTCATGTACCTGTCAATTTATAAATCAAGTAAACAACAACATATAATATGAATAGCATAAAATACACACCGTGAAGAGGGAATCATGGGATCGCAGGGCGCTTGCAAGCGAGTGATACGATATCGTCCCCTTCACCAATACACTACAAATAACTGACAAATCTAACATGCTAGTATAATCCAAAGCATAAACATCTTTAATTTGAATATCCACTATGCTAATACAAAACATGGAATAAAGATAACATCATATTAAAATACCATCACATCAAAATATAACATTAACATCACTTTATAGATAGTGATCAAATACAGCCGAGTACCATAGTCAAGGTACTAATATAAAATTACAACACAAAAAGTTATCTAAATATCCAGAAATACATCAAAGCAACATAACCATACAAGGACATACTGTCCAACTAGAAGGCAAAACAGAGGGGTATTACAGAAAGAAAGAAAACAAATTTTAAGAGGAAAAGGGATATAAGATGAAATGGTGGTCCTGAATCTAAGAAGAAGAAAGATCTCTCTCATTTACAATGCTTCAGATGTGACAAGTTTGGTCACTGTGCAAGAGATTGTGTAACAAGACCAAAACAAGATGCTACTACCATGGATGTGGATGAGGTATCTCTTCAGAAGCATTCAAGAGACAATTCAAGTGGATTTCTATTTATCTTGGCCCTATCAAGCAATGTTCCAACCAAGAACAACACATGGTTGATTGATAGTGGTGCCTCTCGTCACACCACTGGATTTAGAAAACATCTTTTAGATTTGGTGGAGACAGATACCAACATTCAAGTCATTATTGGAGATGATGCATGCTATTCACTAAAAGGTGTTGGAGTGTCCTCTCTTCACCTAGATTCCAACATCTCTCTCCAATAGAGTCAAGTGTTGTTTGTAGCAGGTATCAAGAGGAACCTTGTATCAATTTCAGTCTTGGAGGAAAACGGATATCAAGTTGCATTTTTTGAAGCAAAATTTCTTTTGTGGGTGAAGAACTCTAGCATCAAGACAACCCAAGTGATTGATGTTTGGCATGAGAGTCTTTATAGGCTTTACATTCATCCAATGCAAGCATTATTGCATGAGTCCATGAATCCAAGTGAGCTTTGGCATAGAAGACTTTCTCACCTCCATTTCAGAGCTCTTCCATCCATGCAAAAGATGGTCAAATACATCTTTAATACTAACATCATCCCCTTTAGCTAAATAAATAAAAATATTTATTTAACTATGTCTAAATCATTTTCCATCTCCTTTTTTAGTTGTTTTAATCAATAAATCTAAATTAATTAGTTCAAATCATGTAAAACCTCATTAAATTAATCCAATCCTAATTAATTTAATCTAAACTCATGTCACATTCTCTAGGTTTTCCCACTTGCACAAAAAAATCATTTAATTGATTTATTAAATCTTCTAATTTACCTCAACATGGCATAATAGAAAATATTCCCTCAAATTTGAATTCAAAAGAAAGTGGACTTAGTCCTTCCAAAAAGGAATTTATTTCACCTTACAAGTCCTTTTGCATTGAGCCAAGTGGCCATTACTCCATTTTACTCTCCCTCCACCTTGTCATTTCAATAGTTTCAAAATTTAAATTTATGCATTTATGGGCACATTCATCAAAACATGCACATCCTTGGCCCATTAACATGGTGACAAGTTTATTATTCCTATTTGTTTGGTTTTTATTCCAAATTCATCCCATTTTCATCTTCTCTCATCAAAATCTTCTATAAATGGACAGGCTATCCTTCATTTCAATCATCCACAACATCATGCAAAAGTACTCTCTTCACATTAAGAGCTGATTTTGTCCATTACCATAGAATTGTATCATCATCATTGGCTTGTCAAGGGTTGGGAAAGGCCTACTTTCAACACAAAGAGTAGCACCAATCCACTATGGGATAGGTATACATTGTGCTTCTTTAATGCTTTCAATTATTTTATTTTGTTATTTTCTTTATCAGGCATAATGTGTTATTTCATAGGAGCATTAGCTTATTTTATCGTTATGAACTCACCATGATAACGAGTGTTGGATTTTATAGCTATTTGCAGATTTAGGGTGCCCACATGTAGCAAAGGAGGATTAACACAAGATAGAATTCACATGTTCGTGTGGGACCTATTGCTGGAACATGATGCCTTTCAAGTTAAAAATTGTAGGTGCAACATACAAAAGGCCCATGATATTGATCTTTCATGACATGAGTCATAAGACAATGGAAGACTATGTAGATGACATATTGGCTAAATCCATAAAAAGACAAGACCACATAGCAATCTTGAGCTCTATTTTTGATAGATTGGAAAAATATAAGGTTCATCTCAAGTCGAAGAAATCTTTGGGGTGTAATCAAGAAAGCTCCTGGGGTATATAGTATTAATGAGAGGAATAGAGGTGGATCCCACCAAAGTCAAGGTGATCCACAACACGGAAGCACCCAAGACACTAAAGAAACTGAGAGGTCTACAAGGCAGGCTCCAGTCCATCCACAGATTTGTAGTGCAACTAGCAGATAAACCAATCCCATACTCTCATCTACTCCACAAGGGGGTAGAAAACAAGTGGGATGACAAATGCGAACAATAATTTAATAAAATCAAAGAATACTTACTCATGCCACTAGTTTTGATGTCACCAATCCCAAGAAAACCACCGATCCTATACATTTCAGCAACAATAGTAGCTCTTGGTGCTTTATTAGCTCAACATGGTGAAAATGAAAGAGAGAGAGAAATATACTATATCAAAAGAACCGTGGTGGCAGATGAGCTAAAATATACTCCTATTGAAAAGGTTTGTTTGGTAGTTTTGTTCACAACACATAAATTCAGACGCTATATGTTGGCTCACCAAATCAAGTTTATCGTGAAGATAGATCCTCTCAAGTACTTTCTTTCTAAAGCTACTCTCACAGGACGAACAACCAAGTGGGTCATGATATAAATAGAACACGGAATTGAATATGTGGAGTGCAAGGCCATCAAGGGACAACCGATTGCAGATCAACTAGCAAAGGCTCCTATTTATGCAGAAAGCCCGCTCATTTCAGAATTCCTTGATGAATCAATTTTCAACCAAAGTGTTGCGAACCATTACAAGATATATTTTGATGGAAATTACACACAACGCAGATAAAGAACAAGGATTTTCTTCATAACTCCCCATGGAGAGTGTATTTCCAAATCTTACAAGTTTTCATTCCCATGCACGAATACAATAGCAAAGTATGAGGCTCTCGTCATAGGCTTAAGGATTGCAGTACAATGGAAGATCATGGCTATAAAGGTATATGGGGATTCTCAGCAAATTATGAATCTGGTAAACAATGAATAGCAGACAAAGGATGATAAACTGACTCCATACAAGAGAAGGCATAGAAAACTAACTTATAGCTGAGTCTACAACTCAACATAGAGAGAATTGATGAAATCCATGAAACTTCAATACATACCTTGATATCTCCATGGGACTATATTGTCTTGGAAAGCCTTCTGCTCTGTTGATCCCCTGAGTCGATCAAACTTGCTTCACAAAATCTGCAAATATAGAACAAACAAAATTGCAAAATATTGTTTATACATGCACATTCTTCATTTGTAGGAGCAAAATCAATCCAACCATTTACTCTTACTTACTCAACAGTTAATATGTTAGCCGTTATAATTGCATGTAATTCAAGGCTATAGTTGGCTACACCATGTCAGAGACGTCATGGGTGTGACAACAGTGACACCTCTTTGTAAATGTTCATCCTTGCCAGTCATAACTGCCTGTAGCCAACATTATTTCATCGTAACTATCTGCATGGAGGACGACAGCAACCTTTAACAAAGACGTCAATTTTAGTATGCATAATATTTCTTGATACAACACCCCGCGACATACATGTATTAAATCTTAATATATATAAAATACGTCGAAACTTATTTTTTCAAGGTGTCTATTTTTATATATATTAATATTTAATATATGTATATTATTATAATTGCTAAAAAAATACAATTGTTTATGCCTCAAAATTAGGTTGATAAAAAATAACATGCAAAAACAATATCAACAAATACAATTGTTTATGCCTCAAAATTAGGTTGATAAAAAATTACATGCAACAACAATATCAACAATTATTTTAAACCTTTCCTTAATGATATGAGAATCGACATGTCAATTTGAGATTTATTTACAATAGTTACCTTATTAAATATAATGTAAAATCTTAGAGTTTAGCCTCTCTTTTTTAATGTTTCTTATTTTTTTCAAATGAACATTGGATTACACCATAATTTATTTCTAAATATTTTTATGTATATTTGAAATAATTTTACAATAATTTTTAGTAAAGAAAATACAATTGTTTATGCCTCAAAATTAGATACATAGAAAAATAACATGCTACAACAATATCAGCAATTATTTTAAACCTTTTTTTAATGATATGAAAACTAACATGCCAGGCTTGATTTTGCACACATTTTCACATAATTCCAATAAAATAACTTGAAATCAAACAATATCATCACTTCTCTAAATAACCTTTGTACAAGTTCTGTTCAAAAAAGCTTTGGCAACTGTTTTCTGCACTTTTTTTGTTTTCAAAATATATCTACAATCTAAAAATATTAAAGGATATGAACTGTATTAACAGTTTTGTAATTATAATATTGAGAATATGAAAATTATAAAATATACTCAGAAAATAATGAATTTAAGCATAAAATAAATATAATAATTTTATTATAATATATATTTTGACTCATATAAAAAATGCTTTGAAAATCACTATTCTACAATATTATGTAGAAAACTATTCTCTTATAGTCTTTGATCTTAAAGGAATCTCAATGAATCCTACACAGACGAATTAAGATATGTATTATGAAAGTACAAATTTCAGCATGTAAGCAATATGAAATATAAAATTGAGAAGATGACAAAACCATTTCTAAAGTTTCATTTTTATGAATACTGTGTGCCCTTGGAGATGCCACAGCAGGGAAGTGTTTGGCCAAACTCAACATATAAACCAACAAAAATGTAGATATACAACCAGAGGAACAGAGCAGACTCAATGTACACTACCATGGAAGAATCCTATATACAGACCAAAAAGAATAAACAGAACACATATCAAATATATGTGATAATGGAAACTAATCTTGTCATTCCTTAACATCACATGCTCCCTGTGAAAAACATGTACCTCAGGATATGTTTGATACACTGCAAAAATATAGGCTACTTATCAAGATATAAAATCATTCCTTAAACCTTGTTCTCAAGGCATGGAAAAATGAGGTAATAAATGATGCACTGTAGTCATGTGCTTTTCTCTTTCTACTTGCATATACTTACCTTTCTAATGCCAATCATCTTTACTCTTCGTCTAATCAATCGTTTGACAGATTTTATCATACATATCGATTCATTTGAACCCACCGAATAACTTTTGGAATTTATTTGGATGGAAATGCTCTTCAGAACATTATTCATACCAAAGACAGAGTTTACTAGTACTTTCTACGGCCCTATCGAATCCACTGTCAAATTTTTTTATCTATACTAAATTTTAACTGTAGTGTTAAATTCTTACTTAGATATTTATAATTAAAAATCCAGAGAAAGTATTGAAAGCCATTCTAGAGACCAATAACTCAAAACATTGCATCATATTAAAATAAAAAAATAGAGACTTGGAAAATAATAAATTTAAAACAATTTGATTTGAAATTTCATTGAGACAAGCAGCAGTAGCAACTACTCCAATCGTTCTAATTACTAGCATATATATATTTAATAATATATATAAAATACGTCAAGAGATATCCTTCTCAAGGCGTCTATTTTTTAATCAAATTTTCACATAAAAATTGAATAGGTGCCTCGAGAAGATATCTCTTGGCGTATTTTATATATATTATTAAATATATATATGCTAGTAGCAGTCGTGATGTAACATGTAATATCTTAAATAAATTATTTTTATATTTTATTTTAAATTATTATAATATAATAGTATAATATTTGTAATTCAATTTTTAAAAATAATATATATAATTTAATAATTAAATGTTTTTAAAATATATATTAATTTTGCTTAGGTCTAGAGATATAGTTAGGGTTAGGGTTAGAGTTAATATATAGTTAGGATTGGGGTTAGGGTTGCACTTAGTGCTAATATTAGGGTTTGAATTATAATTAGAGATAGATTAGGGTTATAGTCAGGGTTAGGTTTAGTGTTAATCTTAGGGTTATAGTTAAATATAGAATTATTGTTAGGTTTGGGGATAACATCAAGATTTGCTCGAGATTAGGGTTAGGGTTAGGGTTAGGGCTAGGGTTAGGATTAGCTTGAGGATTATGGTAAGGGTTCCAATTAGGGATAGGGTTAGGGTTAAAATTTGGGTTAAGATTAGGGTTAAGGTTAGGATTACAATTAGGGTTAGGGTTACACTTAGTCTAAGATTAGGGTTTGAATTATAATTAGAGATAGATTAGGGTTAGAATTAGGGTTACATTTAGGGTTATAGTTAGGGTTAGCTTTAGGGTTAATCTTAGGGTTATAGTAAGATATATAATTATTGTTAGTTTTAGAGACATGATTATGGTTAGGTTTAAAGTTAAGGTAAGTTTAAGGGATAGGGTTAGGGTTAGGATTAGGGTTATATTTAAGGTTAATATTAGGATTTGTTTTGGTCTTAGATATAAAATCCTAACGCTAATTAAACCCTAATCCTAACCATAATTGTAATCATAATTGATCCTTAACCCTAATTAAACCCTTACCCTAATCCTAATTGAATATTAATCCTAACCTTAACTATAACCCTAACCCTAACCCTAATTAAAATCTAATCCTAATTGAATTGTAATCATAATCCTAACTATATTTGAACACTAATATATCCTAAACCTAATTGAATTTTTTTCCTAATTATACCCTAACTCTAATTGAACCTTGATTGACCTAACCATAAACTCAAGCCTTATTAAACCCTAATACAAAATGAACACTTATTGAGCTCTAACCGTAACCCGAATTGAACACTTACCATAGTTGAACTCTAAAAATATTCCTAATTAAACTCTAACCCTAATTTAACCTTAACCCTAGCCCTAATCCTAATTGAATTGTAACCCTAAATTTGAACACGATTTTAATTGTAACCCTAGCACTAACCCTTATGTTAATTGAATCCTAACTATAACCCTAACTCTAATTGAGTCCTAACCCTAATTGATCTTCAATTATAACCCTTTAATTGAATACTAAACATAACTCTGATTATAACCCTATTTGAATCCAAATTGTAACCCTAATCCCAAGCTTTATCATAAAATCATAACACTAACTGAACCCTTAGCTTAGTCCTAATTGATGCCTAACCCTAATTGAATGCTAATTTATAAGAACCTTAATTGTATTGTAAATATAATCCTAACTCTAACCCTAATTGAACTCTAATCCTAATCCTAACTTTAACTGATGGTTAACCTACTTGAACACTAATGTAACCTAATCTTAATTAAATTCTAACCATAATTATATCCTAACCCTAAACCTAATTGATCTCTATCCCTCATTATACCCTATTCCTAGCCCTAAGTGTAGCCATAACCCTAATTAGACTCTAACCATAATCTTAATTAAATTCTAACCTTAATTGAACTCCAACCCTAAATTTTAACACTAGTTTAATCTTAACCCTAACATTAACCCTTACACGAATTACATGATAACTATAACCCTAACTCTAATTGGATCCTAACGTTTTAATTGAACATTAAACCTAACTTTGATTGTAACCCTATTTGAACCCTAACTATAACCCTAACCCCAAGTTTTATCATAGAAACCTCACCCTAACCCTAATTGAATGTTAATGTACATTAGCTCTAATTGAATCTTAACCCTAGTTGTACTTTAACATTGAATGAATCCTAACCATAAAAATGACCCTTATTAAACCCTAACTAAATAGATCCATAATTGAACCCTAATACTAACCTAATTGAACACTATCCATACATAATTAGACTCTAACTATAATTAGAATTAAAATCTAACCCTAATTTAACCCAAGTCCTAATTGAACTCTAATCTAACTCTAAACACTATTTGAATCCTAGTTGCAACCCTAACTCATACTTAATTAAACCCTAATTGCACCCAAACCCTAATACTAACTCTAATTGAACCTTAATAATTAAACCCCAATTGCACCCAAATCCAAACCCCGACCCTAGTAGTAACTCTAATTAAACCCTATACTTGAACCTAACTATAATCCTAATTGATTTTTCTTTGTGATTAAATCTTTTTGATTTATTTCTTTGATCTTTTAATTATCTTTTTTATCAAATCTTTGATTTCTCTTTGTGATCAAATATTATTTAATTATTTATTTATTTCATCTTTTAATTTATTCAAATATTTGAATTATCTTTTATCTTTGATTTATTTATTTGGTCTTTAATTTATCTATGATAAAGATTTTGATTTCGTCTTTTTGAATTTTTTTTTTTTTGATATATTTATTTGATCTTTTAGTTTATCTATGGTAAATATATATTCAAATCTTTGTGATTTATCTTTGATTTCTATTTTTGATCAAATCTCTTTGATTTTGTTGTTTCATAAAATCTCATTAATTTGTTTTGTTTCATGAAATATCTTTGATTTTGTTTTTTTTGTTTCATCAAATCTCATTGATTTTGTTTTTTTTTTTCATCAAATCTCTTTGATTTTGTTTTTTTTGTTTCATCAAATCTCTTTGATTTATTTTTTTGTTAATTCAAATGTCTTTGATTTTGATTTTTTTGTTTGATCAAATCTCTTTGATTTTGATTTTTTTGTTTGATCAAATCTCTTTGGTTTTGTTTTTTTATTTGATATATGTGATTTAAATTTTTTTATCTTTGATTTATTTATTTGATCTACAATATGTTCAATTTGTTTGTGATCAAATCTTTTATTTTTTATTTATGTATTCATATTGATATTAAAGTTTAGCAAACCACTACTTATTGGGCTCTTAATCTTATTACAAAATAACATTACTATCATCTTAATTAAATTAATAGTTTTATGATATGCTTTACATGATCACTCCTTATTATTAAAAGAATTTCAAGATTAGGACAATAGTATTTAGATATTGAATCCTTACACTTATATGAAATTTGTATGTATTTTCTTCATCATATTTAAATTCCACATGGATTGTACTCAATATTTAAATGGTTTACTTTCTATATCCATCCTTTCCAATTTGAGAGAACTCTATGTATTCATTTAGACATTAAATTTTAGCAAACCACTACTTATTAGGCTCTTAATCTTATTACAAAATAACATAGCTATCATCTTAATTAAATTTAATAGTGTTATGATATGCTTTACATGATCATTCCTTATTATTAAAATAATTTCAAGGTTGGAACAATAGTATTTAGATATTGATATCCTTACACTTATGTGAAATTGATATATATATTCTTGATTAATATTTAAATTCCACATGGGTTCTACTAAATATTTCAATATTTTACTTCATATGACCATCCTTTCCAATTTGATGAGTTGATCAACGCTATTGTGAACCTCCCTTAAATTGGTAACAAAGAAATAGATCTCTCAAACACATTTTGATGATGTAATTCTTCCAACTTCTTAAAACCCTCAAAATCCAAATACTTAAGTTTTCTCGCATTTTCTAGTATATTTAATACCAAGCCAATCTCTCATAAACCACAATATTGATAACACCAACCTTACCTCAGTTTGCAGGAATTATAGCTACACCATAGTTCATCGACCTCAAGTAGATCAATAAATATACTAAAAGTACAAATTTGATAGGAGGCCTTTAATATGTGCCCTAATTGAATAATTTTGTATATTATTTAATGTTAACAATGAAATGGCATCAACCATAAACTTTTCTTTCTCTCAAGGTCCATTAGTTGAGTGGCCCTCTACCCACTCATAAAAGCTAGGCTGCTAGAGATATTCAATTAATAAAATTGGAATGAAACTAATAAAGCACCAAATACAAACTTCATTCTACACTAAACAAAAATGAAATGAACTTATGGCTAAATACAGCTACACTTTGATAAAAGAAATAATCCCAATTATAATCTCTAGAAAAAAAAAAAGGCAACTTGTTTTGAGAATCCAAGCTAGTTAATAAGTTGTGCCTGTCTCTGTTATCAGGTTTTTGTGCCTCTCTGGATTTCTACGCAGTTATGGCCATAGAAAGATTCTCTTTCTTGACCAAATTGGCAAAGAATCTGCACAAGTCCAACATAGCTATAAGATCAAATTCAAGTAAATTAATTTTACATTTGGACCTTTTTCTCAATAAGTTGGGAAAAGAATACTATAAAATTTAAAGTACCTTAGAATCTGAAATCATTATACACAACAACAATCTGTTCAAATTGAAATTATGTTCAGTATCGTTCACACCTCCAACATGTGCATCAATCTCGAGGGATTTTTTGAAACTAAATAAGTACTACTGATATAACAAACCCACAAGTTGTACATATGAGTTCAAGCATGCAAACAAACCTCTAGATGCTGCCTCAAATCATTCATCCCATGATAAGAATATATATGGACAATATGCTTGGAAAATGCAACACCTAAAATACAAATGTAAGTGTGTTAATATATCAATAGAAAGAATCCTGACCAAAGCAAATACAGGTCTACTTGAAAGTTGAAACAATAACATTTACAAAGGATATTTAGTGGAAATGCACTAAGGTTGAGTTATCTAAGAATTTTCCTTGATAAGACAAATAACATGCTCACTTACCAAGTACTTTGTCCATCTAGGCTCCAAATACAACAATTCACTGATACAGCTAAATCTTTTAATATGGCTGCCTAAGACAACATAACATAAAGAATATATAACATTATAACTAAAAAAAACCACAACACTATCCTGTGCAGTAAATGAATTTTAAATGTTCCTTATCAAAAAATTAATATCCAAATTCAAGTTTATTAAACTACACCTACCTGCATTAGCATTTTTTAAATTACATAACCAAAGTCACATCTTCCAAATCGAAAGATGAATTATACTTAATGTCAAATTACCTAATAGAAAATTTTGCTGCTGAGGATGAAAATCCATACTCATGACATTTGAACCCTGATTAAAAGATTTTGTTACCGTTTTGGGAAGATCATCTTGTGAATACATGATATGAGGACTCAGATAGCAAGGTCATGGACGAATAGATAAAGACTTATAAATCATAATCCTTCATAGAAATTGCTTCTCAGCCTTCTGTATCCGATGAGACTCTAAAGGTGACTGCCATGAATATTCTTGATTATCTACTGAGTATCTATAACTTAAGGTTTTTAAATTATGCATTCTCATGTTTGTGATTTACTAATTAAATTATGCATTCTCATGTTTGTGATCTACTAAGATCCTTAGTATCAGATAAAACCATTATTATAATTAACAAATGCAAGATATCCCATAATGGAAGTTGTTATCTCATCGCCCAGAGACATGCATGTCTCAGGCGTGTGGACCAAAAGATAGAATACCTGAAAGCTGTGCGGAATTTTCCGCAAAAGGAGTTGAAGAGCCGAGTAGATTTCGCTCTCTCCCTCCATTTACCTTCATCTCTCTCCTGGTTTGGTGCGGTTCTCTGCTATCCAATGTGTCCACTGTTGTTCTTCCTCTTCGCACATGCCCAAATGTTTCCCCAAAACCAAGAATTATTTACAGGAAGATGAAAACCCTATCCTTTTGATATAATACCTCTTTAGAAATTGGTCTCACAGATTTCATACCAGCTAGATAAGCACACCTCCCTATTTTTTGCAGTCCAAAAGCTTTCAATATCATGAATGGATTCTCCCATTGATAGCGGACTCAGAATTGCTTGTTCTTTTTTCCTAATAATGGTGCCTCCACCTTCTGCATGCGTTACCCTTGCGCCCCCAAATCTTCTCCACTATGCTTTCTTTTAATGAGTGTAACTGCTATCCAAATCTTTTGCATGTAACATGCACTTCACTGTCTTTATTGGCTCTTAGCTTTCACTGCATAACACAGCAACGGTTCTGCGAGACAATTTATTTCCACACTCTATTTTCACGCATACCTGGCACGTGCCTGTCAATTTTTTTTAAAAAGGCAAAAAAGTTAACCAAGATGTTACTGCCACTGTAGATCGCCTCTCGGCGAAAAAATCTTTACACCAAATAGCGAAGATCACAAAATCTGTGAAAAGGATTACAGATGAGTAACCACTGAGTATAGGAATTGCCCTTGTGACCAACATATGCGATTGTTGCTGCTGTCGATGCTCTTGCCATCACCAACGCCACCATTACCTGCATCATCCCTCTCTCTTATATTAATTTCTAGGTTAAAACTATGTTGAATTAAGTGAAAAACATTCAATATCATTTTTTCATAAACCTGTGATTTTTCCACATCAAGATTTCAGAATCTTGTCCTGAAATTGAAAAATGTAAAGAGCAGAGGCATTACCAAATCCAGAAAGAACACCACAAACTTGATAGCAGTGTGCGACTTGGGTATGAGCAGCGAAAATGGCGCTAAGAAGACATACCCGCATGTTATAGCATTGGTCACTGGGAAGAACCTGCACAGAGCCTACTGCTATTGAATGTTGAATTCTTTTAAAGACTCAACACCACTCTTCCACTACCCTGCCACCGTGACTCTTCACAGTATGTGATTAAAAACTGTTCAGAAAGAAAAATGGTTTCCTGCCAACCATTACCGAGTGGGATTATCTCCCAAAGATGCATTAACTTCCACATGATGATTTGAAACGGCTGTCAGCACCGACGATAAACTTCCTACCTCCTCCTCTTCCGTTACTGCCACCTGCACGTCATTTTAAATACAACTTCAAAAACTTTACACAGACTCTTGGCTCCCACTGTAGAACGCCTCTCGGCGTAATCAGGTTAGTTGAGCCATGGAGAGAGGATGGCTTAAATCATATTCCAGAGGACATCTTGAGGGTAATATTTTGTAAACTTCCCCTTCATACTCTCTTCCAATTTCAAATCATTTATTCTCATAGCAAACTTATTTATAGCTCTGATCACTTCCACAATGAGTGGGAGCAGAGTAACATGCAAATGTGGCTGGTGATGGATCGTTACGATGAAACAAGTGGGTCTTCTAATGGGCTTGCAATCTCTCTGATGTCAATAGAAGGTTAATGTTCAAGAAAACCTTTAGTGAATCCATTGACCACGCAATCCCTTCGAGTAATGAATCCATTGACCATGCAATCCCATAGTCTTGAAGATGCAAAGGTGACCAAAAAAAAAGCAGGATTTCATTCTACATGAAAATATATCATGACGATGTCGCTGTTCCCTCAAGTTTCATTCAAAAGAAAACACTTATCAGATAATTGTTATGATCTGATGTCTTTATCTTGTAAGAAAAAAGAATTATGTTGTTTTGATTTATAGATCTGCAAAACATAGATGAGAAATTAGAGATGTTTATTTGGCTCAAAGAGCGAAAGGAAGTATGACAATTAATTTTTGTCCTAGCATTTTAGGGCAGAATTAAAAAATCTACTGCTTTTCTAAAGATGAAGCAGGTGCGGGTACGTATGATCTGAATGCAAATATCAATAGCCGGTTTCATTATATTTTGGGATGCAAGGTAAAATGCAACGGCCTTGGGAATCGTTATGTAAAGGGGAGAATGGTAATGGTTTGTAAAAGCCATATATCTTCAATCATATACACGGTTTTATTTTTAGTTGTTTTTTAAATATTTTTTTATATTTGGACTAATACAGCTATTTATTTATGCAGCAACACAGATTTCATTGGTCACCGGTGCCCAAAGATAACTAAATAAGGCAAAGGACAATGGAAATATAACCCAGGAACCCTAAAAGCTAATAAAAATGAAATCTGACAGCATAGGCAAAAGCTTAGTGGTATTGATAGAAAGTTCCCCACATTGAACATAAACAGGTGAACTTCTCGTCATACTTTCAGCTCCTCGGTATTTATATCTATTGGCTGGCATAGCTCTCTTATTTCTGAATTATCAAAATGTAATCCCCCTCAACACAAATCGCTCTAGGAGACAATAATGGGGCGATACAATTTCTTCATATCTAGATCTCTACTGCAAGGCAAGTTCATCAAACTCATAAAAAATCAAAGCATGTGTAATTGGTTTACTTTTACAAACCATTATCATTCCCCCTTTGTACATAACAATTCTTGGGGGCCTGGTGCTTTATACCTGGCATCCCCAAAGTATAAACAAACTTGCTATTGCAATCTTCATTTCAGATCATGCATGCCCACATCTGCCCCATTTTTAGAAAAACAATAAATTTTTTTATTCTGCACTAAAATATTTGGAAAAAAGCTAATTGCCATACTTCTTTTCACTTTTTGAGCTAAGTGAACGTCTCTAATTTCTCATTTCTCTTTTGCAGATCTATAAATCAAAAGAACAAATTTCTGTTTTTAAAGATAAAGATATCCAATAATAACAATTACCTTGACAAGTCTTTTCCTTTGAATCAAAATTGATGCACACAACCACATCTCATGATATCTTTTCATGTAAAACAAAATCCTTCTTTTGATGGTCACCCTTGCATCTTCAAGACTATAATTGCATGGTCAATGGATTCATCACTCAAAGGGTTCCATATGTCTTACAGCTATAAACCAAGAGGCCCCCATCTCCAGATTTGAGAAACCAGTCCCACTCATTGCATTTCCACTCTTCATTAAACCAAAATATCAAAGATAGTAGGTATGGTTGTAAGGTCAAAATGAAAGTGATAGGTCTTTTTATAAAAAACCAAATTTGAATGAAGGGCCAAGATTAAATGATGAAGATCAATGGATGAGATCACTTTGAGAAGCAAGGAAATAGGGTTAGGACAAAAATAGGTTTTAATTAAGGATGGACAGTGGAGATTAAAAGTTAGTAAAATCTTATCAAGGGAAGAGATTAATTGAGATAAGAGATAAGATTTGGCACAAAAAAGGAGGTCCTTGGAGGGAAAGTGAATTTCCAATCATTTAATTAGAAAATGGAAGAAAAGAAAATTAATAAATAATTTAACATAGTTATTTAGACGGAAAAGTAGGAAATGATTAAATAAAATAAGATTTATTTAATGAAGAAAAAACTAATGAATAAATAAAAATTTAAAATCATTATTTAATTGTAGTAGGAAAATGAAAATAATTAAATAAATAGAAAATTATTTAATTATAGACAAAAATGATTAATTAGTAATTTAGTTAAATAAATATTAATTTATTTAATTAAGTAACAAAGAATAAAAGGTGAAATGAATTAATTGAATAATTATAATTATTTAATTAATAGAAGTGTATGGCTTTAGACAATAACTATAAAATTAATTGTGCTAGGAAGAATGAGAATTAAGATAATTTTTAGCGCATAGTTCCCAACATTTGTTGTTCAATGGTAAGCTATCGCTACACAACACAACACTAGGAAGGTGCTTTTTCAATTTCCATTGTTAAAATGAATTATTCAACATTAAAAGTGGTGTTTTTATGGGGAAATGGTTGGGTTAAAGTGACAGGTTTCTTTAATTTTAAATATTTGTTTGCTTAAATATATAAATAGTTATAAATATTTGTTTTAAAGAATTTGATTATTAAAATCTTAACAATATAGTTTATTTTAATATAATAGTTATAAATTAGTAGTACTAGTAAATTCTTGACATAATCTCATGTATTAATTTTGGGTTGTATTCAAAAAATATATATCTAAAGAATATAGTATATTTCAATACAATAATTATAAATATTGTTAATAATAATGTTAATCTCAATATACACTAAAAAAAATAGAATCATAAATCATTTACATAATCATCTCTTATCACAAAGTATTAATTACAACTTTTATTTTATCAAGAACTTTAGTGTTAAACTCTTCATGAATTAGCTTTTTATGTATACTAGATAAATAACAAACAATAAAATAAATAAAATAATAGTAAAAAATATTTTAAAAGAATAGAGCTCACAAATAAAATTATTACTTAATGAATGATGGTTTTTAAAAATGTAGTAAATAAAATCAAATTGTGATCATGAGTGTATTGATCAAAGTGGGAAATGTTAATAATATGAAAATATATTTCTCAAATTCATTAATTAGGTGAAGAGTTGAGAGGCTCCAAAACTATGCTTAGAATTGGTCTACAAATGGTGCTTCGTTCACCGTGCCTGTTTGTTGGAAGTGGTGAGATTAATAATACCAACCGAGCTCTTGCATTTAGGCAAAAACTACATCAAATCAAGATTGAAAAAGGAGATTCAATCATGTCTTTATTCATGGAGATCACTTAATTGAGAGATGAAGTTTGTTCCATTGGTAATATGGTTGATCATAAAGATTTAGTCATGTTGGCTCTTAATGGTCTCCCTTAATCTTGGGAGACATTTATCCAAATTATCAGTGGAAGATTGAAGCTACCAAAGTTTCATCGTCTTAGGGAAGATTATATACAAGATGAATCAATATTGGCTGCAAGAGGTAATGGTCAAGGTTCCAATAATGAATACAACTATGTTATTTCTACTCAAACATGGAAGAAGAAAGGAAGAGAAAGAAAGAAAAAAATATTCAAGAGGAACAGGGAAAGAAGATCAAATGGTGGTCCTAAATCTAAAAAGAAGAAAGATCTCTCATTTACAATGCTTCAGATGTGACAAGTTTGGTCACTGTGCAAGAGATTGTGCAACAAGACCAAAACAAGATGCTATTACCATGGATGTGGATGAGGTATCTCCTCAGAAGGATTCAAGAGACAATTCAAGTGGATTTCTATTTATCTCGGCCCTATCAAGCAATGTTCCAACCAAGAACAACACATGGTTGATTGATAGTGGTGCCTCTTGTCACATCACTAGATTTAGAAAACATCTTTAAGTTTTGTGGAGAGAGATACCAAAATTCAAGTCCTTATTAGAGATGAGGCATGCTATTCACTGAATGGTGTTGGAGCCTCCTCTCTTCACCTATATTCCAACATCTCTCTTCATTAGAGACATGTGTTGTTCATAGCAGGTATCAAGAGGAACCTTGTATCAATTTCAGCCTTGGAGGAAAATGGATATCAAGTTGCAAATTTTTAAGGAAAATTTCTTGCGTGGGTGAAGAACTCTAGCATCAAGACAACCCAAGTAATTGGTGTTTGGCATGAGAGTATTTATAGGCTTTACATTCATCCAATGCAAGCATTATTGCATGACTCCACTAATCCAAGTGAGCTTTGGCATAGAAGACTTTCTCACCTCTATTTAAGAGCTTTTCCATCCATGCAAAAGACGGTCAAATACATCTTTAATACTAACATCATCCCCTTTAGCTAAATAAATAAAAATATTTATTTAACTATGCCCAAATCCTTTTCCATATTCTTTTTGATTTATTTTAATCAATAAATCTAAATTAAATAGGTGAAATCATGTAAACCCTAATTAAAATTAATCCAATCCTAATTAATTTAATCTAAAATCATGTCACATTCTGTAGGTTTTCCCACTTGCACAAAAAACTCATTTAATTGATTTATTGAATCTTCTAATGTACCTCAACATGGCATAATAAAGAATATTCCCTCAAATTTGAATTCAAAAGAAAGTGGACTTAGTCCTTCCAACAAGGCATTTATTTCACCTTACAAATCCTATTGCATTGAGCCAAGTGGCCATTACTCCATTTTACTCTCCCTCCACCTTGTCATTTCAACATTTTCAAAATTCAAATTTATGCATTTATGGGCACATTCATCAAAACTTGCACATCCTTGGCCCATTCACATGGTAACAAGTGTCTTATTCCTATTGGTTACATTTTTATCCCAAATTCATCCCATTTTCATCTTCTCTCATCAAAATATTCTATAAATGGAGAGGCTATCCTTCATTTCAATCATCCACAACATCATGCAAAGTTACTCTCTTCACATTGAGAGCTGATTTTGTCCATTGTCATAGCATTGTATCATCATCATTGGATTTTCAAGGGTTGGGAAAGGGCTACTTTCCACACAAAGAGTAGCACCAATCCACTATGGGATAGGTATACATTGTGCTTCTTTAATGCTTTCAATTATTTTATTTTGTTATTTGATAGGAGCATTAGCTTATTTTCTTAGTTATGAACTCACCATGATAACGAGTGTTTGATTTTATAGCTATTTGCATATTTAGGGTGCCCACATGTAGCAAAGGAGGATCAACACAAGATAGAATTCACATGTTCATGGGGAACCTGTTGCTGGAACATGATGCCTTTCAGGTTAAAGATTGTAGGTGCAACATAAAAAAGAGCCATGGTATTGATCTTTCACGACATGATTCATAAGACAATGGAAGACTATGTAGATGACATATTGGCTAAATCCATAAAAAGATAGGACCACATAGTAGTCTTGAGCTCTATTTTTGATAGATTAGAAAAATATAAGGTTCATCTCAACCCAAAGAAATATGTCTTTGGGGTGCAATCAGGAAAGCTCCTAGGGTATAGAGTATCAATGAGAGGAATTGAGGTGGATCCCACCAAATTCAAGGTGATCCTCAACATAGAAGCACCCAAGACACTAAAGAAACTGAGAGTTCTACAAGACAGGCTCTAGTCCATCCACAAATTTGTAGCACAACTAGCTGATAAACAGATCCCATACTCTCATCTACTCCACAAGGGGGCAGAAAACAAGTGGGATGAAAAATGTGATCAGTAATTTAAAAGAATCAAATAATACTTACTTATGCCACTAGTTTTGATGTCACCAATCCCAAGAAAACCATTGATCCTATACATTTCAGCAACAATAGTAGCTCTTGGTGATCTATTAGCTCAACATGGTGAAAACGAAAGAGAGAGAGAAATAATCTATATCAAAAGAACTATGGTGGGACACGGTCTAAAATATACTCCTATTGAAAAGGTTTGTGTGGTAGTTTTGTTCACAACATGTAAATTTAGATGCTATATGTTGGCTCATCAAATCAAGTTTATCGTGAAGATAGATCCTCTCAAGTACTTACTTTCTAATGCTACTCTCACAGGACAAACAACCAAGTGGGTCATGATATTAACAGAGCACGAAATTGAATATGTGGAGCGCAAGGCCATCAAGGGACAACCAATTGTAGATCAACTAGCAAAGGCTCCTATTTATGGAGAAAACCCATTCATTTCAGAAGTCCCCGATGAATCAATTTTCAACCAAAGTGTTGCAAACCATTGCAAGATGTATTTTGATGGAACTTACACACAACACAGATCAGGAGCAAGGATTTTCTTCATAACTCCCCATGGAGATTGTATTTCCAAATCTTACAAGTTTTTATTCCCATGCACGAATAACATAGAAAAGTATGAGGCTCTCATCATAGGAATAAGGATTGCAGTACAATGGTAGATCATGGCTCTAAAGGTATATGGGGATTCTCAGCTCATTATGAATTAGGTAAATAATGAATATCAAACAAAGGATGACAAACTGACTCCATACAAGAAGTTGGTCGAGAGCCTCTAAGATTCATTCATTGATATCACATTTCAACAACTAACTAGAGCAAACAACAGAGCATCAAACGTAATGGCTAGAATTGGATCACTCTTTGAAATCCTGCGCAATATCCCAATGCCATAATTCTTGGTAGAGAAACTTCTTGTACCCACATTCGCGGTACCAAAGTCTGAATTTGTGTGTGAACTCATTGGTCCTAGTGATCCATGGTATCATGACATTAAAACGTACTTAAGAATAGGAGTCTTGCCCATGGAAATTACCCTAGACCTTATGTAATGCCTCGCCCTGCAACCCTAGAGGAAGTTGCAATTAACTACTTAAACAAACTAATTTTGTTTTTGTTTAAGTACAATTAATATAAAAGTTCGCTACTCATTGCAAACATCCCCTAAGGTCACGAGACTGAGATTACTTATTAACCCACAACAACTTAAATGAATCCATAACATTTATCCACTTAACAAATTAGAAACACATACATTCAACAAGATAAATTACATCCACCATAATAGTTACAATAAGATCAGAAATAACAATTATTTAATAAGGAGATTACATCTCTCATTCCCCGAATGAGGCAAGTCCAAAGGATAATATTAAAATTACAACTTTCCAACTAAAATGAAATAAAGCAAGAACTGAAACTGAAACCAATGAGCTCTCCAATAGGAAGTCTCGTCCACATGAACATGAAGAAAGAACCCAATGGATTTAGGTGCACGCCACCCAACCAAGTGGAACCCAAAGGCCCACCCCCAATGGTAGGAGATAGTAACAAGGAATCCTAGCCAAGACCATCTACCTCTAGACATAGGCTAACGCCAAACTGAACCAAACTGAAACAACCAATCACATGTACCACACAAGTACAACACACATACATCACAAGTACAACTTGAGTACAACTCTGATACAACTCAAACATGGTCACATTGCTTTTAGAAATAAAGCAGATCAAGTTTGTCAAGAGAACCATACACACAGAATCAAATATCCACTGTGGTCACATCAGGTATGTTACAGAAACCATACCCACAATAAACAAGTACCAACTGTTGTCATAGACAGAGTGTCATCACATAGCTCGTCATGAGTTACCCATTGTAGATCGTCAAGATGGTGGCCTCAAACCGATCCTTGACCCTCATACTTACTAATGTGGAGTCAAACACCTTTCGTATAGACAAGATAGATGACCTTGCCTCTCCAGGCCTTCCCACCCATCCCAAGCCTAACTGAAAACATGGGTCCATGGGTGAGGCATAATTATCTTGATTAGTGAGAAGTTAGTCTTAATCTTCTAAGTATTGTTTTAGTTATCACTTGATTAAACCACTTTTGAAGGTTACCCAATCTTACCTCTTCCGGGCTCTGGCCCCAAACGGAAGCCACTCTTCTACTTGACAACACACATACCATCCAAACACCAAGGGTAAATAAGTGCAAACAAACCAGATAACACGACCAGTCCTTTCTCAGGAGGCAACATAAGATAAACCCATCTCCAGACACTAGAGGTAACAACAATAAGAAAACCACTCCTTACAAGGAGGTACACATCACATAATCCACTCCTTCTGCAGGAGGCACAAAGCATTCCTGTTCGTGGAAACTAGGTAATAACTAATGACATAACTTCATGCACTACCCAACCTCTAGGGTCCTCTAGGAGACTTACCTAATAAGGACACAATTAACCCATCTCCCAAGACATGAACATCAAGGAAATAATCACATACGCAATAGTGAGGAAATAAACTAATTTGGATACATTAAATCCATTTCCCTTCAATAACATTCAATAATTTATTGCACATTCACCTAATTCAAATAACGTCTCTTTCAGACAAAGGATGAAATTTAAACAAAACATTTAATTCCTTAATTGCCTTAAATCATAAAATAAGCATTTACTTCTATAATTCAGAATACATCATTAAAATAAATAACTGTTCGCCCTTGCAAACTAAATCATTTAAAATGAGATCAATTAATTTCGCTATTAAACACATTTCTTTTAAATTCCAAATTGTCTTTTCAATTATATTATTTCCAAAATAAATCCATCAATATAACTATTTCTACAATAATTTTAAAATTTCTCAATATAATTAATTCATGCCTCCATTTAAACAACTTAAAAAAAATCCTCAACTAAATATATATATATATTTAATTAACTAATATAAATATATAACAATTTATAATATTATATAATATAATATTAAATATTGATATATTTTATATTAACTATAATATATATTAATATATTAATATTATATAACATAATAATAAAATATTAATATTTTATATTTTATTTTATGAAAAAAACAATCTTTGAACGTGCCTCGGGCCGCGCATTAGGGTTGGAGGCGTGCATTCATTGGCCGTATTTTTTTCTTTGCACAGAGGCGGTGGTTTGATGGTGGGGTGGTGGCTTCACTGGGCAGTCGGCTGTGTTAACCATAGCCGACCCACCACAATGGTGGGCACAGTTGTGTTAACCACAGCTGAACCCACCATAGTGGTGGTGACCATTGTGTTTAACATAGCCATCCCTCCCACTGCGGGTGGCTGTGTTGGGGCGCACTGGGCACGGCTCCCCACAGCACCTCCCATGGGGGAAGTTGTGGGTTGAGACCCCATCACCCCTCAACTTTGTTTTTTCTTTTTTTTTTTAGAGAAAACAACCTACAGATTTTTCTTGGAATCCATGCCTTACACACAGGGTATTTTAAATTTAGTTTTGACAGCATAACTCCCTTCAAAATGAAATATATAAACAATATGTGAATATATACATATATATATATGAATCTAAATCTCCAAATTAATAGATCAAATTGAGCAAATAAAATTTGATATAACCATTTACAACCAAGAACCCCATTTTTTGTTCTAAATAAAGTTTCATTTCCAATTACCCATTCCAAATTCTGAGAGCAAGATTTTAACAGGGATTTCTTTGTAAACCCGATAGAGGATTTAAAGGTTTTCAAACAGCATATGAAATCTTGCAACTTTTAAAATCCACTAATTAAAAAAAGAATAAAACCTCTTTTAAAAGCTTGATAACTAATATTGGAGCAAAGCCTTCTCCTCAATTTCAGTATCCTTCCGAATAGTCCAATTCAGCTTCACCAGAAAACACCAAATTTAAAACCCACAACCAGGAAAAATTTCTTCCCCTCCTCTATTTTTAATTTTTTTTGAATTCCAATTTTAAAAATGCAATTTCAAACCTTTTCTTTCATTTTTTTCAATTTCACATAACAAAATCCTTCAATTTCAAAATGAACAACTTATCCAATTTCAACAAAATCAATTTAATTAATTAATAAATAAATCTAATTCATGATTAAATTATTTATTAGTTAAATTAAATTAATTATTTAAATAAATTATGTTATAACATAATACCAGATCAATTTCAATTTCATAAGTTAAATGCATACATTCATTTAATTACCCTTTTTAACTTGCAATTAAATAATCGAAGAGAGAGAACAATATAAAACAATTAACTCGACTAAAACTCGACGACACATTATGACTAGGGTGACGACTTGGCATGAAAAACCTAGCTACTATCTCCCAATTGAATACCGTTGGGCAATGGACACGCTCAAACCTGTGAACCCAAGTGGAGTCGATGTCATGTACCTATCAACCTGCAAACACAGAGTCTATCCACATGCATATATATGTCAAAATTAAAACACATCGTAAAGAGGAAATCTCGGGATTGCAAGGCGCTCACAAGGAGTGGTGCAATCTCATCCCCTTCACCAATACAGTATCACTGACTCACGAATCTAACATCATTAATGTAATCAAAACTTAAAACATCATTACTACAAATGTTCACAATAGTAATCTAAAGCATGCCATAATAATAACATCTCAATAAAGTACCATCACAACAAAATATTATATTCACATCACTTATAGATAGCGATCAAAAGCAACTGAGTTCTAAGTCAAAGTACAAACATAGAATAAGACATAATCAAACAAAACACTGTTTGATCCAAAGAGAAAAACAGAGGGGTCTTACACCTTAAACGAGCCTTGATCAAACAATCAACCTACTTTTTCATCCTATGGGAAACCCTTTAATGTAGGAGCAGTGAAGGAACCTTGTTGCATTGCCTAAACACTGAGGAAGCCCTGACTACTTTAATCAAGGTACACAATGGTATTTATTTATAATAGTATAAATGGAGAGGTTATCCTTCATTTCAATCATCCACAACATCATGTAAAGTTACTCTCCTCACACTGAGAGCTAATTTTTTCAATTGTCATAGCACTATATCATCATCATTGGCTTGTCAAGGGTCTAGAAAGGGCTACTTTCCACACAAAGAGTAGCACCAATCCACTAATGGAAGCACTGAGAAGCACAAAGCTAGATTTTTGGCCAAAGGATTCTCTCAGAAAGAGGGAATAGACTATGAAGAAACCTTTGCTCCAGTTTCTCATTATACATCCATCAAAACCATTATTGATATTTTAGCAGCTAAGGGATGGAAAATACATCAAATGGACATGAAGACAACACTCCTTAAATGGTGTGATTGAAGAAATGGTATACTTTGAGCAACCTGATGGCTTTCAAATTCATGGGAAGGAGTCTCATGTTTGTAGATTGAAGAAGGCTTTGTATGGCCTTAAGTAGGCTCCTCATGCTTGGAATGAGATGATTTATCAATACCTGATGAGCTTGGGTTTCTCCAAGAATGATGTTGATTCAAACCTATACTTCAAGGTAGTTAATGGTGAGGCATTAATCTTGGTTCTATACTTCCCTTGACTTAGAATGAAGTATAGTATAGACATCTTGAAGTATAGTCAAGGGAAGTATAGTATAGACATCTTGAAGAGATTTGGTATGATGGATTGTAAATCCATGTCTACATCGATGGAAACCAATTTGAAGAAGTTGATTCAGTTTGCAGCTAGTTTGAATTTTGTGGATCCCACTATGTATAGGCAGTTGACTGGATCATTGATGTATCTAGTCAATACTAGACCAGATATTTTCTATAAAATGAGTGCACTTAGTCAATTCATGAGTGAACCAAGGAAAATACATCTAGTTGCAGCTAAGCATATCTTGAGATACTTGTGTGGCATAGTTGGATATGGCTTAAGATATACTTCCGGTGTAGATATTTAGTTATAAGTATATTCTAATTTTGATTGGGCAAGGAATGTAGGGGATAAAAAAATTGCCTCTAGTTGTTGCTTTGATTTGGGATCTGCTATGATTTCCTTGTGTAGCGGGAAGCAGTCTTCAATGGCACTAAGCACTGCAGATGCAAAGTATATTATAGCTTGTGTGGCAACTCGAGAAGCAGTGTGGCTTCAGAAGCTCCTTACAGGATTGTCGATGGATGTTTATCATTTTGTAATAGTTTTTGATAAGGTGGGGACAAATCAATTTTTAATTATAATTTAAGATGCCAATGCTTACTTAAGAATTATTTTTAACTCTTGGATATTTTTGAAATAGATATAGAGTAAAAATTTAAAATAATATTAGCAAATGAAATTGGAAGGTGTAAAGTTAAATTCCACAACCTTCCCACTGATTGCAAGTTACATTGAATCTAGATTTGTTGAATGGGTGTTGGAAGCCTTTGAGTAAATGCAATAGTAGGTGTAAATGTAAATTCCATGGCCCTTGCAACTCTTTTAGTTAACATTATCATAAAATTCATAAGCATAGACAAGGTATGTAACTATTTGAACATCCCAAAGAGATCAAATTAATTGGAAACAATTAGGATTTTTTGAATATTCATCAAGATGATTTGCATGGAGTAATAATAACCGAATAATGACTAAAAGAAGATAATGACTGCATCAACAATAAAGTGTGACAATCACTACATGCTATATCATGATTCAATATTATGAATACGGTGTCGATTTGAAGTGTATCAAATTATGTAATAATGTTGGCATCACTAAATGCTATATCATGATTCGATATTATGAATAAGGTGGTGATTTGAAGCATATCAAATTATGTAATAAGTTTGGCATATATGCTTGGTTCATTATCAAGGTATACACATTCATCTTAAAATTAATGAATGCATGTGATAAGTGAAAGTGGAGACAAGACACTTGACTCATTAGACAAGATGGATCAAGAAATGTGGTCACACTAGGAAGGATACACGAATTCATGAAGGATGGTTTCAAAAAAATTCTTGCAAATTTGGATTGTAATTGAAAAGAAGAAAAAAGAAAGGTAAGAACTTTGGAATAGGTTATAGTCACCTGAAAAAGTACAAAGAAATATAAATGCAGACATATATGAGTTAATATTCATATTCAAGGAAAATGAAAGACATGTGCAAGGATTTCCATATTAGACATGACAACAATAAATAAAAAGAAATATTGCAAGGACATGAAATGAGGCCTACTTGGTTGAAGCCTCTAGGAAATGAAACAAGCTAGAATACAACGACCAATTGTTGCAAGTTTAGATAAAAATGGATTTGTTGAATAGGCCTTAGAAATTATTGAATACAAACTTAAAGGTTTAAAAATTCTAACCCTAGCTGTGATTTTATACCTTAACCATAACCATATTTGTAATCTTAATATCCTTCTCGAGATGCCTATTTTAAATTAAATTTGCACCATATAAATGACGCATCTCCAAAAAGATATAGGTATGCTAGTATATATGTCACATTCAAATCTATCTATCTTTCTTCAACATATAAATATAAAAATATTATTATTTTTTATTTCAATGTTTCTATAAATACCTTAAAAATATAGGATAAATTAAATTTATTGCTTAATATATTTATTTACTCTAAATATTTATATGAAAATATTCTATTTCATTAAAATTATTAAAAACTCAAGTGTATTTCAAAACTATATCATCATTAAATAAAATATTAATTAATCCATTATGAATATAAATAAATAAAATTAACATCAATATTTTAAATACAAAGAGATAATTTAAAAATCCTCTCTCATTTATATCATGAGTTAAAAAAATAAAATTAATATTTTTTATCATTTAAATAAATATACTTAAACTATCTAAACCAATAGAAACATGCATAATTTTTTAATAACTTGTTATTATTAAATATATCTTTTCAACACTTACATGATAATTTCAAAATTAAAACGTAATCTTATAGAAATTTCAAATTTTATTTTTATGAATTTGTTGATCTCATCAATTTGAGAAAAATGTTACTACATAAGAAAGTGAAATCTCATCTTAAAAAAATACCTTTTTTTTAATTTCTATTTTCAATAGATTAGTTAAAAAAATATTGAAATCTTATACTTAGAAAATAATTGCTCCAAATATGATAGATATTTTTAATTCCATTAAGTGATGTTAACATGCACATTATGTGAGATACACCACTATCATGTGATCCTCTTGTGGGCAGAACATACTCCTGAGATATACCATTATAATGTGATCCTCGTACTCTTGTGGTTACTGTTGTGCTTATAGACTGATAAGGGGTTCCTAGTTATGCTCTATGATTAACCTAATTAATTTATCAAATAATTTAATCCACCATTAAGTTTAATTGCATCAAATTAACCTTATCAGTCCTTATAGAGTAGACAATTATTTATTACATCATACTCCTATGTAATTAATCTTTATATTCAACCCCTCGCACTCCTTTGTAATTACTCATTATAATGTCCACCGTTATAGCTCCGGATCTAATGCAGAAGGGTTAATACTTAGTCAAAATGAAGGGTAAATTATAAAGTTGTATCTCAGAGGAAGTGTTAATTAACTATCCAATGCAAATGGATGTTCATTACTAAGAAATTTTTAGTAACTTACCACTGGATGTATTAAGGACTGAAATGATTAGAGTGGTGAATATGGTGTCAATCTCATGGGCTAGTTTGGTTTCTTTTTGTTTTCTTTGTTTTTTGCTACTGAAGTATTCACCAAAATAGACTTTGATTATTTCAGTGGTTAAAATTATAAATCAATTAATTGCTAGTCAGCTATGACGGTGGAAGTCTTGGTTTACAAAAAAAAAAATGTTTAATCTATAAATCTTATTAAAAGCTATAATCTATTGATTTGTTTGTTTATAAAAGAAACGTCCAATTGCATAGTGTTCAAGAAACATTCAAGCAATTCAAAATATAGTGTTCAAGAAACATTGAAGGAATTCAAAATCTACATGCTTATAAGATAATCATATAGCTCCATATACCTGCAATTGGCCATTCTCTAACTATCATTTCTAGCATCTTAATCCTTATGGGTATTGCATTGCAATCTGCTATTGTTGAGCCACCATGAAGATCCTTTTTAAGTTACCTACGGGTAAAAGCACAAACTTTTGTCACACTTTATAAAGGAATCGATCAACAACAACAAAATTTCTAAACTTCGGCCACATAAAAGTAGTCTTTATGTTTTGAATTTCAGAATAGTGTAAACTAATGAAATGTAGAACTTTTGATGAATGTTAAACTTGTAATTTTTAAAATTTAAAAAAAAAATCATTTTCATTATGTTTTTTTCAATTAAGGACAAATTTTGGAATGCTGAAAATTTCAAAAAGAAGTGACTTCACGGGCCGTCAAGAAAAAAAATGAAAAAAACATTATTTTTCTCTAATTTTTTTTTTTCTAAATAGGTAACTTCAATATCTACTGCATGAATTTATTTTTTTCAAATTTTGATGTATATTTTACTCGTTATAACGTTTTAAAGTTAAACATGTCAACTTTTGACAGTTTTCATGGCTATCAACTATTTTCAATTTTTTTAGTCATTTTCGAAAAAAAGATTATACCTTTTTGAAGAAGACTCTCTCCTCTACTGCACCATATAAGTTTTAAAAAAATTTAATAAGTTTTACTATATTTTTTTAAATTTCTAATCAACCTTTTTTTTCATTTTAAAAACCTACTTTCATTATTTTAAGAATAACATATATTAAAACTAATGAAAATATTAAAAAAATTATATATTTGGATTCACTACTCCGAGCTCTACAAAAGGGTTTTTTATGTTTTGCAAAATAATAATTCTGAGAGGAGAAACACTCTGCCAAAGTTGAATGTTTCAGAAAAGGGTGAGTTTGCTGCCATGTAGGATGCCACCTAGACATGTTCGGTCGAGTATTGTTCGGTTGGAATGGCTTCGGCCGAAAGACACTCGACCGATACCCTATCGACCGAAAATATTTCGATCTAAACTGATTCGACCAAAATTGGGCATTGTAAAGTATATTTTATTTTTGTTTAGATTTCTCAACTCAAGTAATTCAATAAAATATATTTCGACCAAAGAGAAAGAAGACTAATCTCGACTAAGGAAAGCTTATTGACTCGACCACAACCCACTCGATCGATATACTATTGTCTGAAAACTGTCGACTAAAGAAAGCTTATTTTGACAAAATAATGTTTATTTCAACAAGTTAGAAGGTTTATTCCGGTCCAAAATAAGGTTTCTTTCAAGACAAAAGAAAATGTATTTAAACAATAGGAGAGCTATATTCGAAAGTACATTGATCTTGAACTTATTTAATTGATTATGTTCTTTATTTTCATTAATGCATTTGAATTTTTTTTTCACTATTTATATTCTTATATTTCATTATTATTGATCACCAATTAGATATATGTTATTCCATTATTTTTTTAAGTCTTACATATTTAAATGCAATATTAATCAAGTACATGTTTCATTGAAAGATCATGTGTGTACAAATTTGTATGCAGGTGAATTCAAATTTGAGTGCAATTTGTGATGGCGTATAAAAGGAATAGATCAAGGAAGTATGATCAAACACAAACAAGATAGAGGAAGAGAAGAGCGGGTGAAGGAAGATCTCATGAAGAACAACCCATGGAAAATATCAATGACGAAGGTGACATACAGGTACAAGAACAAACTGAACCTAATAATAGTTTTTTTTTGGACAATGGTATGGAAAATTTGATGGAGATGGATGAGGATCCTCTTTTCAATAATTTTTCATTTGAAGATATGTTATCTGAAAGCACATTAAAATTACACTCAAAAAGAATATGGGATGATTTTTTTAAAGAAAAATATCTAATTGGAAGAGCACAGTTAGTTGCAAAGTTATTTAGACGAAAAGAAATGACCCCTGTTTTGCAGTTGTTAGGGGTTCATAATAGGAAAAAATCATTATATTGAAAACACACAATTGTTGAAAACTTGCAAGAAGCATTAGAATGTATTGAAAAAAAGAGTTGATCTAGTGATTTAAGTGTTGCATGTAGAGCGTTGATGACTGTAATTTCTAGTAAGAAATTATCACATAGAAGACAAGTTCAAGAAATTTCTGAATGACTAAATGTTTCTAGGAGAACTATTCAAAGATATATTGAAAAGAGAAATCAAATAGATGAAAAAATTGAGAAAAATTGGGTAAATATTTGTAGGGTTCCCCTAAAAGATAGAATTTTAGAAGATGTAAAGAAACAGGTGGTTGAATACTGTACTACTCACTCTCGTGTTTCATCCAATAGAAGGGATACTAGACAAATAATAAGTGACGATGGTAAAAAAAATTCTCATCCAAAACATTTTATAGATACACCACAAAGTGAACTTTTTGAAGAATTCAAGCAAGATTTTTCAAATGTGAAGATTTTTCAAAGGATGTTTGAGACACTACGACCATCATTTGTACGTATAAATAAAGTAGGTGAAACTTATTGTTGTCAAAATCATGTTGAATTTGATTTACATCTACAATCATATAGAAAAGCTATGACAACAATTGATCAAAATTTAGCCATCCCTAGAAGTACAACACAATTTGTGAAGTCTCTTGTATGCAAAAAATCAGATGATTCAGAAGAATTCAATGTTTAGTGTATAAAAAATGTATGTAATGATTGTGGAGATTTGAAGAATCTTTCACATGTTGACAATAATGAAATGCAAGTTTTTTGGAAGAGATATGAATATGAGACATACTTAACGAAGTCAGGAGTTGAGGCCAAAAAAATTGTTCTCAAAGAGAGTGGATTGCCTTACAATGAATTCATGAGTAAATTTCACAATATCATATATCCACATATCCAACATTGTCATGGTGCAAGATGGCAAGCTAAAAAATTTCATGATTCAAATAATTGCTTTCCACCAGGTTGTATTCTCTCTATTGTAGATTTCTCTGAGAACTATACATTTAGTCCTCAAATTGAGATTCAAAGTCAATATTATCATTCAAAGCAAGTTGCAATCTTTGTGCAAGTTTTCTATAGGCATGTTGAAATAGAGGTCGATGGAATACAAAGTAGCAAAGATGGTCGAATTATCATCAAAGAGGTTCACTTTTATATCAATGATGATACAAATCATGATAGAAGCTATGTAGCTCATTGTTTCAAAATGCTTTTTGAAGACTTGAGACGATGTGGCATAAATCAAGAACAACACTGGATATGGTCTGATGGATGTGCTAGTAAGTTTACATGTTATTTTTTTTTTTAATTATTTATTTATATTTACTTTTAATTTTGAGAATTAAATCAAGTCTAATTGCAAGTTATATATATATATATAATTACTTTTTTGACTTGAGCTAATTTGGTTTTAGTGTACAATTATTTGTAACTTTGTGCAGGACAATTTAAGTCTTCAAAAGCTTTTGTTTGGTTAAGCCATCAACATGCTAGATGCAACACCAAATTTTTGTGGAATTTTTATGAGTGGACATGGAAAAGGAGAGCGTGATGGAGCAGGAGAATGTGTGAAGTGTGCACTTCGTCAACATGAACTTGCTGGTAACTTTCACCATATATATATGGAACATGTAGATATATTTTTGAAAAGATTATCTATATATATTTAAATTAAATTAAAAATTATTATAAGTTCCTTGAAAGTAATAGGTGGAAAATTGTGCCAACACATGTGTACTTGTAGGTAATGCCATACGGAATGTAAATGAAATTGTTGAATGGTGTAAAAGTCATTTTTCCGCTCGCAACTCCACATACAACACACATTATTTTTGGGAAGTTACAGGTACATCTAGTCAAAATTTGTTAAAAAATTAAGAATTTCAAAGTTCAAGTGTACATGATTTTTAATTGAATTTTCAAATTTGAATTTACAGATATTGATCAATCAAATCCTTATAATTGTCAAGCAATTCATGGTATTAGAAGTCTACATGAAATCATGACAATGGGAAGTAGTAAGCCTTATGTAATTGATGTGAGAGAAAAATAATGTTTTTGTGATGATTGCATTGAGAACAATGCAAATATTGTTCAATGTGAGAATATTAGAGATGGGTATGTTTCATAATGGGAAATGAAACAATTAATATCAATGCCTCCTTTTGTTGAAGATGACAATGTCAATGTCTATGATCCTCTCTATTCAGCTGATTACGAATGTGTATCTGATTTAGTTGTTACAGGTATGGAAATTGATCTTAATTTAGTTAAATTTGATTTAAATATATTCCATCTTTAAGTAAGTTTTAAGACAATGTGTTTAATTTAGTTAAAATTGATTAAAAATATATGGTGTGTACAGGAGATATTTTCGTTGTTGTTACAGATCCTGACAATGTAGAAGGTGTAGATTACTATCTACTAAGATGTATGCAACCAAAAATAAAATTAGTGGAATCGATGACAAATGGTGATGGACAAGAGTATCCCTTTGGATCAGTCGTTATTGAAGGCATGTATTATCAACAAATAAAGATAGATAAAAATGGTATCTATTTTGTTGATTATATGCCAAGACAAAAGGTTCTACATTATAGTTACCTAGTTATAGCAACAAAAATAAATTTAGAGACTTTACTTAAAAAAGGACGTGCCAAAAAAAAGTGGAGGTTGCCTATTGAAGATCATGACAAAAAAATTAGAGATAATTAAAGATAGAGAGGATCCAAATTTTATGTACCAGGAGCTTTAAGTTGTTTTTTGGATACCCACGTGTGTACATACTCAAAATTTTTATAGATCGAGCTAGATCTATATATACAATTTATAAATTGATTGGAACATGTGTCATGATTTAGAATGGGTTTTTTCAAAGGCTTGGTCATAAATTTTTCAAAGTTAATATGACCTTACATGTTCACCTTCAAATTTTCAAGATCATCCATTTTCATATCCTAGTATGCATGTAACATCCTAGAAAATTAGTATTTTCATCCTAAGCATCCCCCTTCATCCTAATCATTCATTAAAGATTGCATGTTCTATCTAATAATCACCATTCTAATCCTAATATGAATAATCACCATTCTAATAGGAAATTATGCAGGCATCTATAGAGAAAAGGTAATGAGTATATATACATAAGAGAGGAGAAAAAGAGAACTAATAAAAATAACTCTAACCACCAAAAATAGGTGTTAATTACACTAATGGAAGATGTCATCCCCCTCATAAAGGATCCTATCCTAACAACATAAAAAATCCTAAAATATATATATATATATATATGAAAAATTCAATAACCCCAATAAAGGAAAATATAAACCTACAAGTTAAAAAATGAGATCACAAAAGTTCACATAGAAAAGAGTCAGTGAAAAAGTAAAGAATGAATTCAATCTATCTTAAGGTTTAGAATTATTTTGATAAAGTAAATTATAAAATCTATGTATGATTATCCTTTAAATCCTTTAAGGATCAGTTCATCCTAAGCTTTGTAGAGATTGAAGTGTAAAGGATATTTAAAGTTACTCTTGTTAATTGGCCCAAATAACATGTTTCATTAAATTAGGCACACATAATCTAAATAAGAATCATAACCCTAGGACAAGCTTTTTATATTTTATCTAGAATCACAATAAACATTTCCAACAATAATAGAACCCTTCCTAAGTGACCATTTTGTGCTAAATTGAAGCATGAAAAACTTTATTTATCCCCTTTAAATTTTTATTTAAAAAGAATAATCCAAATTTGTTTTAATAGAGGATTTTAATATTATCCAAGAGATCTTATTGTTGGCACAAAATGGTATTTTATCTAGCCACTTAGACTTTAGGACCTGTTCACAGCTTATTCTTAATCTTAGGGTTTTTTTGTCTCAATTCATAGGATTAATACACTTGGCACTATTGTGTGAGCCTTATGGATTTTTCCTTTGTTAATTGTGATGTGGAAAAGGAGATCCTAGACCTATTCAATATTTCTTCACATCGACATTAAAAGCCAAGCTGGCAAGGTGACAAGATTGGTTAATAACCTAAAAGGAGATCCAATCTAGCTAGGACACTACCTTAATGTTAGAAATAATAGAAAAGGTATAGTCTAGATTTTTCACTAGATATTTCCATTTGATAGTTAATCCTATTCATTTAATTGGTTTACCAATTTTTTACCCCTCTTAAATTACAAGTTCAATGCTTGTGTAGGAAGGATTTGGAGTGCAACATGTCTAGGAATTATTTTATCCTAACAACATGGTTTGTAGAAGATCTAGTATTATTTGTGTAAAGGTTACATTGCTATTTTTAGATGAGGTATATTAGTGATATATACGTACATGTATAACTTACAATTTAACTTTAATGATTTATTTTATTTAGTTTTGAATCTCTATAAAATAGTTGCTCATTCCAGACTATTATGATGTAAGCTAGAGAACATTCAAAATCAATAAAAAGTAAATAGTGACCTAGATTCCATTTTTAGCAAAGTGCCTAAAGTTTGTAATTTGGTATTTATATAGCTATAAGATCATTTTGATCTAAATATTTGATATGATTAGCTAGAGATTGTACCATACAACTGTAGATATATCACATGATAATTGAATACAAATTGTGTACATCATAATTATACATGATCTAACTTAGTCAAGTTTAAGTAGTTAGCTTGTCAATATAGATGTTTGTAACACTTGTGTGAACAAACCATAATTTAAATTTAAATTTAAACCTGTAGAAACTTGCTAAATAAATAAAACCATGCAATAATTTGCATGATGTAAATAGATGTTTAACAAGTTTTTGAAAACCATAATAATGCACGATAATAAATCTATGAACAAACCATAAAACATGTACAAAAATGTGTGAATGTGATCTGTAAATCATAACAAGTGTACAAATATATACCATAAAACATAAACATGTAATGTACATAAATCATAAGAAGTGTCTCAACAACATAATAATTTGATCTCAAAGAGAGGGAAATCTACTGTGAATAGAATCATCAGATCTATGGCTCGATCTCTCACTCGATCTCTCCCTTGATCGATGGACTAATCCCTCTCCTAATCCAAGATGTGTGGATCCATGTCTTGATCCAAGCTCTCTGGATGTGTGTCCTGAGCCTCGTCCCAAAACCTGCATGTGTTCAAGTACGTGCACATGAAATTATCTAAACTTACATATATATACATGTCTACAAACTTTCAACGTGTTCAAACTTACAAATAAATTACAATTAAATTTTAAAAATTATATTTAAAATTATTTAAATGTACCTCAGGTATGTGTTGCATGGGACCACGATCATGTGTGGATCCATGTCCCGATCCAAGCTCTTTGGATGCGTGTCCTGAGCCTCATCCCAGAACCTGCACGTGTTCAAGTTAGTGCACATGAAATTATCTAAACTTGTATGTACATGTACAAACTTTCAACGTGTTCAAACTTACAAATTGAGTACTATTAAATTTTAAATTATATATAAAATTATTTAAATGTACCTCAGGTATGTGCTGCATGGGACCACGATCATGTGTGGATCCATGTCCCGATCCAAGCTCTCTAGATGTGTGTCCTGAGCCTCATCCCAAAACCTGCATGTGTTCAAGTGCGTGCACATGAAATTATCGAAACTTGTATGTACATACATACAAACTTTCAACGTGTTCAAACTTACAAATCGAGTACAATTAAATTTTAAATTATATAAAATAATTTAAATGTACCTCAGGTATGTGTTCCATGGGACCACGATCATGTGTGGATCCATGTCGCGATCCAAGCTCTCTGGATGTGTGTCTTGAGCCTTGCATGTGTTCAAGTACATGCACACATGTATGAACTTTTAAAATTTAATTTAATTTAAGTGTGTGTACATGTACAACTTATATATATATATGTTAAAAAAATTATATAAATGTACCTCATTTGTGTGCTATATGGGATTGCCATCATGTTCCAAATTTCCAAACTCTGACAGATCACCATACTACTTAAAAATTTTCACTTGTATGTGTCAATTTCAATCAAGAGTTAAACATGTTAAACATGTATCATACGTATTATTTTAGAACATAATTAAATGTATATATATACTATAAATTATTCAAGTACCTGACATACCTAATTGAGGGCTCTACCAATGTCACTAATCTCATTAGAATGCAAGGACATCGTAGGGGGATTTGTAGCATGTATAGTATCAGTGCCAAAAAGAAGCTGAGTATATGCACCATGGACAACATCAACTGCTGTAATAACCTGAGCAACATGATCTGTAACATCCTGATGACCTGGAAAATCTAAAGGATCTATAGGCTGCTCTGGAATATCCCTTGGAGTTGCCACCTCGTGGCTTGAATGTGTACGAGGATATCACTCTCTAATAAATTACTGTACACGATTGAGAGAGATCCCATGGTCCTCGCTGATGACCCGATATCCTGCTAGTAAATCTGAAATTGAGACTCTACACACATTATGCAAAGTCATGTGGTTCATATGCTCGATATCTGAAGGAGTAGGTAGAGCGGCACAAATAAATGGATCATAAGATGTTGATGTAGCCTCTGTGGGAGGAAGGTTGATCTGCGGGCGTAATAAGTATCTACCAACTTGATTAGATGAAATCTGATCAATCTGTGTCATAATAGAGGCAATGTTATCAATAATCTAGGATCGAGTAGAGCATGTTGCTAACTCCCCTGCTACTGCCAATTCCACACATTTTAGTAAAACCAAAAGTTTTGGGCCAACTAATGCCCTCTTATCCACAAGCGGTGGCAAATCTGGATGTCTAAATTGTGGTTTGTCATAAAAATGGCCTTTACCTTGGCCAGCATGCTCAGGATGAGATGTGTAGTCCACATCTATCTCTAAATTAAATTCTACATACAACCATTTCACAAAATATCCTGGTAGCTCATCATTGTGAGGCCATCTACGATATGTTGCCAACCATCTAGGGTATATGAATGGTGCAACAAGAGGATCTACACACCTTGTAACACTCCTAGCAAGAGACAAATAAAATTGCTCAATGTTGATCTCATCATAAGGGTTCAATGAATGAATCATCCCAATCATTCGATGAATCTCATCTCTAATAGTGACTAATCTATCTCGATTATCCAAATTGGGGGAGTTTTGAATTGTTTTCTCTAAACATTTTAGAGCATTGTTTAATCTAACAATACTATCCCGATATAAATTTGATCCATTTTGAGCCTCTTCACTAGAACGAGGGGAATGGTGAGATCCCTCATCGGCCATGATATATGTATCTATGTAAATGTTTAAATCTAGAGATCTGCATATCATTAAAATAAAATATATATGAATAACACATAAAAGATCTAGATAGGGAAAGAAAATTATAAATTTCTACCATCAATTCATTCTAGAGATAAAAAACATTAAATTAACCATTAATCATATTCAAGAATCTCACAATAGCAATCAAGTAAATGTATATGTATATACATGTGTGTACATAAACATGTGTGTATGTATGTGTGTGTGTATATATACATACATACATGTGCATGTGTGTATGTATGTATGTGTATGTGTGTATGTATATATACGTACATGCATATGTGTTTATGTGCATGTACGCATGTGTGTATATACATGTGTATATGTGTATGTGTGTATGTATACATATATGCACGTATAATTTTCATTAATACATGTGTATGTGTGTATGTATGTACATATGTGTACATACATATGTATGTACAGGTACATATACATACATATGTGTATATAGGTACATATACATACATATGTGTGTACACATATACATACATACACATACACATATATATGCAAATTATACACATATATGTATTTATACACACACACATATACACATATACACACATGCGTACATGCACATATACACATATACATGTACGTATATATACATACACACATACACATACATACATACACATGCACATGTATGTACATATATATATATATGCATACATGTACATGCATACACACATACACATGTACATACACACATACAATTAAATATACACACATGTACATATATATGGGTGATCCCACAATAGTGGTTTACAATTTTTGGCCAAACTGGACACTGCAATTATTATTTTTAACTAAATCTTCATATTTGGGCACCTATAGTGGCTAGACCATGAGGAATTTGAAGATGATGAAAACTAAAGTCTCATCACATTTTGTCTGTAGATTCTAAAAATATTTTTTTCAAAATTTTTGGAATCAGATTGCACTTTTTTTTCCATCTCCCACAAAAACTGATTTTTTTCAGAAAACAACATTTTGAAAAAGTGACGCTCAACGTATACAACATAAATTTTTTTTGTATAAAGGATAAAATTATAATTTTTAAAAATTTAGAATTGTATCTATAATATATAGCACTTGCATTTGGTCTCATAGTTCTTTATTGAATATTTTTTCCTTAATCAAGTTTTGAAGTCAAACAAATTGCAATTCAGACATAGGCGGACTGTATACAACATAACTTTTTCTGTATGTATCGAAATTCAAATTTTTTTTTTAAATGGATCAAGGACATCAATATCCAGCCTCAATGTATTTTTAAAAAAAATTATTTTGATAATCTGCTATTTTCCACATGTGCAAACAAAGAGCTTGACTTTGGATGAAAAACCTATGTTTAATAAAACTAAAAAAACACATACATAATAAAAGCAAAACATATTAAATTTTTTTTCGTTGGATAGCTCGTTCTAAAGACTACCATCTTCCAGTTGGGTTTGTGAAATCTCCTCCATTTTCATCCTCAACCCGAGCTTCGAAGAATACAATTCTGCTAAAATTTGCTGGAAGAGGGGGAGAAGGGCAAAAAAGGGGGGTTCGAGCGACCCCCCCTTCGAACGAAACCCCCTTCGCTTGAAAGTGTAAAGGGGGGTTCGTTCGAAGGGAGGTTCACTTGAACCCCCCTTTTTTTTGAATTCTCCATAAGGGAACGTGGCATCACAGGGTTCGAGTGAACCCACAATGCAAAAGGGGGTTTGCGCAAACCCCTCTTTTGGGTTCGTGCGAACCCCCTCGTTCGAACGAATCCTTTAAAACATCAAATTTTCAATGTGTGAGAATTTTCTCAAATTTCTTTCCTCATTAAAATTGTACACCACTATTATGGGTTTACCCATATGCATGTACATACATACATACACACATATGTATGCATATGTAAATATATGCATATATGTATACATGCATACACACATATGCATACACATGTATATAATACAAACATACATATATTGTACATGTGTACACACACATATACATGTACACACATACGTGCACATGTACGTGCATATATGTACATGTATATGTACACACATACACATATATGTACACACATGTACATGCATATATATGTATACATACACATCTACGTGCATGGACGGTGAATTTGAAATTTGGGGTTTATAAATAATTTTCAATCCTTTGTTTACATTAAAGGCTTTGAGAGAATATCATAAGGTAGTGCTAAACATATATGTTCATGAAGACCAAGTAAAGGAATCACACAAGTGAGTATTATAATTTAGATGCTTGACCTAGGAGAACTTGACCTTAGTGATATAGCAACTTCTTTAAAGATATTTTTAATATTGTCACCCTTACAGGCATTCATAAATCAAAATTCAAGGCAAAGTTTCAAGAGCTTGCATTTTATTGAGTTGATGATTTGAGTTATACATCATTTCCACACTCATGATAAATTCCACACTTGAAGTTGGACCCAAGGGGCTATAGGTTGATCTATGGTAAATTCTAGATATATTCTAACATAAGTGTATTCAGTAATAAAAGAACATTAATTTTGTGTACCTAAATGACTAGGTTTTACACAACATCAATAGTAATTCTTCATTGTTATTCTCAAAGTTTAAGTACCTTGATCCATGGCATTTAATTCCTAGAATAATAATTTAGTTTATCGACCTAACTAATAAATTTAAATCTAGGTTAATTGTGCATTATTTTCTATTTATTTAATTAGCTTAGATTTATGTAAAGAATATATTATTCCCTTAAATTTTTGGTCTCCATGTTTTCTCTTACACTCATAAAGGTTTATTGTTATTTACAATTAGGTTATAGATTTGTAATATCTAATTATTTTTCATATTTTTATATCTTATTAATGTTTAGATCTCATTTAATTGTGCTTTATTGCCTATACCCTTTCCTTAGGTTTTTATGATACATTGTGTAATACTATTTCACCCACCCTAACCAACCCCTATTTTCTCTAAGGTTGTGGGTAACTAAGAGCATTGTAGAAGGAATACATAAAGGAAAAACTTGAAAATACAAAAAAAAGCATAAAAAATTGTAGGAATGTTGTTAATACGATATGCCACTTGACTCAATGTTGGTAGGGAAACAGATCAATGTTGGTAGGGAAACAAATAGACTATAGATGATCCTCGTATGGGACTCTTGAATTAGTTGTATGTGAGGAAAAGAAAAGAGTTGAAAGAAAAAGAAAATTGAAGGTAAGAATTGCTGGTACTTCTGCCACTGCACTATTGAATATGTTTATATTCTCTGTTGGCATGTGAACACTTTGAGTGAGAATTTGACTGCCAGACCTTTTTTTTATTTTGAGTATTTTGGTAAATGTATTATTGGTGATTCTTCTTATCCATAATGATTAATACCAAAACCCACTTCAGCTCAATTGTGTGTACTGTCCCATTTCTAGGCCTACAGCCTAGAGGTTACCATTTTTAGGCTTCAAACATCTAGAGTTGAAGTCCAGAGTGTATATTTTGTTTTTCCTATGACCCATTTACTTAGGGTCCTAAATGATTGTCCCTGTTTGACCCAATTTTGTCCTTCAATACAGAGAAGGAAGCAACAGTGCGTGATTTCAAAAATTTCAATTGTGATTAATGTAATCGATATGGAGAGAAATAGAATGATGTATAATTTTTAAACAAAAACTCTCTAGAGGCTTCACTGTAAAAGGTTTGTGATAGTGAATAATAGTTGCAAGGATACACAAAATAGCATTTCCATATTCCTACGTGATGGCAGCTTGTACCTACCATGCCAGTTCTGATTTCAAAAGCCTCAACTGTTTGTGTAATGAAATCAGTAGTATTTCAGTCGAAACAGCAAAGGCTTCGGTTAGAAATGGTGGATAAGATGTGGGGTTTCAAAATCCCTTATATACCTCTCAAAGATATATGCAACAATTTAATATAATTCTTTGATACTGATTTTATTTCACCATTTTTCTTCAAACCCTAACCGAAAAAAACTCATAACCCCAAATTCCAAATTCACTACAATAACAGAACTTGCTAAAATCGAAACCCTTCACTATGCTTTAGAAATCCCCAAATTCAAAACATTTTCCAAATAACCCTGGTTTGATGTAACGCCCTGCCATGCAACCCTAGAGGATGATGCAAACAACTACTTAAAAGAGGCTAATTTTTTTTTGTTTAAGTACAATTAATATACAAGTTCACTTCCCAATGCAAACATCCCCTAAGGTTATGAGACTGAGATAACTTAACAACCCACAAACAACATAAATGAATCCATAACATTTAACTACTAAGATAATAAGTACGCAAACATTCCATACAAGATAAATTACATCAGAGCATAATAGATAACTTCCCAACTCATTTATCCATAATTAAATATTACAATTACAACTCTCATTCCCCGAATGAGGCAAGTCCAATAAACATAATTACAAATTACATCTTTCCACCTCGATAACATAGAGGGGTAAAATAATACAAGATCCACTAAAAAGAATTAAGCAAGAACTGAAACTGAATCCCACGAGCTCTCTAACTGGAAGTCTCATCCACATGAACAAGGAGAAAGAACCCAATGGATTTAGGTGCATGCCACCCAACCAAGTGGAACCCAAAGGCCCACCCCCCATGCTAGGAGATAGTAACAAAGAATCCTAGCCAAGACCATCTACCTCTAGACACAGGCTAAATCATCACTGAACCAAACTAACACATCCAATGACATGTACCACATAAGCACATCACAAGTACAACTCAAGAACAACATAAGTACAACAAAAGTACAACTCAAGAGCATCATGAGTACCTCACAAGTATAACTCTATATGCTCACATTGCTTCCAGAAATAAAGCAGATCAAGTATGTTAAGAGAACCATACACATAATAATTGTATACCAACTATGGTCACATCAAGTATGTTAAGGAAACCAGAACCACAATAAACAAGAACCAACTGTTGTCCTAGACAGAGTGTCATCACACAGTTCATCATGGGTTATCCTCTGGGATTCTTCCTAGGCTCCGACCACCACAAGAAAAGGTTATCTTGGTGACCTTTACCGAATCCCGGCCCCCATACTCACTCATGCAGAATCAAATACCTTTCGTACAAACAAGATAGATGACCTTGTCATTTAAGGCCTTCCCACCCATCCCAAGCCTAACTGAGCACTTGGGTCCATGAGTGACACATTAATATCTTGATTAGTGAGAAGTTAGTCCTAAGCTTCTAAGTATTGTTTTAGTTATCACTTGATTAAACCACTTTCGAAGGTTATCTTGGATACCTCTTTGGGCTCTGGCCCCTATGGAAGCCACTCTTCTACTTGACAACACACATACCATCCAAACACCAAGGGTATCAAAGTGCACAAACAAGATAACACATCCACTCCTTTCTTAGGAGGTGACAAAGATAAAACCATCTCCAAACACTAGAGGTAACAACAATAACAAAACCACTCCTGACAAGGAGGCACATATTGCAAAGTCCACTCCTTTCACAGGAGGCACGAAACATTCCCGTTCGTAGAAACCGGGTAAACACTGACCAAACACCATGCACTACCCAAGGGAATTAACAAATAGTCGACATCACAAGATGACAACCCCCAACCTCTAGGGTCTTCTGGAAGATTTATAGATTTAAGACACTTGACCCATTTCCCAAACAAGAATACAAAGGAAATACTCACAATCAAGGCGAGCAAGGAGATGAGGATTCAAATTCTACTTTGGGTTCACTAAACCCATTTCCTCATTACATTCCGTAATTTGTTACATCGCTACAACTGAATTAAAAATTCATCTTTTCAGATAAGGGAGAAATTAACACTAATATTCAATTCCCTAATTGTTTTTAATAAAATAAAATAACATTAATTTCAACCGTTCAGAAAATACATTTTAAATAAATAAATGCTTCCTCTCTTCGACAAACTCATTAACTTATTTAACATCAATATAATATCCCACCCAATATATTAATTCTAAAATAAACTCAATAGTTTGATTGAGAGTACAACGTTTTCATTTTCACAATCACATATAAATCATGCGATTAATTTAAATCAATAATTTAACATTTACATAAATTCCATCTTACAATCCATATATTACAATTAAAAATTAATCTATATGAATATAATAATGTAATATTCATAACTAAACATTTAATTAAAATTTTAATATCCAATATTATATAGTAAAATATTAAATATTAATATATATATTCTTATTGTTTTAATATATATATTAATATTAAAATATTAAATAAATATAATAATAAATATTAAAAAGTTAATATAAATTTTATATATATATTTTTTTCAAATAAAAAAAAATGCATTACAAAACGCGTTTACCGCGTTGCCACCTCAAGGTGCGCATCGCATGCAAATAGGGGTCAGAGGTTGGGCGGTTGTGTTTAACACAACCGACCCCTAGTTAGGGCGCGGTTGTGTTAACCACAACCGTCCCTAACCATGGGTGGGTTGTGTTAACCACAACCAACCCACACTGTGGGCGGAGGCGGTGGAAGGAAGGGCGGGGGTCGTGCTGGGCGCGGCTCCCTCCACCAACCTCCCATGGGGGGGTGCAGTGGGGGTGAGCCCCCAGTGACCCACCAAATTTTTTTACTTTTTTTATATATATATATATATTTATTATTCTAAAAAAAGACCAACAGCCATTTCCTGCGGATTTTGAAATCCGCGCCTCTTCCAAAAGGGACATTTTTGTGAAATATTTCAACAACAAAGACATAATATGTATAGTTTATATATATGTATGTATATATATCAGTATATATATACATAAATATATATATTTAAATCCTCAATGATAATTTGCATAATTAATTGAAAAGGAAAATATTCACACCCAATTCCACCCAAGAACACAAAGATTTTATTGAAGAATTTTTTTTTTTTATGAAGAGATTTTTTGCAATCAACTCAGATTTCAACATGGGTTTTCTATTTTCCAACCTGATCTATTTGAGTTTCCAAACAAAGATTTTTTGTAAACAACATATCTAATTCTATCAATTTTTCAAAATCAAAATCAATATAAAGACATGAACTTGGTTTTCAAAATTTTGAGAGGATCTAGATGATGCACGGATCCTTGCTTCGATTCCCTCTTCAGATCAGCCGTTTTCACAACTTCAATCCAAAACCCACAAAATCCAACAATACTTCCTCCCTCCATTTTCCATTTTTCCAAAAACTTCATAATCCCAAAAATTGAGAAAATAAATTCAACCATAAGGATAAAACCCTAAAATTTCAACAACCACCCTCATAAATTTCAGAAAATAGAAAATGCAAAAGTATCTCAATTTCCTCCATTTTTGAATTCAAACTTTCAAATGGACTTTTTAATCATTTTTCAATTTCAACAAATATCAAATAATTCCCAAAATGAATTTGCTTAATTTCAAATTAATTAATGTAATTAATTCAATAGAATAAATCTGATCCAAGATTAAATTATTTTATTAATTAAATTAAATTAATTTAATAACTTTAAATAACATTTTCCGCATTGAATCTCTAAAGCCTATGATAGAGTTGATTGGATTTTTTTATTTAAAATCTTGAAGGCTTTTATCTTTAATAATAGGGTTATTCAAATGGTGGAACAACTTGTGTCCACAACTTCCATATTGATTATGGTCAATGGATCCCTTAGCTCCTTTTTTCAGAGTACCAGAGGTCTAAGGCAGGGTGATCCTATATCTCCTATTTTATTCACTATTATAGCTGAAAGTTTAGGCAGGAATCTGAAAAATCTGGTTGACTTTAAATTTCTTTCTAGGCTCAGACCTTCCTCGGGCAACCTGGTGTGCTCACATCAACAATTCGTTGATGACACTATGCTTATGGGTCAAGCTACTGTGTCAGAAGGAAAATTTATAAAACAGTTGCTTGATAAGTATGGGAGAGCTTGAGGACAGTTGATCAACAATCAAAAAAATTCTCTGTTCTTCTTCAATACTCTAGCTCATAGACAAGCCAAAATTGCTAGAATTTTGGGTTGTAGGGTGAATTCCCTTCCTGCCACCTACCTTGGTCTTCCTTTAAGCATGAAACCTCCTGAGTCTTTCTGGATCTCGTTGGTGGATAGATTCAGTAAGAAGCTTGCAGGTTGTAAAGGAGCTCTGTTAAGTCAAGCTGGTAAGCTTCAGCTCCTCAAAGCCTCTCTCCAAAATCTTCCTATCTATGCCCTGAGCCTCTTTAAGATTCCAGCAAAATTTGTTGATGCCATTGAAAAAATTCAAAAAAGATTTCTTTGGTCGAGTGTTGAGGAAAGTAAAAGAGTTCCCCTAATTGACTGGAATCTGGTTTGTAGACCTAAAAAGAACAGTGGACTTGGCTTAAGAAGAATTAGAATTGTCAATAAAATCCTCTTAGCTAAGCAAATCTGGAGAATCTTTTCTTCTTCTGGGGAGTGGATTGATATTCTGGCTAGTAAATATTTAGAAAACAGCTGTTCCTCCATTATAAAGACGGACCCCCACCTTCTTCCAAGAGGGTCTATATGCTGGAACAACTTAATCATTGGAAAAAAGATTGTGGGTGATGGTATTGGATGGCAAGTGAGAAATGGTAATCGTACCAGATTTTGGGAAGACAGATGGCTTTTTAAGGAACCCATGATAAAAATCAACTCCTTCAAAGAATGGGATGAGAATTGTAAGGCTCAGTTTGGATCTTATGTGAGAGACTACAGAGTTAATGGTAATTGGGTGGACTTGGGCAGTGTCAGTCAGGCTTTGGCTCCCATCCAGACTTCGTTGTTGGCTATTAGACTTAGTTCTGAGCAGTTGGATGATCATGCGATTTGGATTGATGATCCCTCTGGCAACTTTTCTGTGTCTTCCGCCTTTGCTAGGATCACTTCTTCTTTGGACCATCCTCCCTTTTGGTCTAAATCTTGGTTCAAACATCTGATACCTAAAATTAATATCTTCTTCTGGATGCTTCTCGAAAATAAGGTGCTCATGATTGACAACCTGTGCAAACACGGATTTCAAATCCCAAATAGATGCTTTCTTTGTAAGATGGAGGTTGAATCTGTGCATCATTTATTCCTTCATTGCTCTTTTGCTGCTTGTTTTTGAGAAAAAATCATCAGGTTATGGAACCTTCCTTGGGTTTTCCCTTTGTCCATTGAAGATCTCTTTTCTCAGTGGAAAGCCCTGATAAGGAACCCTTTGCTCAAGTTTTTTTGGGATTTATCCTTCCCTCATATTGCTTGGGGCCTTTGGAAAGAACGCAACAACAAAATTTTTAGGGGCAAAGAAGCCTTTGTGGATAATGTCTTTGATAAAATTTTCAGATCCCTGAAGGAAAATTTCAATGTTGTGGCCCAGAAGGACAGGAAGACCATGAAAGTGGAGTTTTCGAACTATGATCTAATTGTTGCTAAGGAATGGAACATCAATCCTAATTTGTCTAGTTCTATTATGAAGGCCAAAAAGGATAGAGAGGGAGTTTGCTGGTCTTTTCCACCAAACGGGTGGATCAAAGCTAACTTTGATGGCGCGGCTAAAGGCAATCCAGGGGCAGTGGGCTATGGAGGAGTTATAAGGGATTCCTATGGCAAATTCATTGGTGTGATTGCCTCACCTCTTGGCTCCCAAACTAATCATCTGGCAGAGGCTGCTGGTGCTTACCACATCATAAATTTAGCCCAAAGTCTTAACATTAAAAATCTATGGCTTGAAGGAGACTCCAAAAACATAATTGACTGCCTCCATGGCAAGTCTCCCCCCTCGTGGACCATCAATTCATGGATTGAGGAAGCCATATTGAACTTGTCCAAATTTGAAAAAGTTAAAATATCACACGCATATAGAGAAGCCAATGCTGTTGCGGACTTTTTTCCTAATGAAGGAGTTAAGAGTAAAGAAGTGTGTACCTGGCTAAATATTAGCGATCTAAATTTTAATGTTTGTGCCCAATTAAATTATGATAAATCACATGGTAAAGTGACGTGTTATCCCTTTAATGAGGATAGGTTGGATCTATCACATCACAATCATTAGATTGCATGGGACCGAGCCCAGTGGAGTAATTTGTAAGAAAACTCTGCACGCTTTGTGGGTTCTTAGATTTGGTGGGGCCAATTTTAGAAAGGCTTGTGTTTGGATCTACCTCACCGTGTTGGCCGAAATGGGAGGAGGCAGAAAGTGAACTGAGCCGAACAGCTACGAAACACATATGAAAAATGCCAAGGTTTGGAACAAGATTGAAAGCAGAGGGCTGATTCCTTTCCTGAAGAAGCTTCATGGCTCTAACCAGGAGGCCACAGATCTCTTTGCCAAAAATTGGAATGATGGTACTTTGACTCTGTTTGGTTGGAATGTGGAACTTAGCAAAAATATTATTGCTGATGTTACGGGATTACCCACTGATGGGAAGAAGTTCTTTAGGGATAGGGCTTTTTCTGACGAAGCTGTAATCAGATTTCCTAAAAAGGACAAGGAAAGGATAAGTATTGTCAAAATTTGTAACAGTTACTTTGATGTTGACTCCATAAAGGCTATCTGGAGAAAGGTTCTTTGGGTCATCATGGAGTAGATTACAGTGAATGGGCGCTTCACAAAAGTCTATGGTTACCACTTTGCTCTTCTCAACCATTTCTGACACAATGTAAGGGTTTCTATCCCCTATTATCTTTTCTCCTCCTTGAAGAAAAGCTTGGAGGACAATAAGAAAAACCCTAAAAGATTCCCCATCCTCCACACTTCGTTAATTAGGCTGATTGTTGAACATCCCCATGTGCCCGCTCCTGCTATTTTGGAAACCAACCCTGACTCTGAGAGTGATGATACTGAGCCTAGTGACTCGGAGTATTTTCCTAACTCTAGCCCGGTTAGAAAAGCCCCTAGCTTTCATGCTGGCCCTTCCAGGGATTCTGGTAAAACCTGTGCTGAGCTTCAGCCTGACAATTCTCCCCTTAAGATCAGCTCCATTGACAAGAAAACCCAGGCCAAAAGCCTTGTTTCCTACTCTGAAGAGTCCTCTGAGTCGGAGGAATCTGACACCAACAATTCTAAGCGTTGTACTGACCCTCTGCCGGACATACACATTAATGATAATTCCCCTGTTAACACTGGAAAAGAGCCCTCTCTGGATTATCTCAACCTTTCCAAAACCAATTCTGAGTCCCACTCCAAACTCTTGGATTGGACTTTCTCTCAAATTAATGAGGTGAAAGTTAAAAACTAGGCCCTGCAAAGTAAGATCGATGAAATGGGCACTAAGATTGCTAAGATGGAAAAGAAAGAAGTGGCTCACAGTAACAGAAAGATTGACACCAAAGCTGAGAACTTAAGGAATACCATCAAAACTATCACCGAGCAAAACAACCATATAGCAAGACACAATGCTATAATTATTAATGCGATGACTGAGAAGCTTGATAAAGCCCAACAAGGGTCTCTGGTGGTTGATCTGGAGGATACCGAGGATAAAATCCAGGATACAGAAGCTGGCATTTCCAGAAGAACTAGAGCCAATCTGAAGTGCAAGGCCCCCCTTACTCCGAAAATGATTCAAACTTTTAAAAAGGAGGTTAAAGATATGCAAGATCTGGAGGTGGAGACGGAGTCTATCCTGAGGACTCTGAATTAATGGTTGGGGTTTTCTTTGTGCTTTCTCTGATGATCCTTCTTTCTTGAACTTTCTGGTCTTTTTTGTTTGGTTGCTGCTGGTCTTTTCTTAGGCAGCTTGTTTTTTTGGTGGAACTCTGGTGTCCTCTTTGTAGTTTTGTAAACTTTGTGGTCTTGGGTCCCTATAAAAACCGTTTTACCCTTTTATCAAAAATATTTTCCACATTAAACTAGATTAATTTAATCAACAACCTTTATATATATAAAGCCATTTAATTACCTTTTAACTTGCAATTTTAAATAATCAAAGAGAGGTAATAATAATCAAAGCAACACAACCTGACAACACCTGACGACATACTAGGACTAGGGTGATGACTTGGCATGGAAAACCTAGCTACTATCTCCCAATCGAATACCTTTGAGCAATGGACACGCTCACACCTGTGAAGCCAAGTGGAGTTGATGTACGGTACCTGTCAACCTGAAAATCAAGTAAACCACAACATATAATATGAACAACATAAAATACACACCATGAAGAGGAAATCTCAGGATCGCAAGGCGCTCACAAGTGAGTGATGCGATCTGTCCCCTTCACCAATACAATATTACCAACTGACGAATCTAACATCATTAATATGATCAAAATCATAAACATCATTAATTCAATTATCCACTATGCTAATCCAAAGCATGACATAATAATAACATCAGGATAAAATACCAAGTACCAAGGTCAAAGCACTAACAGAAAATAAGGCCTAACCAAACAGAACACTGTTCAATCAAAAGAGAAAAATGGAGGGGTCTTACATTTGAACCCATTTTGTAAAGTAGTTATAGAGGAGAACCTAGGAGGTGTCGCCAACGCAATGGATCTGAAGTGGGTCGTTGTCTGAACTTTGTACATAGGTGTATTCGGCCGACCCTATTTCAATAGAACAACATTCGAACGAACATGCCCAAATGAATGTGGGTCTTCTTTTTTGTTTTTATTTTTCATGTTCCAGCCGAAAGTCTTTCGGGAAAATATGTTTCAATTGAAACCCTTTCAGGTGAATATGTTTCGATCGGAACCCTTTCAAGTGAAATGGGGGTGCCACATAGGCACCACATCACTGGCACTTTGTTTCAGTTGAAACCTTTTTGACCGAGCCGTATTCGACCAAAAATTATTCGGCCGGAATTATTTGCTAGGCCAAAAGTGTGACACACTATTGTGCTTTTACCCCTACATTCAGTTATATTTATATGTTTCGATATGATTTCTGATCTTCTTCATATGATTTATTGAACATGTTTTTCAAGTAAAAACCATTAACTAAATCGATTTTTTAAATAAAACATATGATTGAAAGAAAATTAAAATAACTAACACTCTAGCACTATATTGAAGAGCTGTTAGAAACATATAAATCTTTTCCCTGAGACCAAAAGCTTAGCTATTAGCATTGCCGAACTCGATGTTGTAACTGCCATATTAGGCACACTGTCTATACCCAGAGCCACCATTGGAACCCCACCTTTTGTCCGATCTTTATTCACCACCATAGCTCGCATTGTTGACATTTTGTGTAGTGTATTATGCACCTTTACACAACTTGACGATGTTGTGTAACTCCTCGCAACCCAACCCTAGAGGATGTTGCAAATATCGACTTAAATAGGCAATATTTATTTTTTATTTAAGTACAATTAATATACAAGTTTGCTTCCCAATGCAACCATCCCCTAAGGTTACAAGACTGAGATAACTTAACAACCCACAAACAACATAAGTGAATCCATAATATTTATTTACTTAATAAATTAAGAATGCATACATTCCATACAAGATAAATTACATCAAAGCATAATAGATAACTTTCAATCTCATTTATCCATAATTAAATATTATAATTACAACTCTCATTCCACGAACAAGGCAAGTCCAATAATAAGTTTACAGTTACAACTTCCACCTCGATAAAAAATGAGGGGTAAAATATTACAAGATCAACTGAAATGAAATAATGCAAGAACTGAAACTGAATCCCACGAGCTCTCCAACTGGAAGTCTCGTTCACATGAACATGAAGAAATCCCAATGGATCTAGGTGCATGCCACCCAACCAAGTGGAACCCAAAGGCCCACCCCCTGTGCTAGGAGATAGTAACAAGGAATCCTAGCCACGACCATCTACCTCTAGACATAGGCTAACACGAAACTGAACCAAACTGAAACAACCAATCACATGTGAAATACAAGTACAACTCAAGAG